>JAHLJT010008756.1:4003342-4193166 GCA_031308135.1 Acheta domesticus
TTTTGTGCGCGTAATATTTAAAATATCAAATATGGTTTGTAATGTATAGATTATTCCTTAGAGTGTGTAAACAATTCATGCGAAGATATAAGTGATATATATATGAAACAAGAAAAGAGCTAATGGCTATGAAGAACAACAAAGCTCCCGGTCCTGGAGGTGTTCCTGTTGAATTGTTGAAACATGCCCCTGATGTTACCTTAGAATATTTGGCAGAAATATTTAATAAATGCCTGAAAGGAGAAGCTGTACCAAAAGATTGGAAAAGCGTATATATTACATCACTTTATAAGAAAGGAAACAAAGCTGTTTGCGCCAATTATAGGGGCTTGAGTGTCATCCCATCAACAGGAAGGCAGTATGGACGGGTTCTGAGAGGCCGCATTGAAAGGGATATGATGGAACTTGAAGAACAGAGTGGATTTAGATCTGGTCGATCCTGCACAGATAATCTCTTTTGCCTGAAACAGCTGATGGAAAAGTCCATAGCCTACGGATGCCCACTACATCTGTTTTTTGTAGACCTAAGAAAAGCGTACGATAGTGTACCAGTGGAAAAGTTGTGGGAATCAATGAAAGAGAACAACATCCACGTGCAGCACATAAATGCTGTAAAGAGATTCTATGAAAGAAATAGCAGCCAGGTTAAAACTTACACAGGTTTACCAGAGTCTTTTATGACTAACAAGGGATTAAGACAAGGGTGCTGTTTATCCCCAACACTCTTCAAAATATACATTTCATCAGCCTTGAGAAAATGGACAAAAAAGTGCACTAAAATGGGAATTCAGATAGGGGAAGAAAATATACATACTTTATTGTTTGCTGACGATCAAGTGGTTCTTGCAGAAGATGTAAATGATGCTTCCTACATGATGAGAAAACTTGTAGAGGAATATGAAAAATGGGGATTGGAAATTAACATGGAGAAGACACATTATTTGATAGTTGGTGATGTACAGGAAGATTTAATTCTAGAGTGTTCTAAGATAAAAAATGTAAAAGATTTTAAGTATTTAGGAGTAATTCTGAATGAAGAAGGTACGGATAAAGCCGATATTTTATCAAAAATAGGAAAAGGTCGACAGATAATCAGAAAATTAAACCCACTACTTTGGAGTAAGGACGTTAGAACTAAAACAAAAGTCCAGCTGTTTAAATCTTTGGTGGAGAGCACAGTAATATACGGCTCTGAAATTTGGGTACTAAATCAAGCTCTGAAAAAGAGGATAAATAGTGTTGAAAACAGTTTTTGGAGAAGATGCTGTAGAGTCACGCTGCTTGATCATGTAAAACAGAGACTATAAAAAAGGCGATTAAATATAGAAGGATGTTTAAGTGATGTTGTTGAAAAGAAAAGATTGTTATGGTACGGCCACTTACAAAGGATGGATTCAGAAATACTGCCCAAAAAGGTTTATAACTGGACACCAGCAAGACGGAGGAAAAGAGTACGGCCAAGAGTGAAATGGAAGAATGGTGTAAACAGTGGCAATGGAAAGAAGAGATGTGGTACAACACTCTTGGCATGACAAAACAAAATGGCGTCTTGAATGCAATAAACGGCCAACATAGAGCTGTAAAGATCATACTATATATACAAAAACATCATTTTCTCAAAAACTGCACCAAATTTTTTGTTTAAACTTTGGTAGGGATAGTGCTACTCTATGAGATGACATACACGTCACATTGCTTTATTCTTTTGTTTTTTCAAAATTACACAAACTTTTTCTCGTCTCGCACGTCGGTAATATTTACATTATGGCGATTTGTTTACATTATATATTTACGAGTACATGTGCTTTAAATATTGCTCAGTAAAGTTTCTCGAAAACTCAACCGTTTTCTGTGAAAATTAGCTCAAAATTCCGAATTTTCATTTCCTCAAAAATGACTCCAAATTTTTCTTCTAACTTTTCGAACAGATAGTGCTAATTGCACTCTTTAATATGACGTAAAGATGATATTGGGGTATTTTTTGTT
Organism: Acheta domesticus; assembly: GCA_031308135.1. Classification (NCBI taxonomy): domain Eukaryota; kingdom Metazoa; phylum Arthropoda; class Insecta; order Orthoptera; family Gryllidae; genus Acheta; species Acheta domesticus. Next base: position 4,005,329 of record JAHLJT010008756.1, read on the forward strand.
TTTGCAAAAGTTAAACAAATGTATTTTTTTAAAGATCTCTCACACCTTTAATATTCACATTACCAGCCATTTGTAAACACTAGTGTATTTGTAAGCTGAGGTGCTTTAAATGAAGTGTTTCAAAACTCAAAAAATTTTCTGTGAAAAAGAGAATAAAATTTTGCAGCTTTAGTAGCGTTTAAAACGATTTTCTTAAAAACAGCACCAAATTTTTTCAATGTAAATTGCATATAGGACGAGGTTTTAGTGGTCTTTAATATTCTAAAATTAATATTTCCGTTCTACCACTAGGAAACCGAAAAAAATTAAGAAAATGCCCCCCAAAATTGTACTTTGGTTGGCGATAGATGGCAGCTGGCAAGAGTACGTGACAATTCTGAAAAGCGCAGACTGAAGGGAATAGAAAACTAATACGGGAAAGTATGTGCCATTCTGTAGCACCACTAGTTTTCTCAATATCTTTTCCTCATTATTTATTACATCCCATTCACTTGAATCGTCAAGAATTTCGGTTTCAGAAAGTCCACATTGCCTTCAATAGTCCTAGCAAATCTGTGGCCGAACGACACCAACCGCGAGGAATCACGATGTATTCGTTATGTACAGATTTGGAAGTACGTTTTCCTTACAACGTATTAAATGTTATATCACGAATGCTTTGGAGATTACTGACCAGTCTACCGCTTACCGGTTCCTGGATGGGAATTTCCACTGCAGAAGTGGAATATTTTAAGATTATTCGAGGAGTGAAAATGATAGACACGTGTAAAAATATGACTATATCAAGGATGCACGCCTCGTGCATTAATCCTAACGTTATTATACAATGGCAAAAATAAAAAATCATCCCTTTAATAAATATGAATAATTCAAGTACATACTTCGTTTTTTATTGCTGAACACCGAGGTGATTTTATAACTATATTAATTCGCACTTTAAAAGTGAAATAGTGATCATTTTAATCAGTGATGTAAAGGTGTATAACGACACTTTAACCCACATTTCGATAGTTGGTTTTGAGTAATCTCGCCGTTTCCTGTACTTACATGATTGGGTGCTTAGGCGCGGCTAGGGGCCTGGCACACGGGGGTCCGCCGGACTCGCTCAAGACCTCCACGCTGGAACACACACAGAACAGAAGTGTATGTAAGCGAATTGAAACAAACCAACAAAATAAAACTCACTCCCGAAACGCTATCAAAAAATAGTATCACATTTTTTTAACTTCTAGCTTAATCAATTTAAATAAATTAAAATAAAATAACTTTGATTTTTTAGGGGGAAGTAGGCAGTAATTTCGTTTGTCAACTGCCACGTACATCCTTTTCCCTTCCCTTCATCAGAGCCTGTTATTACAGATAGGCGATGAATGAATATGGATAAAAACCGTCAAACATATAACAATTACATAAATCCTCCCTCACGTTAGCACGAAGCTTGGAAGCTTCTGCATGCACGTCCTCACGTTGTCATATTATTCCAATATTCAATTAGCACATTTCCTGTAAATAAGAATTGTTTTTGTATTCTCTATCTTCCATCTTCTACATCAACAAATTGGTGTACGTGTTTGATTTCAAAATCACTGCCTTTTTCTAATAATGTATGCAAATTTAGATGATATACAAGCACTTCGATGCTTTTTACTACTTTTGTCTGTCTGACAGTCTGTCTATCCGGGGGTAATCTCTGGAACGACTGATCTGATTTCGAAACGGTTTTCACTGAAAGGTAGTGTGTTTAGTAGGACATATGTTACACTACTTTTTTCAAATCACGACTTTCACTTACATAAAGGAGAAGGTTATTTATTTGTTGTTTATTTTCATTCAAATCTCGCTTTAATTCCAATCTTATTGAAATAAGATCTATCGTAACCTTCAAAACTACATAAAAAATTGAGATTTCGTAAAAATTACATCTATATCCCTTTCCTATCTTTTAAGAGAAATATTTACGAGTGCATTCTTTCCGTTTTTTCCGCAAATATTTCGAGAACTGTCAGTACATAGATTAGACACAGCCTGTCACTTTCAGGAGGTCTCTTGTTTTAAATTTATGGATCACTTCCTCTAGTTCTCTATATTCAAAGGAGTTTACATAAGCAACACTCTCCCAGGCTGTATTCCTCTTCTTTTGTTATATTTGACAACCATAATTCTTTATAATATTTTAGTTACTTTTTTCTGAGATACGTTTAATGCACACGATTCTGTTTCTTTAGCATTTACACATTTTAAAATTGTATATGCATTTCTTTGGACAAGTTGCACATCATGTTCTATTCCGTTAATTTATGTCCCAACTTTCCCTATTGAATTTTCTCACTTCTCTTTTTATTATTAAGATGAATTTTTGTTCGTAATTTATTTTTTATAGGTAAGATTGTGTCAGCATCGTAAATAATTAATGATAATTGAAAATAAAATAGTAATTTATTCACCCAAGTTCATTTATTTTCGAAGTTGAAACCTTATTTTACTCATTTATGGCCAAACGAGCACATACATTTTTAAAAGTCATGATGAATTTCACAACAAAATTTAATGTGCGAGTTCTCTATTTTAATTCTGGATAACAAAAGTATTTAATAATGATTAAGACGCCTGATTGATGTATTTTCAAACACGTTCGAATCCGTCATCGGGGATTGAGACTCCAGCCTTGGACATCAATGTACGTACTCTAGGAATCGGTGCTGCTAAATTAAAATACAATAAAATTATTTTACTTTCACACCAAGCGAAAAACGATACTATGAATAAACAAAGCCCAAGAACAGAATGAACAAAAACGTTATACTTTTATGTGTTAAGGCGTCGTACAAGAGAGAACTCCTGAAATTAATTCAGAAACGTTATTGCTAGAATGCTTTGAAATTATCAGTAAGAAATTTGCGAAAACTTAGCAATTATTAACGCCAAATTGATATACATTTTTGTGGACCAAAACGCTCATTTATTACTGTGTTCAGAATTCAACTAGTTCTCTTAGGCTTAGGGTAGGGATCACAGAATTACTATGAAAATGAAGTGCACAGAATTCACTTCTCCCCTAGCACACAACGATTTTAAATGTTTTTTATGTTAAATAAATAAAAGACAAGATTGCAATGCATTGTTAAGTTGTATCACTAACAATAACTTGTAGTGGTTTCAGCATCATTCACATGAATCAACTGGGCACTACATTCTCGCAACTGGGCTCAAAAAACAACAACTCAGTGAGTGCAAATATAATGAAATTTCCTAATTGCCTCATCTTTTGACACTTTTAACTAGATGGATAGCTCTTATTTTCTCTGTCTCCATAGGGATTCTGCAGCACCTGAATAAATTTGCACACAGATACGGGCTATCATGTTCTGCCAAAGAGGCTTTGGGTCATCGTGTTCATTGTATCATGTGCGTCAACCATGTTATCGGTTTGGATTGGAAGATACAGAGCGCTGAGAAAGCACACGCTAACAGGACTTTTGAAGTATCTAAACCGACCTGAGAAGTAAGAAAAATCGCTTAGTATTATTAAATCATAAACCACATATGCTCTATTTACAATGAAAACGGGAGTTTAAAGTAAAAAGAGGTCAATTAGTGTAGAGTTCTGAAAAAATGAATCTTCAAATAATTACGCAATCCAAGATTGCATTAAAGGAGGTGGCTCGTATAATATTGCAAAATGATTGGCTACAACCAAAATTATTGGCATCTTCCTTCTTTTCTTGTTACTAATTCAGTTTCTGTACGCATTAGGAAAGAAAACTATGTAGTCTCTGGAGATTTGAGAGGTTCCATAGTTTCATTAAATACCCAGGAACTCGTAAAAAATGCAAAAGCAATGAAACTATTTTGATTTTGACTAAAAAGTGCATATATTTCATTTCCTATCCCGCCTATTCTCATACTGCGCGCCGACAGAATTCTCATATCAGTGCAACACTGTTAACGACACAGCGAATGTCATGCAACAAGGCTCCAAGGAAGAGTCCGCCACCATTAAATAATTACTATTCACGTAGTTCGTCATGGAACACCAAATTTGTTGACTTTCTTGGTATGTAAAATAACTTTTAACCTGTTTACGCGTTATTCTGTGTTATTTTAGGATTCCCGAAGACCTTTTTTGTTAAAATATTTAATTTATTGGCATGTTATACGAGAATAATTGTTGTTCTAGAGCATTTTCGCCGCAGCAGACCACAAGCTTTTACGTGTATTGACGCAAAAGACTTTAAAAATAACAACAAAAACAAAATAGAGACACACTAAACAGGCCGTCACAGACACCCTAAATATTCCGTCACAGACACCCTAAATATTCCGTCACAGACACACTAGAAAGGCGGTCACAGACACACGAAACAGACGGTCACAGACACACGAAACAGACGGTCACAAACACACGAAACAGACGGTCACAGACACACGAAACAGACGGTCACAGACACACGAAACAGACGGTCACAGACACACGAAACAGACGGTCACAGACACACAAAACAGACGGTCACAGACACACGAAACAGACGGTCACAGACTCATTAAACACGAAACAGACGGTCAGACAAACTAAACAGGGTACGGAGTAAAGAGACCACACATCGTAAATGACATCAAACCAGACAGACACGCAGATGACATCAAACCAGACACGCAGAAAAGATCAGACAAGGCCAGGCTAATCAAACACACACACACACACACGAGACGAAACCAGACCAGTCCAAATACATCTTCGCAAACATCTTCGGTCGAAAAACGGGCATTTCTTTCTGTGATATTACAATACACACTTTATACCCTATGTTATAATATTAGATGTAAAAGGAAACAGTAAGAGACTTTGCTTGTATCATTTCTTGTTTAATTACTGTTTAGCATGTTTTATTTATGAGAGTAATAACAAATATGAATGAACAATAGTATTTTGAAACGAGTTTCTAACTTACTAGGCATGTGGTTCGCCAATTTCAGAATATAGTATTTAAGTTTTTTCTGGTTTTCAATAGTTTTCTCAGCCAATTGACAGCCGAGGTCATAAGTGCAATTGGACGTTCCTTGTATTTCGTTTTGTTGTCGTACAGCAGTTACATCACGCTTCTCACGCATACGTGAAATGCAGAAACGTTGGCACAGTAGACTGAGAACGGTGATGACAGTAGTAAAAGATGAAATAACGGTGACCATAAGATGTCGACGATGATGATGATAATGATAATGATAATAATAGTAATAATTAATATTAATAATTAATGACAATAATTTATCTAATTAACACGTTGCAACGCGGTCTCAAAAAAAACCACACCAAAAGACAGAACGAAATAGAAAGAAAGAGAAAAAAGAAAGAAACAAAGAATTGAGGATCTAGAGGTGATATTCGTGGTGCTGGTTCATGACTACAATAAAAGGTGGACACCGTTAGGAGTACATCACGCGAAAGAGGATTCACGAAAGCCAAGAGGCGGCAACTTAAGTAGAGGAAAACAGTCTCATATTCCGAAACAAATAAATAAACTTTTCATGAATCATTCTGCCAGCAATGCTAAAATGAATTCTTTAATATTTTTCCACTATATAAATTATTTGCCGACCATGATGGCCGAGGTGGCTAAGAGCGTGTACCAACTCAGCACTTCTGTCCGAAGTGTCGCGGGTTCTAGTCCCGCCTTGGGCATGGTTGTTTGTCCCTTGTTTCTTATGTAATTGTTGTCGCGGAGGGTATCCATTATATATAATGGATAGAGAAATTCTCGAATTAATGGAAATATAAAAATACGGGAAACTAATCACTCTGCTGTTTACCAGTGCGTTATCAACATCTCAACCGTTGTTCTCCCTACTGCCATAAATAACAGCCAACCGCCGTTCGCCAGTGAGACACCCACACTTCATACTTGCCTCCTACTTGCGACTCATGCGGCGCGGCGTCTGTCTTGAAGGGGATCACGCCCGATATTTCACGCGCGAGGACGTGATGACGTCAAAGTTGGGCAGCCTTATTCGTTCAGGGAAATGCTGTTACGGGCGGGCAGTAGCTGGCCATTGTCCACGCCCTTGCATACTGTTCGGAAACGTCTCTTAGGACACATTCGTCCTTTATCAGTATTACTAATGCATTTAAATCAAATGTACTCACCCCATGAATATTGTGTTTTCATAGAATGAACTCTTGCATGCTGTTTACACACGAGGGCATTTGATTGCCGTTCAGATAACCTATGCACATATACGATTATGCGTTTTAACGCATGGGTAAACATCACGGTTAAAAATGTCATTGTAGGACTCAGAACTAGCAAATCTGGGCACTATTTTGCGCATTTTGTAGTTATAGCATACACAGGAGATTCCGTATTCCATCCACAAAACACAGTGGAACCTGATAAATTAGAGCAGCATACGCATATATAGCAAAAGCTGACCCGAAAAGATGTACCAACTGACAAGCACATTTTTACGAGCAGCTAACATTTACGATCCACAAGGAGGGGATTTAGATGAATTTCTATAAGAAGAAATCTCTATCAGTATTGCATGGATGCTCTTTTTGATGAGAGAGAGAGAGAGAGAGAGTGTTCTCTCACGCAAATGAATGACGATGTTCTACGTGAATTTAAACTAAAACACTTCAGATATGTAACTATAAATTAAATCAAGGTTTGTGAAAGTACCCTCACCTTTGTTTCCTATTTAGAATAGTACCGAGATTAAAGTAAAGATTTGGAATTATTGTTTGTAAGTTTTAAGAACCCACAGGTAGGCGACACTCAATGTTTTATAACTATCCATGGGAATGACGATTGGTGATAAAACTGATTTTGCGATAAGTAAATAAACAGAGTGATAGGTAAAATCAGTCATTTCAATACAAACTATGTAACTTTGTAAATATTTACGTAATGTTACATAATGCTTTTGCTTATTCACGTACATAAAATGTAATGCTGCTGAAGTTCGTGAACCATAAACGCTGAGAAGTATCGCATCGTAAAATCTACAAATTGTTGCATCGGAATTGTGCTAACTAGACACAGGAGAAAATACGAGCGGCATATATCACTTAATAAATGCTGACAGTTCGAGGAAATCGATTTAGACGAATGGGATCACGCTATTTACGAATCAAGGCTCAGCCAAAGCGCCTTCACCATCTCCTATGCATTGTAGGACTACGCACTGCCGATTGTGGATCTTATTCCCTTCCGAACTGTTTGCGCTCATTAAATAAATTGGAACATTTGCGCTGATATTGTGCTTCAGGTTCCGCGAACTTAAATTAATGCACCAACTTAATTTCTAATCAATCACATTTTAAAATAACATTTTCATTACTTAACAGTACGATGATAAAACAACTGACCTAATGACAGCATTCGTTCTTCCGTCAGCATCAAATGTATTCTCGCAATGAGTCAATTCCAGAAGGTACACGGACTAAAAGGTGAATACTTGTCGTAAAAGCACTGGACCAAAAAGATTGGCTGTACAGTTGTATGATCTGGAAAATGTATTAAAACGAAATCAAGAGAATAATGAAATCATCAATACTCATGTCAGAAGAATTTCTCCGTAATGTCTTCTTCTCAACATTCATTTTTAATATTGGTATTTCATTAACATATATTATATAAAATTTACTTATCACTTTAAATTCGAGAAAGTGATAATCCATTGGGACATAAAATGATGGTTCTGCGATAAAAAACATTATTCTACCATGATCAAATTAGTTTGCCGTATGAACTTACTGATCTGAATGACTGATATGCAACACGATCAAATTTCCTTTCACATTATCTTCTTTAATATTAGGGATTTTGTGCACACCACAGCGGACAGCACTATCGATTTTGTGCGCATACGCAGATACACTAAAGTGATGAGAAACTTTAACTTTGCATGCTTAGAAGATCGACAGTGCTTTAACGTTCGAGGGTGCCCAAACTCATTATTTACATCACCATAAAATATCATCTATCACCTAATGTACTCTGGTATCGAGTGTCATACAGTGAAGTCAAGGTCGAATGGTTTATTTCAGTCTCTTAAAGAAGTGCCTCAAAAATTTAGCAGTAAATGCCAATATCTCTCGCATAGAAAATTAACATTCGTTATTTCAACAGACTGGGAATCACATAAATACTGGAATATTTCTGCACTACTCGTACTATGACTGATTATTACATTTACGAAATTCCCAATTTGATAAACCACACTAGTTTCAACACACGCTGTATTACTAAATGAGGTTGCATGCACACTATGTACTGTTCATAGCAAGCTACTTGCTACAATGAAACATGGTTAAACGTTGCTGTAAAATTGCAAATCATTCCACCCATTTTAATTCCTTGCATTTAGTTCATTAGCTAGCGAACAATACAGTTTAATAAAAGTTGATGAAAGAAAGACGACAGACGAAATGCAACGTTCATATCTTCGCACAAGGCCGGAGTTACCTACAAGAAAAATAAGCAGATGCTTAGGAACCTGTATCCATTGGACTCGAAAAATATTAATTGTAAAATAATTATTAATTATATAGCCTAATGTAGTAAAAATTTGTATATATACATTAAATTTAAAAAATGATGAATGTTTAATTCGTCAAATATTAAGTTTACAATTGTGTAACTTAATGTATGCATTGTTCACGCTAACCTCCAATAATTTTCAGGGGCCGAATTTACAGTGTTTTTACAGTTTACAATTTTAAAGTTTTTTTTAGCAAATCTGAAGATTTCTTTTCCAGAGGGGGGCCTCGACACGTTTCTGTGCTTGAGGACCCCGCAGTACCGAAATACGGCCCTGCATAGAATTTATTGCTTTTTACGAGAAGTCTTTATCAATTACAAGCGTTTCAACGTTGCTGCAAATTTGCAAATCATTCAATCATTTTCAATCCCAGTGTTTAGCTCATTAGCTAGTGAACATTACATTTCTAGCAAACGCTGATAACAGAAAGACTACACACGAAATTGAACGTTTGGACACAAATCTTCGCATTCTGCAGCTACTTAAAACTACTGGGGCGAATTTTCGCGATTCCGATTTTCGAATTCGGAGTTCCGATTTTCGAAATTCAGATTTTCAAAATTCAGATTTTCAGTTCCGAATTTCGGATTCCGAATTCCGAATTCCAACTGCCGGATTCCGAATTCCAACTGCCGGATTCCGAATTCCAACTGCCAGATTCCGAATTCCAACTGCCAGATTCCGAATTCCAGATGCCGGATTCCGAATTCCAAATGCCGGATTCCGAATTCCAAATGCCGGATTCCGAATTCCAAATGCCGGATTCCGAATTCCAAATGCCGGATTCCGAATTCCAAATGCCGGATTCCGAATTCCAAATGCCGGATTCCGAATTCCAAATGCCGGATTCCGAATTCCAAATGCCGGATTCCGAATTCCAAATGCCGGATTCCGAATTCCAAATGCCGGATTCCGAATTCCAAATGCCGGATTCCGAATTCCAAATGCCGGATTCCGAATTCCAAATGCCGGATTCCGAATTCCAGATGCCAGATTCCGAATTCCAAATGCCGGATTCCGAATTCCAACTGCCGGATTCCGAATTCCAACTGCCGGATTCCGAATTCCAACTGCCGGATTCCGAATTCCAACTGCCAGATTCCGAATTCCAGATGCCGGATTCCGAATTCCAAATGCCGGATTCCGAATTCCAAATGCCGGATTCCGAATTCCAAATGCCGGATTCCGAATTCCAAATGCCGGATTCCGAACTCGTGACCGAACTGTCTCGCCCGCACGCTGGTCGCTTGCTCCCGAAGCCTTGGAAGCTGCGGAAGCCATGCGAGCCCTTGGCGGAGCGGCGTCCAATTACATAAGCACAGCGGCGAACAGCGGCCGGCGGCTCCGCGACCGTCGCAGCCGTTCTTCTTGTTCTTCATCGTCTACTACCAGTGCTGGGTCCGCGCCGCCGCCGCCACCGCCGCCACCGCCGCCATCACCACAGGCGGTCACCATCGCCGCCGTCTCCGGTCGCGGGCGACGCAATTGGAGTCAATTCGCGGGGCTTGCGGCGTCACGTGGCCCGGCACGATCGTCGCCCACCGCAGCGGCCACGGCGGCGCCGGAGGCAGCAAAATACGGTAGTCTACGACTGCGGCCAGGCCTACAATGGCCGGGAACGAGACGGATAGTGATTGAGATAACGATGACGGCGGTGACGATACCGGCCAATATTCAGATGGCGATGACAATGCCGGCCAATATTCAGACGGTGATGACCATGGTGGCCAATATTTAGATGGCGATATTCAGACGGTGATGATTTTCGTGGCCAATATTCATTCGACAACGACGACAGTGGCCAAGATTCAGGCGGACAGTGGCCAAGATTTGTGTGATGTTTGTTATTTAGATGGCGTAGTAAGGGAAAACTGACGATGCCGATGCAAGTAACTGGAATTACAAGCTTTTCAAGATGTAACCCAGCTTGCTACATGATGACCGAGGCTACGACAATGGCAGCGGTAGGGAGAATTGTAGAGGCGAAGTGGCGAACTCCATTTTGACCATCCAATATCCAGTACAATTACGATGGTAACAAACGAAGCCAAATAGGACGTGGGGTACGCAACATGAAAATGTAGCGAAGAAAAGTAGTGCGATAGTACTTTCCCTACAGATTCCACGTAATGTATTGCAAAAGATTAATGAGATAAAACCTTGAAACGAGATTATCACGACCTCAGAAAATGAAATAATAAATTGTGTATGCTTCATGCTATTTCAAGATTTGTGTGATGTTCGTTATACGTGGCACTCTTGATCGATGAAGCCAAACGCCATGACGTCACAATTCTCTTTATAAGATCTTAACTGACATTGATTGTACGGAAGTATACTGTCGACTGCTATATGTGGACACATTTCCATCGTCACAGCACATTGAGCTTTCGTTTCTTCGTGTTGTTCAGAATGACGCCGATGACTGCTGCAAGGGTGTGCTTCTGTAGTTTCTACAGCGGTGACCAATGAAAGAACGTTAAGTGGATTTTCAAATTCGTATTTTGTTATGACCCACTATGTAATCATTTTAATATTATTTCTGCCTTTCCTGATGCAAATTTAGATGTTTCACTTAATTTTAACTTTTTTTGGTTATTTACGGTCGCATCAACATCTAGGTCATTAGCGACCACTATTAGACATAACGTTATGGTAACTGTGAAGATGAAATGATACGGTGATGATAGGGGGTAAAAGGACGAACACAAATGCAACCATGCCTGAGGCGGGACTCGAACCCGTGATCCTTTGGTCTGCGATCGCTACGGTACCACTGGCTTAGCGATCTCGGCCACCGGATCGGCTAATTTAAACTTTATACATCAAAAATATAACAATAAAAATTTTCAATAATTCGCAAAGCTAACAATAATAATATTTTCATAATTTTTGTTTCTCAGCTTCTAATAATAAATATAAAATTAATACTTTCTTTGCAAAACATGGTTTTTAATTCTTTCAATTTGAAAATTATAATTTCCAACGAACTCCAGCGTGGGCTAAAATGAAGAATAGCCATACTTTCGTAGGAAATGGTTATCAGCATTACAACACCTCATGGAAATTATTAGTTCTTTCTCCACTTGTGGCCTTTCAAGGGTGCATGACGCACACGTACATACAACAAACAATGTACGTTTTTGCACGTGCGTCACAAAGTAAAAGAAGGCACGAAGACTCTGTGCTTTCGGTTTTACTTTCCTTCGTCCCCACACGAAACTTATCTACTAGGACTATCGTGCGCCAGTTAACGTCCGCCGCTTAGGCAACCAAGTAGATACCACCTCAACCTCGCCCCCACCGCCTATGCAACGTGTGTTCACCTGCACCTTCACCGCCATCATAAGTTGCACATGACACTACACATGTGACGTAGCTAGTGCTATTGCCTCACCCATGACTGTCGCTAGTTGTCGGCATCGTCGCCGTAATAGATACCGATTCAGATGGCTATGTGACAACATTGATTGTATCTGCATATATGTTGATCTGGCTTAAGATCGAATCCGACGGTGATTGATTTTCGAATCTAACTACATGGTTGGGTCGAATTCAACCATGGGTTGGATATAAAAATAGTTAAGCCAAGGCAATTCAACCAGTCCTTTATTAACAGCCCAAGAATAGATATTTTTATGAAAATTGGAAGAATATTTTGTATTCCAACTAGCTAGTAAACTACAGTAAAATAGTTTTTAATTCGTACTACGCGGGGTGCAGTCATAGCTCGTGTAACCTATGAAAATGTTCCTATTTTTTTATTTCTTCGAAAAATATCATACAAAATAACAAATATCTACAATGAATTCAACCACTGTCTGGAGTAGTGTTCTTGCGGTCGGCAGGTGATAGGTAGTGGTTTCTCTGGTCAATAAATCACAGGTCACGGACAGCGCGCGATCATTTCTTCCTTATTCTTGGGTCCACCCCTTTCCCTTTACACACACACATACACACATCACACATGACAGGTGCTTAGATGTCCTGGCTGGAGTGGTGCCCCCCTTGGGGAGGTTGCTAATATTAGAGCATCGTTCCAATGGTGATTCATTTAGTGAAATTGCCCAGAAAGTCAAAAAGTCTGTGTCCACTATCAAGTCAGTGGTTTACCGATGGCAAAGGGAGAAAAGTATTTGCAATAAACGGCGGACAGGATGTCCTAAACTGCTCGGTGTACGGGACGAGCGTGCTATGGTAAGAATTGTGAAAAAAAATCCGCGGATTAGCGCTCCCAAACTAATCGCTGAAGTATGAAAGTTTTCAGGGAAAACTGTAAGTGAAGAAACAGTAAGACCAACCCTTCACAGGAGTGGTTACCACTGCCGAGTAGCTAGGAGGAAACACTTCATCAGTAAGAAGAATAAACGCTTTGAATTTGCCCAAGAGTATTTGCGGAAAGTTTCTGAGTAATGGCAAGACGTTATTTTAACAGGTGAAGGTACGTTTAACCTATTTGGCTCAGATGGCAGGGTCATTGTATGGAGAAAGGCTAATGAAAAGCTTCTTGAAAAAAATATCAGTCCAACTGTGAAGAATGCAGGTGGTTCAGTGATGGTGTGGGGGTGTGTATCAGCGAAAGGAGTAGGCAAATTGGATTTTGTGGAAGGTAACATGGACAGAGACAAATATCTGCAAATTCTAAAGTGTAATCTACGAACAAGTACTGCTAATATGGGCATTCTTGACTCCTTTAAACTCTACCAAGATAAAGACCCGAAGCACACAGCACTTCAAAACAGATTAAGGGTCCTCTACAACTGTCCTAAAGTTATCCAGACACTTGCATAATGTCCAGACCTTAATGTAATTGAACATGTGTGGCAAACACTGGAAAACAATACGACAATACACAATAAGAAGTAAAGAACATTTGAAGCAGTTCTAACAAGTGAGTGGGAAAAAATTGAGCCAAGTGAAATAAAAACATTGATGGATTCAATCCCCAGACGCTTGCAAAGTGTAATTAAAGCTAAAGGCCGAGCAACTAGATATTAGGCTTCTGTTTGTAATATTTATTTTTGATTTTCTTTATTTGGTCAAATACTTTTGTGGGACCACGTTTCTTTGTATTGAAATAAATCCATGTATTTCACATTGAGATATTTTATTTTTAAGATCATGACGGTATAGAGGGTTTTATACCACATGATTTTGTAATAAAATGCTGTGTTTTTCTTTTCTACAGCGATTTTTGTGCATTTTATCACGCATTCTGCGCACAGGAGAAGATCGGTCGAATACTTAAGCGTGCCACTGTACATATTCACCTTTGGAATTATACCGAAGAAATCACCTTCATTTCTAGGCAGGGTAACCGACCTCTTGAATTCTAATTACGGCATCATCCGGCCTACTGTAAGATATTTTTATTCAGACTTTTTCAAATACAATTTCTAATACAACAGTTAACAATTAAGAGAAATATTAAAAAAAAATAACAAAAAGTTAAAGGTTCAAGAAGAGAGAGAGAGAGAGAGAGAGAGAGAGAGAGAGAGAGAAAAGAGTTAATAGCTAAAGAAAAAGTTTAAATGTTGAGGAAAAAAGTTCTAGTCCGTGAGGGACGAGTGTGGCACCTGTGACGCGAGTGCATCGCCGGTACTGCTGCTGCTGCTGCCGTTGGTGCGGTGAGGGCAGGGGCACAGATCTTGTCAACAATCTCTCTGTACTCGCGCGGGGCGAGGTAGGGCCTGGCTGTGTGGGCGAAGTAGCACGCCGCGCTCCCAGTGATGGCTTCAGCTATGATACGCTGTCTTAGTTTTTTCAGCTGATAGCCATTCGAGACCTTTAGGAGCGCAGCGTCGCTTCCGGGGTACCATTCGCCCAGGGCACCCACCACCAGCGGTATCATTTCGGCGGAGGCGTAGCCGGCGCTGAGGAGAGCTGCGCGGGAGGCACTGTACTTACTCTTCTTTTCCTCGTATCTCTCCTGCAGCTTACCGGCGCGCGCCGCCACTACCGTTGCATCTACGATGATGGAGTGTAGCCCCCGCGCGAGAACGAGATCCGGGCGCTCACTATCCACCACTACCTGGTTTTCTTTAAGGACCTTCCATCCGCTCGCCACTGCGGCCTCTTTGTAATGCTCGCAGATGTTGTTGTGGCGAGCGTGCCACAGTGCCGAATTGAATCGGCACTCGTTGGTCACATGTCCTATGGTTTCGAACGCGGCTGTGCCGTCTGGGCGGGTGCAGCCCTTCCGGCAAGCCTTGTTCTTGTTACCAGGGCAGTGGTTTAAGGCGGGAGCGGAGTTGAGGCGGGCCGGGAAGAGAAAATTGTACACAGGTATTCTCATGTGCTCCCCGGTCCGCGTGAAGAAACCTGACTCCTTGCCCACCCCCGCCAGAGCGCCCGCGTAGATCCCTTGGGCCTTTTGGGACTGCCATCGCCGCGAGTGCGCCTTCTGAAATAAATCTCGTAGACCCCTCACCAATGACGACCTCCCCGAGGGCCCGATGGTGACCACTGGTGCGGAAGTCACCAGGTCACCATCTGGTGCGGAAGCCACCAGGATCATTGGAACTTAGAACCTCCCTAACAAAGCTTTAGTTGCGTTCTGGCAACTCTATTCACGAACTCTGCTAGTCATCGACGATATTTCAATTCCGAAATAATCGTTGACACTGATCTCTTTGTCAATATGACATTTCAAGCAAAACGTAACAATCATTGTCCCCGCGAGCACGATTGCGAATACCCTGTCCGCAACTGATACAGCGAGATTACTAATAAAGGGCGGCTTTGATAGCTACTGCTTGGCCACTGCTGGCGGCAGAACAGCAGATTTTTGTTAATTTTGCACTCATTTTGTTCATTTGCACTCATTTTGTCAGTTCGTTTACAGTAAACGCATTTATAAATGGCTTCATCACCACTCTTGGAATGCCATCGCTCTGCATGACGTTCATTTCATTCCCGTCTTCAAAATGGTCCCTTCTTAGAGAAGCTCCTCTATAGCGCTTAGGCCCATCTGCCTTTTCTCTCTTATCGTAACGAACAAGAGGGAATCGGCATTCCTCTTGAGAGCATGGCGAACGTCAACTACGGGCCCTCGAGCAGAATAGCGTCGGATTTATGGCCTTCAGCGTTTAAGTAGCGATGACGCTTGGCAACGCGTGTCCTAATTAATGTCAAGACTCTAGCTTTCGGCCTACGAGACTAACGTTCTTGAGTCTGTTCACCGCATAATTTCCAAAGTTTTTTGTGCCAACGTACTTTTTTACCAAAAGCTTAATTTGACACTTCGCTACGCATGCAGATCGGTACGCATGTGTAAGTTTATGACAAGGCTCCGGGCTTCGGCCAATGCGATTAATATATAGCGCCTCTAATATTTTTTCTTGAAACATTTATTGTTCGGGCTGTTCTCTCGATCTTTTTACTTTAAGAAAGTTTTGAGGATCAAGTGAACTTCCACCAAGAAGACACGTTGATCTTCCGTCAACATTGTCAAAGCGATTCTTCTTTACTACATAACAAACCAAAGTGAAAAAAAATATGATTTCCTACGCATTTCATGCCAAAATACTTTTTTTTTAAAATTTAAATGCGCTGTTCTCATTTGAGCTGTGAAATAAAATATTCTCGTTTCCATCGCTGTTCGATTTAGTTCACCGATCTCACGACGTCCGAGTCGATTCGTAACGATAAGAGATAAGACCCAGCAATCCTCTCCGATGGAACCGTCTTCGCGGCCGCCGTTGCTGTCCACCAGCCGTCTCTGTCTATCCACAGCGTCACCGCGCTATCGCCGCTTTAACAGCTCCGTCGCTCGTACGCGGTCCCGCCGCCCATTAGACCCATCGATTGGCCTCACCCTCCGGGCGCGGCCTCGACCTTCGAGGGCGATGGGCAGCGGGCCGCTCAACAGACACTCGAGGGGCCGGCTGGAATGCCGTCTCCAAGAACGACGCTGTGGAGTGGCGAATTGAGAAGACGAGTGAGCGCGGGAAGAAAGGCTCGATACACAAAGGAAGAATTAAAAGCGCTGGAAGAATGAGATGATCGAGGAATTGCTAAAAACAGCAGACATCAAGCAATTGAAAATAATTTACGAAGAAATATTACGAAACGGGACAAAATACATTTTAATGAACTCGCAAGGACGTAAGGAAGAGGAAAGAAATGGGTAAAAAGCGATGGGCGTGAGTTGATAAAGATCGAATGACCTAGCCGTGGACCAAGAATGGACGTAAGAAGTGTGTTGAACAGACAACAGGCAGAAAGGAAAAGTGGATATCCGCAAGGAGATGGAAGATTGCGACACTGGTCACGGAAATAACCAATCTGTTCCACCAATCCACGGTTCACACCGGCGGATGACGAACATAACCTGCAAGGATCTCCACAGCGGAACAGACACAGTGGCGTATCCAGAGGGCACAAAGACAACGCCCCCAAAAGGCAACACTTTTGTAATTTTACTCAATTTATTGATAATATTTCCATATATAGATCTCATCACATCCAAATCAGTATTATGACTATACTCGTACGTTGAACAATCATACCGGGAAAGATGGTTCATTGCATCAACTGATGTCACTGCAGTCCCTCTGACCGGGAGAACCTAGGTTCTAATCCCGACGGTGGCAGGATTTTCGACACTAGTTTGTCAGCTAGGTCGAATTCAGTCGCTGTCTGGAGGAGAATTCTATCGGCCGGTCGCTCTGATCGGTAGTTTTCCGTGGTTTCTCCGATCAACACTAGGCGAATGCCGGAGCAGTACCCTAACAAACGGGCCACAGACCTCGCACAATCTTTCCTTCCTCTTCCTTGTCCTCTCCTCTCCCCTTACACTCACACTTACACTAACAAGCACTAAACTACCACACATGCCGGGAAAACGGGCGGGAGCTTACAGCTTGTCCCGGCTGGAGCGGTGCCCCTCTGGTGGGAGATTCCTGGCTGAGGGGAAACCCCGAAAGTCGACAGTAGGTCGGCGCCAGATCTCGCCATCCAGCGGGGAAAAGATCACCGCCACCACCCGAGGACAAACACGTACAACACTTACGGCACTAATGACATAAGTAGTTCACGTGCCCGGCAGCACGAACAAATAAATAAATCAATAAAAAAATCATGCTAATACTTGAAAAAATACCATTCACAAAAATATCCACGGGGATTTGAACTGAAAATACCCCCCCCCTCTCATCAGAAACCCTTTCTGCATCCGCCACCGGTGGCCACCGAAGCACCGCGAGCGGGCGCGTGGAGGCTGCCCCAGACGGCGCGCGGCGCCACTTGTTCCATGTGGAGCAGGACAGTGAACCCCCGCGCTGATTGCCCCTGCGGCCGACCCGAGCCCTGCACGCGCCGGAGCAAATAGCTCCGTCGGAAGCCCGTTGGCCGGCCGGCGAACCGCCGGAGGCGTGGTTCGCCAGACGGCCCTGAAGGAACCGATTGCCCGGAACGCAAATTATCGGGACTGCAGTGTGATTTTTGTAACGTTGCCCCTCAAGGCCCGTCCTCACGATGGAATATGTCGCGATATTTTGCGTCTTTCTCAGTCGTGCCGCTAGATATCGCATGATCGCGACCGTAGCAAGCAGTGGTTGCGATCATGTGACATCTAGCGACACGACTGAGAAAGACGCGAAATGCTTTGTGATTTTCCATAGGGGCTTCAGAGGCTAAGTTATAAAAATCTCACTATAGTCGGTAGACACCATTGCCCATCCGGCGAAAAAATAATACTATCAGGGCGTTTGGGCGTAAATTGCGGTATCTCACATTTTGGACGAAGTCGACATTAATGGTTTTGATAAAGGAGGAGGGGCAGCTGTATGTAAGTATATACAATAATCTTGATTTCGCTCAAAATGTTAGATCGGATATTATAATAAGGTGTTATGGAATTACTATACCAATTTTGTTCAACATTTTATTAACTATGTAAAATTTCCAATGTATAATTTTCGTTTCAATTTGACTACGCGAAAGGTGACCGACTGATATAAATAGAAGTTAATGTTGGATGGATGGATTTAGAGCACTTCTGCTCTATAATACTTTTTTCGAACTTATTGTAGCTGTTTAAACTAAGCCACGGATTATTAAAAACTTTTGTTGTAATAACTCTATTCCTGTTTGTTTTTCATGAAGTTTGACTCTATATAATGAAAGTGAATAAATAAAATTAAGCTAATATCCAATTGCGCACCAAGACCACTGCCTTCGTCTGGTCAGCATACAATGTACATCAACTCATTATTCTTAGTTTAAATATATCTGTCGTTATTTATCAATACTTTTTCGATGAAATTTAGCGCTAGCAATCCGGAGAAGTCTATAGTAAAATATTAGAACATAGTGTTGAGCAGAAATGAAGTAAACAATTACAGATGAGAAAACAGAATTAAATTAACCAAAATTATTGTGATTTGAATGTGTACTAATAATTATAAATTTTGTAAAAATATTTTAAAAATCTGCTGCAAATCAGAGGAAATGCAAAAGTAAAACATGACATAGTGCCAGGAAGATTAAAACTATTAAAAGCATGTTGACCACCATTATTAAATTGGGATTGGAAAGGTGATTGAAACTTTCCAAAAGTTTCATAACATTGGAAAAAAGAATTAGGCGGAAAATGTGCGAACTCTTTCATACGGAAAAGGCAGCCCAGTCGGTAAAATTACGACTTCTATTTCAAACAAAAGGATGGGACTAACACCGAGCTATTCCTTGTACGTCAACTTCTCAAAAACTTTAATTAACATTATCTTGCAAACATCGTTCGTTTGTGCAAATTTTCTATTTCCTTCATTTCTGCTCACTGCTAACTCATAATTTACATTGCAGGAAACTAGCAAAATAATCAATTCTCTGTAACCTTGCTCAGTTACTTCAAATATCGAAGAAAAAAACTTACAAGGAAAAAAGAGAAATGAGCATTAATAAGACGCACTTATCTTCTTTGTTTCCAAATGATTTCGACCCTTTGTCCCAACGGTCCTTATCCACTATTAAACGAGCATGCCAGTACAGTTTCCCCCTAAATGCTTGTTATTAATGACTGTTTCTATCAACAATTAACTTTTATAACATGATCCAGAATTCAACACTTTCTTCGCAGTAGATTATTTCAAGCGCTTGAAACTGAGTAAATCTATTTTTGATTTTTGTTGAGCATTGATTGCATCTGTATGTTTGAACTCATAGTTTCTAAGATATCTATTTTTAATATGAACATTTAAGCCTTCTTCCCCACTTTTTAGACTAATCTCTAAATTTTCCTTTCTTGTTTACTTGGTGTAGAGAAAGTTATTATATTCTGGGGAAAAAAATTGATGACGAGAATTGACGGAAATACATTTTTCGGGGGTTCCTGAACCGAAAAATGTGTTTTCAAAATGACTGTGAATAAGATTTCCACCTAAGGTATTCAAAAGATTTTCAGAAAAATTGAATATTTCACACTCAATCTGATTGATTTTGAAACAGAATAATTTTATTTTTTAGGAGTTCCTTACATAAAATATCTAAGATATTTTCGAAATTTTCTCAAAAATGGGTGTGTGGGCCCCTGATACTGAAAATGTGGATTATTCTTGTCCGTTTCATAGTAAATAACTTCCTCCTCAAGGATGAGTAGTCAGTTTCTACGTTTTGTAAGGGCTCGATTCAGAAAAGCTGGTTTACGGCGAAACGTCTGTCAGTCGATAGTGCGATATTATAATATTACGTAACCGTTACTAATGCGAGAAACTCCGTGCAATGGCAGCACTACAGTTTTAAAGAATCTTCTAAATAAACATATGAGATTTTAAAAAAACAACAATTATAACGATATCTCAGACAGACACTAATTTTATTCACATACATATCGGTCGAGATCTGTTTGATTTCCGACACAGACTGCAATACAAACGAGAAAGTGTACGTATTAAAAACAATGGAAGGGAAGCGGGTGAATGGTGCTTGTAGCACAGGAGAGGAAAACAGGTAAACCTAGGCGGGGAATATGGAACCGCCGCCGTGATGTGCCTCAGAATAATACGGTCAGAGCGAAGTAGGACACCGCAGCACAAACATTAAGGAGCGAATGGTGCGAGGGCAAAGACGAGGAAGGGAGTGAGAAGACGATAATGGCAAAGCACGCAGTAGGCCACGTCGCCAATTCCGCTGGCGACCCTCGTCGTTGATCCCAGGCCTTCCGAGGGGCTAACGGCCCTGTCGCCGATTCGACCCACCACTGCATTCTGCGCACGTGCGACATCGCGCGACAACCTATCGGCGATGCTAAAAAAAGAGGCACATATAGAACTACGATTAGAACAAGTATATTTTTACTAGTAAAAATGTGATAGATGGTTCACAAAACAGCATGTGTAAACTGTATTTTGGTCGAAACAAATGGTTGTGCACAGGATAAAACTTTTCTTGCCAACTCATGACATTTCTGAGTTGCGTCCGTTTCCTTGCCAACCGACTACATTTCACGATACTACACGACGCTCGTACTACTTGTCATGTCACAGTATTCATTCTTTTTACTTTCTTGTATTTGAAGTAGAGAGAAACTTACGTCATGCAGCCGGAAAAAAGTATTTTGATTTTGACAAAAACACGTTTTTGAAAATCTGATGTCGAAAAAAAATGCCTTTTCGACATCAGAATACGTAATACGTAAATAAACGTATTATAATCAAAATGCAGGTTTTGTGGGGCATTTGATACCGAACGCTTTTTTCCTCAAAATGTCTGTCCGTAACGTGCGTAAGGAGTGTAACTGCTCCAGCTTTCGCCTGGTGTTGGTCGTAGAAACCACGAGAAACAAACGATGAGAGCAGCGAGCCACTAGGAATCTCCTCCAGGCAGGGGCTGAACTGGACGTAGCTGTCTAGCCAGTGACGAAACTCCTACCACCTTGGGACTCATTCTGTAGGACCTCCCGGTCAGAGGCAACAAGTAATACAGCATTGTTGGTAATCACTCCTTGTACATGAATAAACAGTGTACTGAACACATGATTTAAAGTGATTACTGACGTTCTAGAAGGGAAGAAGTAGCAATATTATAATATTGCTTACATGTCACCAAAAAATACGAGAAGGTATGCGCTGATATATCGCCACTAGTATCCGACTTTGATAACTGATATTAGTTCCTTCATACTTTCGTTAAAAACGCATCTTGACTTTTGTTATTACACGACGCATGTCATTTAACATTCTGTTTTCCATTTCAGAAGGAAAACTTCATTCTGCACTAGCAGATAGCTTTTAAGGTAATTTAAGTTATTGTACTCCATATCAGCCATGAGAAAGAAGCTCATTCACGCACTAATTTCGCAAACAATCTATTCGTATTTAGCAATTCATCAATGCAAACAATGTTCCTTCACAGCGACCATACAGAATAATGAAATTCATTACATGAAACAGATAAATAGATAATGTCTTGTACTGTACAATTCCTTTAGATACTCGCGTCACTTTCCATTTACTGGAAGAGTAGTTGTGTAAGCGACGGAAACGAACAGGTCTCGATTGAGAACAGCTAATATTTTCTTGGTGAAGAGAACTTCTTTGATCTTTCCTCGTTATCGATTGATTGGAAATATTGATGCGCACGGAAAAGTACTAATTAAATGTACATAAATGATGACTTTTGCAAAATGCATTCGATTTGTTCGAAACCATGAGCCGACCAAGAACGAACATTCTAGTTTTGAACTCCCCTTGTGTATATCCATTCTTAACTATTCAGAAGGTATGAATGCTAACAAGAGGAGCTAGATATTCCGTAACACGCACATACATGACCGTCCGAAAAAAATAGAACTTGTCTCTCAATTTGAATATCACGCGAAAAGTCCGATATCAATAAAGCTGGTGAATTAAATTAATTTTTCAATATATTGGACAATGTAGTAATCACCATTGAAAAATATTATTTCCATCGTAGCGGCAATGCTAGGGGTAAGTGACTTATATTTTTATAAATATATTAACGGATTTGATTGCTTGAGGCAGCAGCATGCGCTACTGTATCGAACTGTCGCTTGTCCCGTTCGACATAGTACGTCCGAAACAACTAATTTATTGTCATAAGCATTGTTGGAGGCTGGTGACGTAATGACTAAAGCACCCGCCTTCCCACTCTGAGGCTGGTCTTCAGTTCGATTCCCAGTCAATCAATGTGGAATTTGTGGCAAAGCGAGTTCCCGGCAAATTTTCCCGGCGACTATTGCATTATCATTCACTCATCACAATCATATACCTATTAGGTCATCACTAATGGGGCTCAATAATCCTAACAGTTGTAGGGCCAAAGGGGCCATCCACAAATTATGTAACGCAAATATGAAGTATTTTGAATACCCCCTCTCCCCCAGTAACGTCCGTAACGCGCGCTTGCCCCCTCCCCTAAATAATTACGTAACACTTGCGAGAACACCCCCACCCCCTTGTAAATGTAAAATGTAAAAATAAATGATAGAACAGTAAAAAAATGTATTCATTTTGTATTGTGTGTTTTGTATTTGTACCACATACAAATTGTGTAATTTTAATACACAATACAAAATAAATTAATTAGTTAATATTTAAACAAATTAAATTAATATTTTAATTTTAATAACAATAATTAAAACAAATTAATTAATTGATATTTTAATGTTTTAGTATAAGACTCGAAGAAAGGAAGTATTTCAATACATGTTAAAAATGTAAAAAAATAAATATCAATGCTACGTAATACTAAACGAATACCCCTTACCCCTATGTAACGCAGCGTAAAGATGCTTCAAACACCTTCCCCCCTCTTTAGCGTTACGTAATTTGTGGACGAGCCCTAATATATAGTAAATGAATAGCAGCCTCGAACCTCTGCGACCTTTCAGATGACCAATGTGAATTCAGTGGCCGCTTTAATCAATACAGCTGCTCGCTCACTCTCATTTCACTATTTTATCTCGTCTACGCCAGCGGCCGGCGGGCGACGCCGCAAGGGAGGTCAATTCGATAAGGGATAAACCAGTTATCGAAAGAACGATCCACGGGATTTCCTAGCACCGGGAGCATTATTTCGACCACCTTGTTACGGACGTGGCCAATGAACCAACTCGCCCAACTGTAGATACTGAGAAGATTTTCTTTTCGAGAACGATTAGCGGATGCTCTCATTAGTTCGTAATCATCGTTCTCATTTATTTCCATTTCTTAACCTCTCTATTGAACCGATGAACTGAAATATTGATGAAATCTATTAATCAGGAATCTAAATCAGGAACCAAAGTTACCATGGTCGTAAAAAACACTCATGGGTTCAGTTCTACAATTCATTTATAAACTGAGATGATTGAATCTGATGTGTCGTAGGTGTTCAAAAGAATGATTACGAATATCGTTCTCGTTAGTCAACCGTAAAGGACGGAGATGCACGCATTTAAGGCCTTTCCCTTTTCTGGTCAGGTGATCTCAAAAGTGGTTTTCAATTGCTTCTCTCTTAACGAAGAATCCCTTCCTCTGATGAGTGCCATTCCCATTTCTGAGAGCAGGCGAGGGACGAGGCTTTGTCTTTCATGCCCTTCCCTTTTCTGGGCAGATCATCATATTGGTAGCTTCCCATTACGTTGCGTGGATGGTAACGGTACGGATGCGGCACTTGGTGGTGTGAGATTGTCTAATGTTCAGGTGTATTGCTACGAATGTGTTGAAGTCGCAGGTTAATTATCGGCAATTAATAATTTTCAGAAAACGAACATCATTACGATTTTGTGTCATATTGGATTATTTTTCTCTTGTACTTATGTCAAGCCATCGTAGCACAACTTGACAGAGTAACGATACATTGGGGAGCCGACTGACGTTTCCGGACAAGTCAACTATTATTGTCGTTAGTCTCATTACTATGTTTTATCTCGGAAGGTGGCAGTAATTCCATTCCCGTCGACCTACAAGTCGGTCTGCGACGGATTTCTCTCTTCAGGTAACTCCCTACGCTGAATGCTGATCCCTCCTCCCTTCAGAACAGCGGAACACCCCTGCCAGTTCAAGTTTTAATTGAACGACTTGTTTCCCGACGTGTGCGGAAGTGCAGCGTGTAAGTGTACTTTTATATGTTGTGGTGTGAGACAAGAATGAGGATGGTACATTCCCGTAATCCGTTTGTTAGGGTCCTGCTTCTGTTCGCCTGGTATTGATCAAAGAAACCACGGAAAACTATCGATCAGACGAGCTGGTCCCTAGAATTCTCCTCCAGACAGGGGTTGAATTTGACTTTGATATACACATATCTAATGTCAAAAATACACCACTATCAGGACTTGAATCCAAGAATATTTCGGTCAAGAAAGCTGTAGAGCCGGCCCCGTGGCCGAGATCGCTATGCCAGTAGTGCCGTAGTGGCCTTGGACCGTGGGGTCGCGGGTTCGAGTCCCGCCCCGGGCATGGTTGTATGTGTGCGTCCTTTCACCCCCTATCATCACCATATCGTGTCATCTTCATGTCATAACGTTACTTCCAATAGTGGTCGCTAATGACCGAGTAGTTGATGCGACCGTAAATAAAAATAAAATAAAAAAAAGGGGGGGCTGTAGAGGCATCAGCATTGCCGCTGAACTGTCCCATCCGGTCTGTGGTATCCAATTCGATTCGGGCTCGCCGTGGCGGTGGCTCCCAAACTCAAGGGAAACGTGATACTACCTTCGAGTTGACAGCTTCTAGCCGGGGGAAGCGCCCTACCCAGATTCCACTACGAAAAGACCCAAGAGATGGAGAGGCCTACTGGCTAAATGCGCATTCGGGCGTTAATCCACGTACTAGCCAAAGAGGCCGAGGTGGAGGTTGCCACTGTTCAGCTACAGGAACCTCCACTACAGCTGCCACCCTCCTCCCACCTGAACGTGACCGCCAACACTTCCACCAAAAGCAGAGTTGATGGCTTTTGGTGGAAGGCTTTGTGGTAGCCTTCGTGTCCCACGTACCTACCAACTTAAAATGATTCTATTATTCCCATCAGGGCCGGATTTCTATTATAAAAGGTCCAAGTAAGAATGGCCAAGAACTTCTGTGGCCGCCTAAGAAATTTCAAATAATGAACACTTATGTAATAAAAATAATTTAAAAAATCCTACCTTTCTTCCTCAATATTAAATAATAAAAGGTAATAGTAAAATACCCTGACATATTTGTGAGCGGATACAAAATTTTATTTAAAAATTATTTAGAGCTCCATTTATCGGGGGCTCTGCAACATGCTCTTAGTCTGCTTATGAATTACTCTATCCCTGACTGTCATTGTCCCATCGTCATCGTCAAGACATACTCTGCCAGTAACAGTTGCTGACGAGCGTCGAAACAGGGGCCGCCCACAATACACGCTCAACTGATTCGCACGTGGCGTCTTTTCCACTTGAAATCTAGCAAACGGCGTGAGTCATAATGCAGGAAGTGCAGGTTATCTGGCGTTGAATTTCACATGAATTCTCGTAATTTATTTTCATAGAAATGGCAGGTACAACGACCCTGTCCTTATGCATTGGTAAAATAATGCTATGATAATTATTGTAAACACTTATTGATTTATGACATGCTAATTATTTTAATTTATCAAACAGTTCAGGCGTACGTGCAGGATGTTTACTCGAGGTTAGGTTTATTCTTTGTACTATTCCAAAGCATTTGAGGTCAGATAGTCCTCAGCATACACCGGTGCGATCTAGAACTTCTAGTTACGAATGGATGACATCGTACCATAGTAATTGGTGAGAAATGGTATAAATTTCCTTTTTGCATTATCAGAACAAACACTTTTATGAACTAATGTCCTACAAAACCGGCGTACTTCAGTGCTCAATGCTAATTATAATTATTTCTTACTGTGGGACGATGGTGTACCTTCCGCTATCGCTAACGCCATTTCCAATTATCGTCACCATTAATCTTCCCAAGCATATAACTGTCCACAGCACGCCCCCATATTTTTCAGCGTGTATTCATTGCAATTAAGTAAAAGTTATACGGTTTCAGTGGGTTTTCCTAATTCTCATTCCTTGATGACAACTGTATGCATTAACAACACAATTAACAACAATGAATATCTCCCTCTCCCTTAAACAAATAATCAGACTCTAATTTATGCAATTAACAACAACCCATTCTTGGACAAATACTTTCCATGTTTTTTTCAGTGTGGAACGAAGAAAGAAAATAAAAATTCATGAATAACGTTAAATATTAATTCATTCTCATTGCATTCAAGAAAGAGCGACATTTCGTAATATCATCAATAAAGGCTAGTTGCATTACACATTTATAGCAGAACAATAAACATAATCCACATTTTCTTCATATTGCCGTTCTTTTCTCCGAACGACATTCATAGCCTTGGGCCTCGTACACAATATACGTACACAATATGTGGAAGAATGTTTTAAAGATACTCAAAGATTAAATGAATGGGATGAAATTAGAAAATTCTGTGAAATAATTAAAAAGTATTAAAGTGGAAACAAACCTAAAGTATTTGTGTGGAGATAGAGAATACAGAAGATAAAATAATGAGTAGCTAGGAAGAGCATTGTTCACAGGCTTTTGAGTGGAGAGAAATCCTTCAACTCACAAATTTTTTACGGACCAGATCTAAAACTTACAGATTTCACAAGGAATGCAACGAAGAATATGAAAAAGGAATGAGGTTTCGGGACTGAGTGATATAATGGCACACTTTATAACTAATGGTGTCAAAGTTTAAAGAAACAATTTGGAGCGGTTTTTGAGAAAATCTTGTTTTCGTAATTTTTTAAAATTGCACATATTGCACGCAATATTGCACGAAAACTACTAAAATTTTCAAAAAATGTACATGACCTTAAAGAAAGAACTCACTGTGAAGAAACAATTTTATTTGAAGGAAAAATCTCTATCTTCAATATTGTAGTTCCAGAAAGACGCCGAAAAAATTTTAAACTTTTGCAATTTTCGAAAATTCAGAGTAATTCGTGAAAATCGGACCTATGCTACCTTAATAAGTGTATTTAACTCTATTCTTACAAGAAATTTTAAGAAAAAATTTGGAGCCATTTTTTGAGAAAAATTTGAAAATGTCGAGGTGGCTTCATGTAAAGTACCCCCAAATTTTACAGAATCTTTTTCAAAATCTCGTGTTAGGGGATTTTTTTCCTTAATTTAGAAACTGGTTTTATCCACCTTTTCGTTATCACAGCCCGGCAAAGAATTTTTTCCGCCGAAAATTCGCCATTTTTTCGCACAGCATTACATAACTTTCCCTATACTACGTATATCAACTCCGTGTATACGTACGTATACGGGAAAGTAAAAATAGACGTAAAAATAGTAAAAATATTTCTCAACGATTTTCACTACAAATTAAGAAAATCATACATACTGATTAAATCATACGGGAATACCAAAGTGATTTTAGCAAAAGGAGAAACATCACGGTTAAAAATATTTACCCCTCTGACAAATGTTGGGAAAAGCATATGAATAGAATGCGGTTCGTACATCAACCAATTTTAAACAAGAATACGATAATCTACGCAGCAACAATTAAGGCATAAGAAGTACAACTGCAGGTGGTAAGATTGCTGGTTACAAATCACTTGATGACTCGAGTAATGTTCAATTTCAGGGGGAAATATCAAAGGAATTCACAACTCAATGTGGACTGAAGGAAGGAAATGAACTGCATCGTATGTTTAATATATCCATGGAGAAAATGGTACACAATATTAATCCTAGTACAACTATTTTAAATAGAATTATTAACAACAAATATTAAGTAAGAAATTAAGACGTAAGCAAGTTATGTAGCAATAATTAGTAGAACACTCAAAGATATAGAAGAAACATTATGGCAATTTGTGGAGGTAGCTAAACTAATGTGTTTAAATCAAAAGTAAACAAAATAAACGAGAAAAACAGAAGTGTTACCCAGATAAAATGTATTAAGCAAGGTAACAAAAATTTCGAATGGGTAAACGACGCCGAGTACTTAAAGCCTCTAATTACGAAAAAGTATGTCTTAGTTATAGGACATACCATTAAGAAAGGAATAGCGGCAGGCAATAGTTGTTACGGAAGCCCTTTCAAAACTTTTAAAATCCCTAGGATCTCAATGGCACAACTACACAACACCATCATGAAACTACACAACGCCATCATCAACTGGTGTTACTCGGCAGCCAAATTTGAACCCTAACAAAAGAAAACAGCAAGCATACTAGTTGTATGGGAAAGGAAAATTTTGCGAACAATTTTTGGCTCGACCAAAGAAAATGAAATCTGAAGAAATCGAATCATAGCAGAATTGGTAAAACTACATAACCTAAACGAGTTTCAAATATGAAGGTGGAAAGACTGCAATGGATGGGTCACGTAATCCGACTGAATGAAATGATTGCTTAAGTAGTGATTCCGGGCGCGTCAACAAAGGTCATAAGTCGTAGAAGTGTAGAGCAAGTTTTTCCTCGCGATCTCCCCTGCTGGATGGTGAGATTGGCGCTGACAACCGTCGGCTAGCGGAGTTTTCCCCATCCAGATATTTCCCACAAGCGGGGCACCGCCGCAACCGGGTTAAGCTCTAAGCTCCCGACCTGTCTGCCGCCATGTGTGTTAGTGTAGTGCATGTAAGTATAAGTGAGTGAAACGGCGAAGGAAGAGGAAAAAAAAATCGGGAGCGGTCCTTGGTCCGTTAGGCATGACACTGCTCCGGCATTCGCCTGATGTGATCAGAGAAACCAGAGAAAACTACCAATGAGAGCAGCCGGCCGCTAGAATTCTCTTCCTGACAGCGGTTGAATTCGGCCTATCTGATAAGCTAATGACGATAATCCTGCCGCCGTCGGGACTCGAACCTAGGGCCTCCCAGTCAGAGGGACTGCAGTGACAACAGCTGGTGCCCCGAGCGTCGTCTCCTGGTACCGAATAAATGACGATAAAGTACTTAGGAAGGTACATGTAGAGAGCGTAGCGGAAAGGAGAGGTAGAGTTCACGCGAGAATCTCTGCACACGACGACCGTCAAAATGTGAGCGAGACACATAAGAAGAGAGATCGCGCGCGCCTTGTCGCCCGTTTGTCAGAGTACTGCTTCGGCATTCGCAAGGACTTGAAAGACACTACGAAAAACTACCTATTAGAGCAGCCGATCGCAAGAATTCTCCTCCAGACAACGGCTGAAATCCCGCTGTAGCCCGTTTGTCGGAGTACTGCTTCGGCATTCACAGAGAAACCACGGAATACTACCGAACAGAGCAGCCGAACGCTAAAATTCTCCTCCAGACAACGGCTGAATTCGACCTAGCTATGCAGCTTGTGTCGAAAATCTTTCACCGTAGGGTCTCGTGCTGTCGATCAGAATCGCTGCACAGACCACGGAAATGTTGGCTCTGAACCACACTCAGCCGGCACCTACGCTCGCAAATGAGTGTGGCCCTCATCAGCATCCTATCATCTTCAGCTCATCATCGCAACTGTCTACCCGCTTTTATGATTGTCCAGTGTAATGAAGTTCGGCCTCCTGCGAAATAATCACGAAAATGACACCCTCTTGGGGCTGGCAACGAGCGGCCACTGAAACACGATATTCCTGCTGCGCTGCGTTGCCAAGGGAGCCAGCGTCTCAACGTCGTCGCTTGGGGCTCACGGTGAAGGGCGTTGCCGGGAGGTGGTGGTCTCAAAGTACGGATTGTTACAGCGTTCTATAGCCACAAGACGGTCCCTTATTTTGGTTCGGTACAACATGATTTTACTTAAACATTTTTTCCCACCAGTTTATACTAATTCTTGAGTTGTGGGAAAATCTTTCGTGAGTCATTTCATCGCGTAATGGCCGCGACTGGTAATGCTAATATATGTGCTGAAGCATTTTATTTTTAATTGTGGTTTAGCAAACCCAGATCTCTTTTCACATATTAATGACATCTTCAGAGTCTATTATTTGAACACTTGTATATTAATATTCTTGATGCACACTTGGAAACCAGGACGATCAGAAATATGTCACATTCATTAGAAAAATTATCCTTACTTACACAAAGAACAGGTATTCTCGGAAAGAATTTGCAACATCTGGTTCACTTTACAAAAGAAACAATATTTCTTCACCGAGTAACAATACTACGAGATCATCGGTGTAAAACAGTGGACGATTACTATGCCTCTTTTCTAATTAATATTTGATGCATGTAATTCCAAATATCGTTTAGTAAAACTCGAAAGCGTTAACACATGTGGAACATCTCACTTCGAATCTCAAATGAACCGCGATCTTATTTTGATGACATTCAAAACATTCAGTAGCACACAGAATTCCCAAATAATAACACGGACCTGACTAGAATTGTTCAATTTGTAAATTTTAATAAAATATTACACCCATAGTTTCTCTCCACAATTCTTTCTGGCGTTGATAGTAGCGTAATGACACAAATATTACCCTTTTGAATATGCAGCAACTAGACTAAATCCATGTCATTTCACCTCCACACAAGTCATTATCTACTGGAATGAGGTCTCTGTTGTGTTCAACAATTATGTTATGACATTGCGAGAGAAGGATTCTTTCTTTCGCAAGCTGATTTGACATCAAATATATTCGTATTTACGTAACCAAGTATGGGAATGGGATTCTTATTATTTCTATAAATCATCACAGCAACAGTTTCTGTAAATACATTATGTCACTGTTTATGAATGTCAATATCGGTTTTTTAAAATGTTAAATGAGTTTTGAACAATACTTTAACGTACGAACAGTACATTCGTACGTTCTGCAATACTTTCTGTACGACTTCACCACATTATATAAATAACAAATAATAACATTATATAAATGGATATTATAGTTTATAACAAACTTATTTTCAGTACTTTAAATATATTCTGAACACTTAAAATCAAATTCGACTTCAGGCGTGTATTTTTATTTGCTTACTGCAAAATCATCTTTAACATGCTGACGAAATACAAACGAGATAAAAGTAATGGACATAAAAATACAAAGTGATATATACACATTTTATCTTACTGAGGTAATTTCCAAATGTGTTTCGTAAACGTGTTTGAGACGGATTAACAACACAACCCAGAATAGAAATCAACCATACCATAATTTTACTAGTTTGGCCAATGCCACGTTCATTAGTAACCCTGTTCCCAGCAATATGGTTCGTCATTGCTCAAATATTTTATGCAATTATTTTTATTGATTCATCAAATAACCACCTTATCAACAGCACCTACATTCCACAGGCCTCAAAACTATTATCGATTTATACAGAGATGGCGGCCATCGAAATCCATGTTACACAGATTGTGTAGTGAATATTGTGGTTCAGGAGTGAAATACGTAGAACGGTATACTGACTTATGGAATGATATAGTTAAGTACAAAGTAACTTCATCCAGTACGTTGGTTGGAATATTTTATAACTGTGAAATGGATTTTTGAGGTTTCAAATTTCTTAGGAAACTATACAAATTGGAAAGCCATCTTTTAACCATAATGTAAATAACATCGATGAGCCCCTCCCTGAAAGGAGTAAATTATGAATTCATACTTTTGAAACATCTTAGTGTCAATAAATATTTAATTAAATGGGCAGTTGAAAAATTAAATTATAGTATCTGGACGCAACATGATTGTTTCTATTTTGAAGTCTCTGGTAATTAATAAACTACGATTAAAAATATTCTTTATAACATAGCACATACATGTGTTTGCAGCGTTAAGTGTGTTAAGACCAAAATTATAATTTTGAGAAAAAAAAAGATTTTAAAAATGTATTTTCTGTTTTCTTTCTCCTATCTCTGCAGTAGTGCAGTTCGGGCAAATTTTCTTGGGTCGTCATTCCGCTTGATGTGAGAAGATTGGAGGAATTAGTTATGACAAAAGCCCGGAAGTTTGACAAAATGCCTTTTTTTATTGTTACGACTGTATATGACTTTTCACAAAGGAATCACTTAATTGTACTTCTGGAGTTGTTTTAGTAGATTTTCAATTTGCTATTTTTTGCCTATTTTTGCTTTTGATGTCTATTTTTGGTATTTCGCTTAATTTTTACTCATTTTGGTCATTATTTTCATTGTTTTCTCCGATCTGATCTGAATCTAGCTGAAAACATACCTGCACGCCTGTACAACACGACGACTTGTCGTGATTTGTCTTTCTGTCTAAGCGGAGGCTCTAAGGCTAGGTAGAGTCAAAAATCCAAATGAGAAAGGAAAATGACACTAGTAAGATTTTTTCTCCATTAATGCCGTCAGACTTCCTCCACTCACGCGGAATCCCTTCCTACATTTAAGTATGGCCTCCGACCCCTTTTTGAGGACAGATCTCTCTGTATCTCTCTGTATTGTTCTTGGTGCTGGAGACACCAGTGCTGGGTACACAACAGCGAAGAACAAAATCTCAAAGTTCGTTTTCACTTACGCCATTTCAAGATTCAAAAGTGAGTCCAAACAGCATTTCGTAGAGACAGTATCGCGAGTAAAACAAATTCGAAGTCTTCATCCCGGGTGGACAGGTGGAAAGGTTACAAATTGTTTCCTTCCGCTCAAGTACTAATATGAATTTTAGAGTTAGAATAAAAATGTTAGTCATTTGATTTACTAATTTTCTACAATCATTCCTTTTAAATGGTTTTCATTGGTTATATGCCTTTTTGCATCTCTATCCAGAATAACTGCCTTTTGCATGCCTATTTTAGTAAAAATAAATGCCTTTTGCACGCCTTTTCTAGTAAAAATTAATGCATCAACTTTCGGGCTCTAGTTATGACCATGGCAACCAGAGTTATTCTAAGTACCAACCACCGCAAAATCAGTAAATGTACTAGTCGCTAAATTCGTATTGATAATACTTCATGTTCAATCTGCACATTTCTTCTGCTTTTCTTGAGCCAATTTACGACCATCATGCAAACATTATACAATTACATAAAATAATAATAATAATAATAATATTGAAATTTTTGTTATTTCTTTCTGTAATAATAATATACAATTATTATATTTATTCACTATTAGGTTTGTTCTTACATTCTCATGCTCTTTCCTATTCGTATATAAGCACCCTTTTAAATAGTTATCTTAGGCTCCTAATATTTTAAGTTAATTTATTAAAATTTGCAAAAATACTGTAAATAATATTATTAATAAGACGAATATTGAAATAACTATTTTATTGCAACCTTCTTTCAGGCTTTTGGAACGCAGTTCCAAAATTCCCAGTCAGGAATGTTGACCTTCTGGAAAACTGCTGTAATGCTCTTTCGCAGAATGGAAAGGAAACCTTTTTCAAATTATCTTTACAAAATAATTTCACAAATTTGCAGTTTATGATAATCATTCGATAGTCATTCAAAAGTTTTAAAACATGTATAACGGTACATATTAACACACTTAACAAGATTTTAAAAAATTATTGATATATAATAAAGTTAGAAATAAAGGAGGGTTGCAACCTCCACCCTCTCGGGCCTCTTCCATGTTACGCTTAGAAAAGGAGATGGTGTAGGGATTAGGAAGGAAAAGAAAACACGGGTAGACATTTCATACACATTACTTCTTTTTGCCATGTGCCCCTGGAGAATCACTAGAGCTCCTCGATTTATCTGTTTTGATCCTCTTATTGTGGATCTGTCCCCGTACATATAGACAGCCATTTTACTGATCAATGTGTTTAAATGTATTTTTCTCCTTCCCGAATAAACAAACCCTCGAAACTCTATAATTTTCTCGACATTCCTACTCCTTTGGAAGGAATTCGAGGTAGCTTCAGAAAGGGACTTTGTCCTAACTCTGCCATTTTCACTATTTATCAACAGGTATTTAAATACTTAAACTGTTGATACTAGGAAGTCAGGCTATCCACTGCCTGATGTCGCCTGAAGCACATTTAAAAAGTTTACAATTTTCCCGCAACTTCTATTCGTAATGTCAACATTGGTTGCTGCGATATCCGCTATTCAACTGTTTCAAGTAGCACAGAAGGGCTACTGGACCTAGGGCTCAAGAAAACTGGCGCGTATTGTAGTGTAGCTTTTGAATAAACTTCGAGTTCAGTATATTTCCAGTCAAATATGGACCCAACCCTACTCATACTACTACACGTCTGTATTTTTTTTCTCACATCTCCAAAATTCACAAACGAATAAGTCAGTGTAAAGGTGGCCTGAAACTTGCCTCTTTATTCCCACAAATAAATTTACCACTTAAAAATTCACTAAAGGCATTTACTTGCGTCGCGTTAGTATTGTGTGATTGTCATGTATTCAGCTAGGGAAGTTACATAAGATGAAGCATACATATCTATTTACATTAGCTATATGTTTTCGTCTGAGGGTTTAATATAGCCTGAAGATGAGAAAAATTTACACCCGAAACGTTGCGCAAGCAAATTTGTATAATGAATGACAATATGATTGTTCTAATAATAAATCAGTGATAAAAAATGTCTTCAAATGTGAAGCATAATGTATCCGCATGATAAATTCACTCACAGACTGCTTCCTAGTGATAATAATACGGAAATTTTAAAACAGATTAGAATCGATTTAACTCATGTTAAGAAGAGCTCACAGAAAATTTAATTTTTATTATATTAAACTCTTCACTGTATTAAACTGTTCACTCTTTGTTGCTAGTTGTGAAGGAAGGCAACGTTCTTTCCTTTAAAATAAATGCTGTTGTATGCAGTAATATTCCTTCAGAATTCTTCAGTTTTAAAATAAACACTAATCTAAATGTGAGAGCAATTTTTAATTAGCTATGCCTACCTGCTGAAAAAAATTTCAGGAATCTTTACGTGCGAGGGAAATAGAGATTTGAAATGTCACAGATGGAGCTAAGTGAACAATTTGGTAGGCCATCTTTCTAACTTTAGTTATGTCAGTGTGTTTTGCATTGAAAAGGGCAAACTTAGTAAAAGGGGTACAAGCTATTTTAATATTGAAACTGAAGTCAAGATGGGAGGAACTGAAAATGCACGAAGATTGGGCCAATTTGTCTTCTATCAAGGTCTGTGGAATGTACTTGTTAGTGTTGGCCAAACGGTGATCATTTGAAGCAAATACTATAAAGACAATACAGGACAGTTCCCCGTTCTTCCACGCAACCGATGGAAACAAGTTCTCACTAGCGATCCTTGTGTCAGAACCTGGTAATGTAGCGCCAAATAGAAATGTCAATGTGATTCTTACGGAAGAAACAAATATTTTTAAATCTACCTAACGAAATAAGACTTATTTTTACCTCCTCTCGTTGTGATTTAATTATATTGAAGGGCTCAAATTACGGAAAATTATAATGTACAATGTGTTATAATGGACATGAGAACATTGAACATTTAATGAACATATAATGAACATTATTTTCACGAATAAAGAGTTGTTACAAATGCAAGATTTTTCTTGCCATAACACTTCCACTGATGCATTTGACCTTTTTTCCACTTACTTCCTTTAAAAAGCACTGTATCAATACATTGATACCTCTGCTTTCATACTGATTATTACACCCCTTACATAAAATATTCTGTAAGTGAATATTAATGATTTGCATTAATTGTTTTTTTACGTCAAGTTTACTTTGACGTAAATATTTTCAAAAGTGTTTATTGAAAACATATTCAGTCTTAGAAAACTTATAGCGAATTCATTTGGGTGGAAAAGCGTGGCATTCACGTACTGTTTAATCAGAATATGCTAGTTTCTTAATTTATACTTTTCATCCAAATTCTGTTAAGCATTTCTACAACCATCATATGGCACGGTTCTACACAACCAGCCGCATACATTGGACTCAGAGTTTTTCTGTACTAAACTTGGAGGACTATCTTCAGTGTTATCCATTTCTGCAATGTTCGTTACACATGATTCAATGGGGAATGGCAATGTGCAAGTAGTCTCCCATTTAAGTTATCTTATAGTTTTTAATGCATTTTATTACAAAGAGAAGTCAAATTGTATTAAATTAGCTTCATTCATGTTCAAGATTCTTGCAATTTTTACTTTTTATCACGAGGAAATGTGAAGAACGAACGCGAGTTCTCCTATATTTTATCGTAAAACAGCCAAAAACTACAGAATTTTTTTCCTGCCATACGTAGAATGATGTAAAGAATACTGTTGTAAAATATGTTTTCCATAAATTGACCAGAAAGACAATAAAATGAAAAGAAATCAAGCAGACAACTAACCCCAACAGAGCACTGATGCACGCTCCATCTGGTGGCAGAACCTGGTACACCCTAAGCTCAGTGTTTCTCGATATATCGCGAAGTGTCCTGTATTGTCTTTATAGTATTTGTTTGAAGGTTTCTCATGGTACAGAGAAGTGAAAACAAAGACTACAGAAATGTAAACGCAAGGGACAAGATGACCAAACGAGAAAGTGAATGGAAGAAATTAAAATAAGAATAAGCCATACATTTTATCTATTTCTTTAATTTTATAATTTTAATTGCTGTGAGATTATGTTAAATTACTATTAACATACTAATCATTACTATTACTTGCTAATCATTACTATTACTTGCTCATAATCGTGCTATTTTTAAGAAATTTTCGTCTACCATATTTTGGTGATTACTATCTAACAACAAAAATCGAATTCATTCTGCTTCGCATAAGATACTGCGTACGAAAACATCAAAGAACTAGTAAACAATATGTTATGGTTGTAGAACGATTACTTTTCGCTCGTTAGAAAGTGATTTGGTATCGTAATCTAGTTAAAATTTTCTGCACCAAGGAAGGGTAAAAATGTTCACTTTCTTCATCTTCTCACGTTTTTATGTAACTTTTTCTTTTCAAACAACAACTTAAAAATGATACGATGACCTAAAACTCCAAATTGACATGCAATGACGGCATACTCCTGATCTAACATCATGGTAATTGTTAAGAATTATTTTAACATTTTGAACTAAACAATATATTTTGTCATGGAATGATACACATTTAAATGGTCAACACAAGCCGCGAACGGGTGTCAAATACAAATGGCATTTTTCTCCATGAACATAACCACAAAATACACTACATGTTTTGAAGCTATTGTTTCACCTTTGTTTTTTAATATGTACATAGTTTTTAACCACAACAAACTGATTGCCTATTTCATAAGATGTTATCGAATTTCCCGAGTGAAAAAAGTAATGAATGTGATTAACGCTTGAAAATATGATTACTCGCTATCAGAACAATGATTATTATCACAAAACAGAAAGAATGAGTATATGAAAATGTCTACAAAAAAAGAATGAATTAAAAGGCACAAATTGACAATAAAAGTTACGTACCGTAAAAATGTACTCGTATCGGCATATGAATAGTCTAGTAGCAAAACTGGCAATCTCCAACTAGTCAAAATTTTTCCAACTTTAAAAAACTCAACCAAAATCCAAAAGTCAAAGAACGTATTACACCTAAACAAATGACTTTATTACGACTTTCACTAACCTAATCATTTGTAAACAAGAGGTTAAGTAAATGTGAAGGGATAGTAATATTTTATTAAAGTAATTATTTAAAATATTTCAATTTTAATCTCGAAAACAGCCAGTTTTGCAAGAAGAATAATCACCTTTGTAAAACAAAAATTTTATAATTCGATATTTGGTCAAAACTGAAAACCAGTGATTAATATACTAGGTTGCAGAATAAAAAACAAATATTTAATTGGAATCATATTTTAACCTCCAAATTTAGAAGAGTTAAACTATACCTATTTGAGAAAACTGTACTAAATAATGAACTTAATGAAGTTTAAACTACGAAAAAATTAAATGTTTACATGCATCCTGCTCAAAATTTGAGATGGCG
The DNA here is from genome assembly GCA_031308135.1 of Acheta domesticus. NCBI lineage: Eukaryota > Metazoa > Arthropoda > Insecta > Orthoptera > Gryllidae > Acheta > Acheta domesticus. The sequence goes on from JAHLJT010008756.1 coordinate 4,043,669, forward strand.
TTACAGGGTAAGGGCAGGGTATCAATAAGTTCAAAGTAAAACCTTCACTTTTCATCTTTTCCCAAAGCGTGAAAGGAGAATACCGGCATTTTAACTCGCACAAATGGGACCAAAGGGTGCGTAATACAGAGAGGGCCACATTTTCAATTAAACCTAACTTTCTCAGGACAAATTCCAGAGGGTTTTGCTACTCAAAGCATTGCCATGATTCGACATTTAGAGAATAGGAAACAGTTCAAACTTCAATTTTTATAGTTTTTGCAAAGGAGCAGTTTTTGCAATTAGACGTCTCGTTAGTACTCTTTAAACCAGCAATTTCTACAAGTGTAAATGAAAATACATTTCATCAATTTCCAGTCGCTGTAAATTGGAGCAGGCGAGGAAATTTCCCGCCGACCAGATTTATTTCCAGAATATTGGAATAACGAAAAGTAAAAATCTAACCAAAACTCACGATTCTCAAATTTTTAATTTTTCAGCTAGGTTTCCTCCATAGGGTCTGAAATTCTGACTTCAGAGGGCGTACCTAGATTTGATTAAGTAACCAACATTTTCTGAAGCACTATTTGTTATTTCTCGAATTGTTCAGCCAAGAAACAATTCTTTTTATCATATCACTCATTTGCGGACTAGTCATAATATCCTTTTTGTATGGCAGTTCCTTCCTCTTAATAAGAATGTTTTTATTGTTGGCATGCGTTTAAAAGCGAAGTGAATGACAAACCATTTCCAGTTGTGCAGTTTTTCACTTCTTGCGTAAAAATTAATTCCGATGAAGACAGTAGCATGAAAAAAGAATACTTCCTTTTTTCTGGAGCACTAGAAACATTTTCTGGAGCACGAGAAATAAAACTTGGAAGTTTAATACTGCCTGACACCTAACAAATAGGGTCCGTGTTTCAAAAAAGTTAAACTTTATTTCTTTGTTATTTTGTGGAATTAATTTGGTGATGTCTCAATTCTTTTGCTATTCTATGTAAAATTACATTGAAAACCTAAACTCGAAAAATTAAAGTCAAAAAGTCTCTTTTCTGAAGACAAACTGACCTAAAACAACCAGGAATGTCGGACTACATTTACAGCAATATCAAAGTGCGCGCGACAAACAGTTCAATAACAGTAAGGACTGAAATTTCTAGCGGCGTGGTGTGCTGAAACACGACATTTGCATAAAAACTCAAGAATAAGGTGACCAGACGTCCCGAGTCAGCTGGGAGAGTCTCTTTTTTTTGAATCCCCGTATGTGTCCCGTATTTTTTAAAAGGAAAAAGGGGACGCCAAAATGTCCAATTTTTGTGACAATGACTAATCGGCATTAACGCCGTCATCAATTTTAAATTTATCATAATGTATTCCGTTGGGTTTGCATTAATTTACAAAAACTTAAGAGCAAGTAGAACATACTACACGTAACACGTTACTATGACACCGTAACAGCTTATTAAGCGTCATCAGACTCTGTTTAAATCCAAGTATACCATGTTTCACAGATTATTGAAAACAAGAAGGTAGCGATTCTGAGGTGGTTCTAGAAAGGGAAAATGAGCTATTGCGTCATTTGAATTTGTACATTCTTTATTGCTATTATTATCGATAAATTCGATAATCCGAACCTTCTGCTTCTGTGAGTAAGCAAACTTAATTGTGTGTGCAAGCAAACTTAATTGAGAAACGTGTGTCCGGTTTTTATAGTCAACGAAATGTCTACGCTGTCCCGTTTTTTGGGTTTTAAGATCTGGATACCTTACAAGAACATTTGTTTTCCTAATTTCTGCCAAATTTCGCGCTCGTGTGTCCCATTGCACGCCGCTGGGGCCGCCTCTACCCGGGCTCTCCCACGCAGCGCCCACGCAGTCACACGCCCACGCCCATCGCGTCATATCCAATATCAGCCCGGCAGGCAGCCTCCCAGCCAGAGGAATATTCACAGCTGTCAGCGCCTCGACACAATGTCGCACTCCGGCAACCCCTCAGATTTGCCATGCAAATGCATTGCGTTACTTCTATTCTCTGGAGTTTCGAAAGACTGATACCTATGCAGGTTTCATACCGCCGCCGTCGTTGTTCCCTGTTGAATAAATGAACTGATTCACACCTTTTCATTGCCATTCGTAACACGTATATGTAATCAAGGAAATGCAGGAATTAAAGGTGATTGTAGGCACAGGTGTCGCTAGCGCCCCCCCCTCAAGTTTTAAGTACTCCCAGTAGTGTTTTTGTTTGTTTCTTTTACTTTCTCGGATCTACTTCCGGAAAGAGAAAGTTATGTAATGCGTGAGGAATAAATGTCGATTTTTCGATAGAAAACCCCTTTTGGTGAGTCTCTAACACCTACAAAATGGATTTTTCTTGCTCCCAAATGCACTCATAGAAAATTACTTTGTCAATACATGGTGTAGACAAATCACGTATCCTGGGTCTCAATCAAGTTTTTCTCAATCTGTCTGTCTGTGAATACTCTATAGCTCTTACACCGTACAGAGGATTTTTGCCATAACTGATATTCCCCGTTTGATCTGGCTAATGTCGCGATAATTTTTACTCCAATAAAGCAAAGTATTAAGTAATTAAAGCAAAGTGTGATTACAACATCGCGCAGGTCTGATTTTCATTAAAATCTGGGAATATTTGGAAATTACAAGAGTTAGTTTTTTTCGTTCTCCTACATCTACATTATTGAGATAAAAGTTTTTTATAATGAAATCTGTTATTCAAAATTACATCTCTGAATAAGGTCATGTTCAATTTTCTGAAAATATGAATTGTGGCATGGCGTAATTTTGAGTGAAATCGTGGCAATTAACAAGAAATAAGGAACCAATGCTATCTCAAGATCAGTTCAAAATTTGTACTTGTTTTTTTTTTCTTCAATAGAGTAAAGATCGCTCAATAATACAGAAGAGGTCCTAGAGTGTCCCCTGCTCTTTTACATAAAGAAAAAATTGCAGTTTAATTCAGTTTAAATTTTCGATGAATTGACGCTTAGAAATTGTTGAAGTATTTTTTCAATATTTTATTATAAAACACACTATATTTTTATTCACAGTTTAAAAAATTCATACAAAATTCAAAATTTGTTGAAAAAATTTAGTCTTAAATTTTAAAATAACTTATCTTCTAAAAATATTTAAATATTTTATAAGTCAGTTGGATCTACGAATTGTCCATGAATAGACAGTTTAGTTTAAATGTTCAGTTAATTTAATAAGTGATGGAATAAGTGAAAGAAATGACCAATTACGATTAAATATTTAACTAACTAAGAAGGGGTGGTATCTAGTAAAATATTTTAAAGAATCATTTTGCTTTCTGACACCAGATTCGAAGTAACCATGTGAAAATTGAGAATGTCGGGTACAAATGCAGGACAAAAGAGGTCCCCAAAAGAGAGCGGTTATGCACCCAAACCAACACACTAACGACGCCCTACATACAGTCTACAAATGCACATTATTTTTTCAAAGTTTCTAGAAAACTCTAAATTATCTAAAAATGAGCTCAAAATTGCACATTTTCAGAAACGTTCAAACGACATTTGGTCACGAACAGCTCCAAAGTTTTAAATGAAAATTTTTTGCTTGTAGGTCCAAGTTTTACTCTTCTACAACATTCTTGAAGTCGTATTTCAATTCTTCAATTAAAGGACACAAAAATTGAGAAAACATGAAAAAATGTCTTTTACACACCGACAAATAGCAGCTGAGAAGAGGGTGGGGGAAAATCGAAAAGCTAACCTCTAAGCACTACAATAGTAAACTAGTCCGTGCAATTCTTCAGCACCACTAGTTTATTCCGGGGCACAAAAACTCTCTTTAGTAGTCTCAGAATTGCCATTGAATACTTTATTTTCAGTTCTGTAACAGTTTTTAAAATCTGTTTTCAGAACCCGATATTTTGAAATACTCTTTCCACAAGATAACGTTAACTTTCCACGGCAAAGCACAGCCGCAGCCGCTCCCGTTCAGACACGAGTAGAGTCAGGGCCATCTTTAGGCACAGGCAGACGAGGCTCGTGCCTCAGGGCCCCCATGATCAAAGGGCCTCCACAGATAATAAAAAATATATAACAAAACTGAACTAGCGTGCGAAACAACGTAAAGTATCATTGACAAATGCTTAGTTTGTTTTTTACTTAGATCTTATTACGTAAATATTGCTTGTGTTGTTATTTAATCATATTTTATTATGTTACTATTGTTAGAGTTATTAGTAAAATACTACTATAGAAAATACAGAGATTAAAGATACTATTTAATTCCCTTTATCTAGTTTTTTTAAAAATCCTTCCTTACCTTAAAAAGAGGAATCAAAATGCTTATTAACTGTGCAATATTCAATTTTTAATAACTTATGATCGCCAGAACGTAATTTGTTGAACTAAGAATTAGGGGCCCCGAAATCTCTGAGTGCCTCGGGTACTTTCAAACCCAAAGACGGCCCTGAGTAGGGTCCCTAGATAAAGAGAGCAGCGCAACCGCCGCCGTTTAATATCCTCTCACCCGATAGTTCCGCCAGACAACAATCAGAAGCTGAAGAAAAATTATAACAATTGGTGACGTTATGGAGATTTTCAAGAATATTAACATTGATTTGGGATAGATTCATGGTTCTCAACACACAGAATATCCCACAATTCTAATTCTCCTGACAATTGGATATAAAATGGCGGGATAAGTGGAACAATTGTCATACCCAAGTTTGCGGGTTCAAACCCGATCGAAGCCGTGGATTTTTAAGGGCGAAAAAATCCTTCGTACGCCTTCCTTCGGAGGGGAAGTAAAGCCGGCTGTCCCATGTTAGTAGATTTACTTGCATGTAAAAGATCCTCAAGCCTAAATGACGCCTCTGAGCAAAATTCAAATCGCCTGTTTCGTCGCCCGAGATAATACCTTCTTTCTCCGCTAGGTGGTGAAAGGAGCGTAGTAGAAATTTGCGTGGTCAGGCGGAAGAGCGGGCCTCATGGCCCGAGCCTCGCCACGTAAAATAAGGCACTAACTAACTAACTAACAATGGAATGCGCTACTCTCTGTATCGAGAGACTCTAGCCACAGGCACAGGGCAGCGCGGTGCGGCGGCGGCGGTGCGCGGGTGAAACGGGAGCCGGACTTCCGGTGCAGTGCAGCCTCCCAAGTGGTACCGCAGCGATAGCCGCGGTGGATGGGAGACCAACACTCAATTGTTACTCTTGTACAACTCGTGATTACATAGTCAATGATTAATATGAACTAATGGTGCTAAAACAACACGTACTTACTCCTCGCCTTTAGTAATGGTTATGTAATACTACTTTTACCACAATTTCTCTCCGAATTAACACATCAAAGTCATCATTTTTTGTAAAAATAATTTCAAATCGTCGAACATTTGGTGCGAAAACTAAATATTTTCAAGCAAATATCAATACAAATTTGACTATTTTGATTGAAAACTAAATATTTTGAAGCAAATATCAACACAAATTTTCAATAATGCTTTGAATTCTCCTCGAGTCATTCGTGTCACGGAAGTCTAGTACGGAATGTAGTCCAGGAGTAGGAAAAAATAGATAGTTAAATGGAAAAGAGGGAGTATGGTGAGAATTGAAATATTGTATACAAGAGTTGTTTAAGTGCGCATGTGCAAAAAACCTATTTTGTTTTGTAATAAGTGTAATTGTAAGGGTGTTAATAAGTAAGGTACATTTTTACTTCTTTGCAAAAAGCAAAGGTAGAACCTTTCCCGCATGTTTTTCTGACAACCATCGTTAAAGGGACATGAACTACTTAGTCGTTGTTCTCCAGAACCATTAGCGATCGCTTAAAACTGGTTTCATTGTGCATAATAAAAGAGAAATGCATCAAAAATCGAACGGTTAAGAAGAATTGGAACCATTTTTGAAAGCAAAGGCGAACAAACATGAAACACGGCCGATGAATCATTGAAACGCGAACTCATTATGTGATTCTTATCTCTTTCTACAAACTTTCTACATCAAACTTCTGTGAACAGCCGATACTCGAATCCCACCATGAACTGATCACATTTGGGCAAAATAAATTAATTTGCGATCACTCATTGCCAAAATCTTCTCTGTCGATTTTCATGTTTACAATCACTTCTTTACAACATGTCAGCCCGTACTTTCGTGCTCAAATTAAATGTATAGGTCTGAACACTTCATGTAGCTCAGCGTTATACTTAATATCAGAGTTTACACAAATATGCACTTGTACGGGATGTGTTTCATTCGATTGGGTAATTTCCCATAAAATTATGTTATTTCATAGAGATAATTGCCACATGCACATTCACTAATGCATTTGCACATATCTGCCATTCACTAATGCATTTGCCACATGCACTTTCGCGTTGGTCGCCCACGCTGCACTCTTGTTGTCTGCGGAAACTTTTTCGAAGATAAGGTGACGGTAACCAAGTTCGGTCATTCGAGTAAAGCAATGTCGTAGTTGGAAGCTTGATCCTCCCCCCCCCCCGTCAACGCTAGATCTCAGATCTCAAGAAGCTGCGCTCAGTATCCACGCATAGGCCCTACAATGGGCCCGTGAGCTCTTTGCCGCCGAAACAACCGCGATAGCTCAACGGCAACACTTCGCGTCGGCAGCATCTCTCACCAGGAGGCTCTAGCTTTCGAGTATCGCCGGTGGTGGATATTCGACACTAACATCACAGCTGGGTTGAATTCTACCACTATTTGGATGAAAATTCTACCCGACGGCTTCTCGGCTCGGTAGTTTTTCATGATTTCTCCGATCTAATTTCAGGTGAATGATGGAGAAATACCCTCTCAAACTATCAACAGCACGCGATATTTCCTTCCTCATCCATGACGACTCCTCTCTCTTCACATATACAGTTTCGTGCAATAACACTGCCATATATGGCAACACACAGGGCACACGTCGGGAGCTCACACCTTGTTCCACCTGGGGTGATGCCCCACTACGAGAAATACCTGAAGATGGGGGAGTAGTACTCGTAGTACTCTGTATTGGCTGGTCTATCCGGGACAAGCCGCGTCTGGTTAATGTTTCGGCCAACATATTGTGGCCTTCCTCGGAGCGTTCTGAATGAAGCGTTTTGAATTCGTTGCACTCTGATTTAAACACAGTGATCACGCTCTGAAAGGAGAGAGGGGCATTGTGATCGAATCTGGAGCTCCAATACCACGAATTTACGTCGTAACGAAGCTCCAGATTGGATGACGGTATCCCCCTGTCCATCCAGCTTCTGACCTTCGGAGTGCTACTGGGTTTAAATCGGAGTACAGTTGAAATGTGGGTCGGCGTTGGAACTCTCGTTCCGGTAGGGCCGGAACCTCGCCACTTCCCAGGATGTAACATGCGCTATACTTACGAGACAAATGACCTACGTATTTGAAACGCCAGGATTCAATACTCATTCACTCACTCTTAGTCGCCGACTTCCTCTTCACCGGCTGGTAATACACACCTCGTCCAGGATACTTTCTAACGAGTTAGCAGGCTGCGCCGTGCTAAAAGCGGCAGTGGTAGCTGTTACCCTGCGCGCAGACCACGAGTCAAAGAAGTTGGAAAAGAAAGTCATTAAGAATCAAATTGCAAAACGACACACATAGCTCAGTGTCATGTCGTGAAATCACAGGCAAAACTAATCCGCGCTGTACGTACAAAACGGAGAAGTGAACGTGGGATACAAACAAATCATCGCCGTGCAGGAATAATATTCATAACCAAGATGCAACAACTGTAGATAAGGATACCTAAGAGTATCGTTTCCTTTTCCAATACACGCAAAAGCCGCAGGTGTAAATCAATACGTGATCGTAATTCATTTTCGACGATTTATTTCTATACAAGTGAGAACAGTCCTCTATCAACATGACTTCCACTACCAATAGTATTTTCACAATAACTAGCCCTTAATATAAATTTTCCTCCCTACCTAGTTATGATATTACAGAAGCTCATAATTAGGTTTCAAAAGTACTCATTTAAGAACCTACGTTCCAAATTTAAAAAATGCCACTTCCTACCATAACTAATATTTTGAAAATAATTCTACGCACGACGAAAAAGAATAGAAATTATGTAAGGACTGTTGTCCAGACGCAATTTCACAGTAATAACCTTATTTACGACAGAATAATAGTTTTTTTCGATATAGAAAGCAAATTTACTCATAGAAATAAGACTTCATTCGTAATGCAAATTAAATCACGGTAAGATAAGACATGTAATGTTCATTTGCGTTCATAAATTCGTATCTTATGAAAAAAATCGCGTTTATTTCTTCCTCGTTTCCGTTTTCACAGCGTAAAGTATGAACGGATACACAGGAGTCAGACCAGCCTGTGACAACATCCACTTTGATCTCATCGCGGTGCACTCTGGGCATAAGCGTATTTCGTCTCATGACACACGCCATGCTAACAGAAGTCATTCACGCAATCGCTCAATATAGATGGCGGCAGTAGTAAATTACTTAGTGGGAAAATGAAAATGTCAACTTTTCGGAAACTCAGGAAATTAAAAGGTAACAATGTTTACTTTTATAAATGACGGAAAATCTCGTTTTCTGCTTCGTAAAAAATATACCTTTCAGAAATTTATCAGGTATCTGAAAATATAATATTACAATAACACCGCTGGTAGTTGAAAGTGTACTAATATCCCTACAATATCGCCTGTTTTATTAGAAACCTTTTTGAGGAAACTAATGTGATTTTTCATGTAAATATTTCGCTATTTTCACTTCAATTTTGAGATGGCGGGCGCGAGGGCGGGCGCGAGGGCGGGCGCGAGGGCGGGCGCGAGGGCGGGCGCGAGGGCGGGCGCGAGGGCGGGCGCGAGGGCGGGCGCGAGGGCGGGCGCGAGGGCGGGCGCGAGGGCGGGCGCGAGGGCGGGCGCGAGGGCGGGCGCGAGGGCGGGCGCGAGGGCGGGCGCGAGGGCGGGCGCGAGGGCGGGCGCGAGGGCGGGCGCGAGGGCGGGCGCGGGGCAGGCGCGGGGCAGGCGAGGGAGAAGGGAGGGACGTGGGGAGAAGCGGGCGCGGGGGCGGATACGGACGCGGGGGCAGGGTCGGAGAACAAATGGAGCGGGACGCGGAATGGAGCGGGGCGAGGTAGCAAGTCGGGCATTGGGTGCGGGTTGCGGGGGCGGGTTGCGGGTGCGCGGGGGCGGGAGGCGGGCGCGAGAGCGAGGGTCGAGGGGCGGCCGTTTGTTTTGATGCTGCCGCGTGCTGCCGCCCAGGAACCGGTCTCTCCAGAAGCTTTGCACTGCGCCGCGCAGTCGTGTCAGTAAATTCCGGAATGCGCTACGGCGAATCGGCAAGGTCGCTTTTTGCTATTGGGGGCGATTGCGAGACTTGCCTTCTGTAGAGTTGATCTCCAAACATTTGGTGCTACGACCATTCGCCAAAGCCTCAAAATGTGCTAGAGTGAATCTACATTTACATAAAATATGCTAGAGTGAATTAACATAAGCATTTACTCGAAGCACTTTCTCTTGAGCACGAGCATTTGTTGAGAGTAAATGCTTTGACAAACTACTATATTTCGTATGAATAAAAAATGTCTCCGAGCTACGAGAGATACTCTGCAAATGCAGAATTTTCTCATTTCTCTAGTAGACAACGGATGAGATTATTTATAAAGTTTGCGCCATTCATTCTCTCTTTCTTGTCTTTCTGGGACTTCTGTAAATACTTGTGTGAATACTTCTGTGAATACTCTTCCTGCATTCATGGTGCTGGTGTGCGTATATGGAAACATGTCGCAAGTTATTGTGAAGGAATATTTTTTTAAAAATTCAGTATGTTTATACTTATTGTAGGCCTATTAGTTATTTATTTAATTATTTTTCTACCCTTTTTATCGATGCAACAAATATTTCTAAAACTTGTTTCCACTCACATTTCAACTACAATTTGGGTTCGGAACATTTCGAACATGGCTACCAACCTCCTTAGTGATTTTTCACCCTTACATTGATTATATTACTGATTTCAGTCGCGTCAACTGCTAAGCGTTTGTAACGTCCTGTAAGTGTAGTGTCTGCTTTTTTCCCCGGGAGGTGGCGATGGTCTTTCCCTGCTCGATGGCGAAACCCGGCGCCGACCCACCGTCGGCTATCGAGGTTTTCCCCAATTAGGTATCTCCCATCAGCGGGGCAACGCCCCAACCGGGACCAGCTCTAAGCTCCAGAGCGGTTTTCTGGCATGGGTGGCAGAGGCGTACCTAGGCATTCAGGCGCCCATGGCAAGCATAGAATTTGCGCCCCTGTGGGGATGCTTGAAATTAAGGTCGTTGTTATTATTTCAATGGGTATACTGTGAATAGCGCCCCTTGTGAGTGGCGCCCATGGTACGTGCCATGTCTGCCATACCGTAGACACGCCACTGATGTGTGGTAGTGTAGTGCATGTTGCAGCCGTAACAACGTTGAAGAGTTTCCCGAAGTGAAAACGGCCCGGGTCAGGGAAGGCTATTGAGAGAGCGAAATTTCTTTTAGTTTCACGTCCGACCTCTCGCGCGGCGGGCGCGTTGGTTCACGGCTCGTGGCCAGGTCTACGGGAAATGCGTCCGACCGACCACGGTTACGCAACTTCCCAAGCCCCGGGCCTCCGACGATTCACGCCCGACCTGGTCCAAAGCCAGCTCTCTTTTGCATTATGCGATTTTTATTTCTCCTTTTTTACTTTCCCGCTACGAAGTAGAGAGTTTGAAGCGGTTAATTTTCGGCAGTAAAACTCTTATGACAGGGCCCTGGTAACGAACAAGTGGATTCATCCAGTTGCTAAATTTAGAAAAAAAAAATCCTCTAAAACGAGGTGTAGCCAGAATACACTTTTGAGTGTCCTTTATACCGAAAAATCGAATGAAGGCAAAACATAAGTCAGACTGTCCGACTGTGGACAACGCTAGCGGTTAAACCGTTCAGCCGATATTCTCCAAAATTGGTATTCCCCGATCGATCTGGCTGGTTTCGCGGACCCTTGAATTTGAAGTCGAAATTTTCATTTGGGGGGTGCATTACATGAAGCCTCTGGGACATTTTCCAAATTTTCAAAAAGGTGGCTCTATTTTTTAATAAATTTTGTTGCTGGATAGTGTGAAGGACATTTAACAGAATGCTGCAGGTCTCATGTTCGTTGAAACCCTGATTTTATGAAAATTGCAAAAAAAATGTTCTGTGTCTTGTTACAACTAAAATATTAAAGATAGATTGTTCCCCTTCATGATCCTTAAAAATAGATTTCGAAATAACGTCACAATGTTTCGAAAATTTGAGTTCTTTTCGCGTAATTTACGTGAAATTACGGGCGAGAAAGTACGTGCTGATTTAACACTGATATCACGAAATCCTAGAAAGCAGTGGTTACTAGTTTATTACTGCTTTTTACGATTTCGTGATATTAATGCAAAGAAAATTCAAACTCTGCATCGTCTTTTTACAAACGTCCACTTCGAATTTGTATTGTTAAAACCTGAAAATAAATTATGTCATAGTACTGTATAAAACGCAAATAGTTCCCGGTTATAAAATTAAATATTATCACGCAGTTGGCTAACCCGATTTGATTGTTCCATAGTCCCGATACTTTACAGTTCCACGAAAGAAGGTACTCTTCAGGACAATGCTGTTTTCCGATTCTCCAACACTTAAGTTGGCGGGGGTTCATGGAACACAACTAAGCAGTATCCACTAAGTTAGAAAAAGTGCGAGGGAATTTAAGGAACTTGAATTAATTTTTTGGGGGCAGAGGGACTGCAGATGATAAGTAACTCTCATTCGATTCTTCTCGAACGAAGCTCAATTTCTGCCGAATCATTCTAAAATATTCTGGAAAAAGTCTACAAAACTGTTTTTAATGGGTTCCGATGCACTTGCAAAGGTGAAATGCTGCGGATATTGCCTTTCCGATTGACGATAATTAAACATAAGGTTTGTATTAATTAAACTTAAGATAAAAAATAGTACGAGTGAATTTAGAGGACGAAAAGCTGTTGTTCAGAGGGAAATTAATTAGCATCACTTGTAAAGGTAGTTGTTCTACCCGACTAGAAATTCAGATTCTCACTTAAACTTCATATTCTCTTTAATACTCCGCCTCTGAACACAATGAACAAATAACATCAATCAAGAAAAAGAAGGTACTCTTTAGAACAACTCAAGCGGCATTCGGATGCGATTTGCGGACACCCAATGTTGGGGCACGTGCATGGCCCAACCCGAAAGAATCACTGGTTCGAAGTTACAGTTGTTTAATTTTAAGCCCCAATATAATTATATTAGAGCGTAAAATTATGCATGTCCTGACCCTGTTTAAGTTTAAGCCCTAATATAATTAAATTAGAGCTTAAAATTATTCATGTCCTGACCCTGACGAACCAGTAAACAACTGTAGTATAATTGCAATTTTTTAAATCATGATCTTGCATAGCAGAAATAAAAGTTATTTACTCACAAAGAGTGTTATTAGGGTTCTAATGATCGAGAGGTGACAAAATACATATTTTTATTTTTATTTTATTGATTCAGATTTATTTATTTACTAATTAACCAAATGTTAACTTGACTCTGTCTTTTTATATTTCCCTCCCATAATTCCCTTTCACAATTTCCTCCATAACATAAGAGAACATACAGCATCATTCAACTGTTTTCATATTTCCCTCTTAACCACGATCCTTTCTATCCAGGTACGTTTTGCAGGGTATATCCAGCTCCGTATCGAAGGCAATAACACGTGTCAATAAAAAACATTTTTATCGTATGAAAAGACTGTCCAAGAGTGAAGTTGCCACACTTAGGAACAACTATTTTAGCGCACTTATTGGTGGGCAATGTCTAAAAACTTCATGAAATCATACAGACCTGTTGGTAAAACTTGATATTGACTAATATAGGCGTTATCTTTCGTTCTCAAATTTCCTTCTTCTATCTACTATAGAGCGTCCGAAGTTAAGAATGAAGTACAGTCTCTTATGGCGACAGTGATGCCAGACGTGGCGCTTTTCTGCTCTACTGTGTGAACCAAAAGTTATGCGCTCGATAGTGCCGACGAATCCCGCAATGAGGCGGAGCGCTAGTTTAGCGCTAAATTAGTGTGTTCTCGAACCTTTCTAATGTTATGAAAGCTTATTTTCTTCCCTTTCCTCAAATCTAAAACTATTCTTATGACACTCCTGTACACAGTAAAAGGATTTCTGTTAAGTTTCTTGCCTTCTTTGTGCTTCGAAATGTGTAATAAGAAATCACAAAGAAATAGTCATTTTAAAGTGCGCCATTATTTCATACATCTGGAACTGAAGCTGATTATTTGCAGTTCCAAAAAGGTCAAATCTGTTATTCTCTTATTATCATCAGAGAAATAATAAGTTTTGATTACCGACACAATCGGAGCCCACGGGAACAAACTGATCTGATTCACGGAAAATCAAGCTGCCTTGCGCCAGGAGGGTGGCCAGTCAGCTCCCATTAGGCATTGAGTAAGAATCTCGATCAAAAATATTTACTTCAAAACATTCATTCACCAGAAAAGTGATTGTAAATTACGTACCTTAATATTGGTTCTCTTCCGTCTGCAATGGCTCAATCCCCTCCAGATCGTCTGTGCCACTGCTGGATTCCTCGGAACTTTCATCGAGATTAATTTCAATATCACTGATTTCATCCTGCAGTTCATCAACTTTCCACATTTCAGTTTCCAGTTTTTTCACACCCTCAACGTAATTGCTCCAATGCTCTACGCTTACATTTTCGAATGCATCGTGAACGATACGTTCCACATTTTTTATTTTAAAATCAGTGTTGTTCATTCTAACATAGTTTTTCACTTCAGCCCACACTTTCTCTATCGGGTTGAGTTCGCAATGATAGGGAGGTAATCGGAGAACGGTGTGTCCAGCAGCTGTCGCCGTATCATCGATTACGTACCCTTCATATTTATCTTTAACAGTTCTCACAATTTCTATTAAATCACTTTTTAGAAAATGATCTTCAAAATCAATATCATGAGATCGAAGCCAATCTTTAATATTATTTTTCTTCCACGACATATTGGGGGTTTTTTCCCTCCTGCGACTGTGATAGGAAGCATTATCTGCAACAATGACAGAGTTCGGAGGGAGATTTGGAAGCAGCTGTTCGGCGAAGTACTTCTCGCATCTGTCAGCATCCATTTCTTCATGTGCATCCGCCGTATTTTTTTTTTTTTTTGCAAAGGAATACATCCTTGGCTCCTGTCACGAAACCATGTTCATTGCCCGCGTGCACAAGAGCGAGACGCGGACCCCGAGAAGTTAGTGCCTTCAAACCACATGACAATCCTGACATAAATGCTTGCCTGGATTATTTTAAGTGGTGTCTTGCCATTCCTTGTTAACAGAAGTTCCAGCGTTAATCCACGACTCATCAGTGTAGACAATGTTCCGTTTTTCATTCTAAATTTTTTAATTTGGTACAAGTACCTATGTCTCCATGAAATAATATCCTCTCGTTCAATCAATAATGCCCGGTTGCCTTGTTTACTATATGTAAACCCCATTTCTTTTAGTAAGAGATGAAAACTTGATTTCTTAAAATTGGGGAGATCATTGTCACTGTTCACTGCCGCAAGAATACTTTTTAATGTTGGCGGAACATTCTTCATATAAAACGAATGCACTTTCCTGCGGATTGCACTTCGCACGAAGTCGTCGTATTTTGCTTCCCTGCTGTTGACACGGATGCATCGACTTTTTCTCTTTTTATTCGGAGTTTTAATTGTACCACTTGCAGCTTCTCGTCTTGTAGCAAAAACAGTAGTTGAACTTACACCGACTGCTGCCGCTGTTTCGTCCGCAATCCATTGTACGGGTTTCCCTGGATTCTTCCCTTTTAAATAGTTATAAATATTAACAACCATTTGTTTTTCTCCACTATGAAGCACTTTACCCCTCTTCCGCTTTATGGTTGGTGGATCACACATTCTAAATTAAATTTTGCAAAGAAAAATAAATTAAATTGAAAAAATTGTAAATTAATACATTTATCACAAGCTAAAAACCAAAATGAAGAAAAGTAAAGGAAATTACATTTAAAGTTAATGTGATTAAAACCATAAATATGAAAACTAACACGACTACGAAGCACAGGCGAACGAAAAACCGGCACGCGTACTTTCTGAGCACAGTGTGATACTGCAACCAAAGCACGTGGCAGCGCAGCGGTGGCTGTTCCAACCGCCGAACGTATCCCTTCCTACAAAATTTAATCAATTTTACAGATATTTACCACGATTAGTGGTAAATATATATGGCATTCACTGTATAATTTTACTAATATCATTGTTGTTATGGAAAATAACGTTAATGAGGATTTAAAACAGTTTTGAAATGTTAAAACGGGGGGGATGTTTCTTTACCGGAAAAGCCCATAAGGCCCTGTACTTCATTCTTAACCTCGGACGCTCTATAGCAACTGGAAACGTTTAGACGGTGTTTATGTGTAAGTAAAATATTCTCAAACTTGCTCAATTCTCCTTACTCAATCATGAAATGAAAAAAAGTTGCAAAATGATTTCCTTTGCGATTGACGCAGCAAAGGAAGCAAAACCTGTCAGTTATTACTAGTTTTCAAAAATAAACAATTTTTTTTCATTTTACACCTCACTTTGAATATGAAATCTGCTTATCAAAATCACATCACAATACAACGTGTGCAAAACATCTAACACAGACTCAACCATTTATCGTTACGAAACAATACACAAAAACAAAAAGCAAGAATTTTATTGAAACATAACTTTCAAATTTAGATAACGACCATAAATATCATCAATTTCACAGGGGAATTAAATTTTTCTTGCATTACTATCAACAATAAGTTCGTAACTAATCTACGGGTGCTGGTTTCAGACTGAAATGCGTTTTTTCCTACAATGTCTACTTCGTCTTCAAGCGACGAGTCGAAATTTCAATATTTCTTCTCATAGGCATCCAATTTTTTGGAGACATTTAAACACAAGCCGCCGCAAACAAGGATTTTCAACACCAACACTGATGCTTCCGGGCATTTCGACTGCTATGATCATTAGTCCCGTTGGTATTGTGATTTCTTTTTATCCCGGGACGAGGCGGTGTTTCTTTCGCGCTGAATGGCGAAATTCGGTACCGACCTACACGTGTCGGGGATTTCGCCCGCCAGGCACCTCCCTCAGTAGGGGTTCGCCCCACCCGGGAAAAGTCGTAAGCTCCGCTCTGGTCTCCTTAAATGTGTGGATTGAAGTACACTAGATTGTACGTGTAGTCCATGACAGTGGAGTCCACGTAAGTGTACTCCACGTGTGTAGTTTTTTCTTTAATTTTTTTGTAATCATAGAGTAAACTGCACTTATTAAGGTGGCATAGGTCCTAATTTCACGGTTAACTCTGAATGTTTGAAAAATTCAAAAGCTTGAATCTTTTTCGGCCTTTTCCTACAACTACAAAACTGAAGACAGAGATTCTTCCTTCAAATAAAATTTGTTCTCCATAGTGAATTAAGGTCCATTAAGGCCATGTACATTTTTTGAAGATTTTAGTAGTTTTCGCGCAATATTGCGTGTAATATGTGCAATTAAAAAAAAATACAAAAACAAGATTTATTAAAAAATGGCTCCAAATGTTTTCTTTAAACTTTTGATAAGAATAGTGACTAATGTACTCTATGAGATGACATAAACGCCATATTGCTCTATTCTTATGCATTTTTAAAAAAATTACAAAAATGTAATTTTTTATTGTCTCTCACGTTAATATTGGCATTTAATGGCGATTTGTTAACATTATTATATTAATAAGTGCATGTACTTTAAATAATGTCAGACAAAGTTTCTCGAGAACTCACTCGTTTTCTGTGAAAACTAGTTCAAAATTCCGCCTTTTTAGAAACGCTCAAACGCCATTTTCTCAAAAATGGCCCCAAATTTTTTCTTCAAACTTTTCGAACGAGTAGTGCTCATTGCACTCTTTAATGTGACGTAAAGTTCCATTTGCGGTATTTTTTGTTTTTTCAAAAATTACACAAATGTAATTTTTTTGAAAGATCTCTCCCGCCGTTAATATGCACATTTCCAGCAATTTGTAAACACTATTGTATTTGTGAGTGTGAGTGTATTAAAATAACTTCAAAAGAAGTTTTTCGAAAACTCAAAAATTTTCTGTGAAAAAGAGCTTCAAATGTCTCATTTTTAGTAGCTCTTAAACGTCATTTTCTTAAAAACGGCTTCAAGTGTTTCAAAGAAAATAGTCATTTAGGACGAGGTTTTACAGTTCTTTAATATTCTTAAAATAATATTTCCGTTCTACCATTAGAAACCCGAAAAATTAAGAAAATGTCTACCGAAAAATTACGAAAATGTCAAAAAATGTACTTTGGGCGGCGATAGGTGGCAGCTGGCAAGAATAGGTGGCAAGTCCGAAGAGCTAGCCGAGACCAAATACGGGAAAAATCTGTGCCATCCTGTTGCACAACTTTTTTAAATTCATTGTTGCATGCTGCAAGTGGGTGATTAAAAGGGACAAGTTATGTTGCAGATTTTCGTAAATTCCTATTCTGGCAATATTTTAGAACACAACAGCAACCACGAAGACGATGGCAATGGAAGTTGTTAGAGAAGAAGTGGTGGGAAGCAGTGTGCTTATTCTCTTAATTAGATATGAAAATCCAGGCTTGCGGGAATAGCCTTAATTCTACCTGCCAGGAAAGATGGTTCATAATAATGGGGAGTTTCTTAATACTGTTTTCCATGCACGTTTGATTTTTTAACAAATGAATGACTACAAAACAGTTTTTTGTACAGTGTTACTGTTTCACAGTCTGAAAGTTACACAATGAATAAATACCACTGTTTTATGATTTACTGGAACTGGTTTAGTAAAATAATTAAATTAGAATGAAAGTAGTGAATGTTCTCGGACTTTTTTTGGGGAGAAGTGTTGCCCTCCGTCCCCCCGCCAGAAATGCTCGTGCATTCACCAGTTCAGCTCTTCTACATACGTGCAATACAATGTTTACTGTCAGTACAAGGTTCAATTTACAATGAAATGCACGACATTAAAGTAAATTTGAATTTAATGTTTTAATTTAACCAGCATGGCCAGCAATTTAACCAAGTGGCGCAGAAAATAACGGAAATTGATCGGTGCATTTCCTAACCTGCATTTTTAGTCAAATTAAAAAAAAGTGCTTTCTACGAAAGTTGTGCTCAATAATTTTAAAACTAAGAGAAGCTACAACCACAAAAATAATGAAATATGGCGATAATTATACTGTTCTCTTACACCAAACGTCAGGGCTCGGCCCACAGGCCGGTTCCGGCTCCAGTAGCAATTTAGACTAGTCCAAGAAAAATCCCAAATTACAGATATTCTACGTATTACAGGCATTCAAAATAAATTATAGAAAATTAAATATTGAATAGTTGGGGTTCTGTAGACAAAAGAATTTAAACAACGTAGATTATCTGAAAAAAAAGGTCTCGCTTCTCAACTCTTATTTTCATCGAAAAGCAATACAAAAATGAAGTTATTATGTGAACCAGATTTGAAGTTTCTCATGAACTAGCTGAAATAGGAAATCAATTTGTACATGGATTTGCCAATCGGTTATGTTCATTCGTGCAGTTAATTTTGAAATTTGCGAGGAATTACGTAAAATTCACGGCTTGGAAAAGATTACTACCGAGGAAAATCTTTTTTCAAAACCGAAGAAACCTTGTCAAATCACTGGAAAATCTCAAATGTGTTTATACTGAGAGCGGACGCAATTCGTTTGGCACGAAGATAGGCTTGATAAAACAAAATGCGTAATGCTATTTAGTAAAGTTGGGATTCAGAAACACATGATTTTCCACTGCTTAATTTAGCATCAGGCCCTGTTAGTTTAGAGGTTAAAATTGTGTCATATGATGAATGTTGATGTAAGTACTGTGAATTTCATACTGTCGCAAGATGTTGCACACCGTCAATTTAAGAACTTTTTTTCTGACATTACCAGTACCGAAAATCTTTTTTATTGGCAAGAAAATTTACATTTTCTTTACCGATAGAACGCATCATCTGTCTCTACTTTCAGAGGTAATGGAAATTAGCTTTCCTTGTGAGGACCTGGCAGCACAATAATTCCCATTATCTGAATGTTAAGAGAGTTTTGTCGCTGATACTTCTACAAACGTCAAATGAACTGAACAAAAATGATTTATTTTTGAAAACAATTTCTATTGTCTGTTTTACTCATTTTTCGTGCTCATTTCCAGAAAAATTTCCGTCGGGAATTTTTTCCTTTTCTTTTGAATTTACGTTATTTAAAAGAGTAGTTCGTAAAGTGGTTTCAGGAAACTTCAAATTGGTCTAAAACTCATTTGGATGTGAAGTTGAAGATTTGCCTCCTGAGTTTCATGATGTGAATGTGATGTGAAGTTGAAGATTTGCCCCATGAGTTTTGTGATAAACATGGCCAACATAGGCCATGAGGAGGGTGGCCATACGTATCTGGACTTGCCCTTTATATATTACTTTTTTTTCTAACAATGATATATTTTACTAGTAAATAAATAAAATATACTAAAAAGGAAATAACTTTAATGACACAATTAATAAATACAATGTTATACCATTTAGAGTGTTAGCAGATTGTTTGGATGGCCTTTCCCCCAAATTGTCAGATTAAAAATGGAGACAATACGATATTGAACATATTTTACAGAAATAAATTATTTTATTACGTGAGGCTACGGGGCCCCCTTTCAAAATGTTCAGAGACCCCCCTCCCCCTCTGTGCGCACTTCTATGACGATAGCAGTTTTCAAATGAAGGAGGGCAAAATAAATAATTGGAGATTAACCCTCTTACGCCCCCAACTTGACTTCTTTGCTGGTCACGCCTTCCTCGTGTCGTACTGCATGTCCGTGCGTATATTATTTTACGATAATGAAAACTAAAGAAAATACTCAAGGAAGGAAATTTCTTACATTTTTACCTACTTAAAACCGAGAAATTGTGATAAATGCTATTTTCTGTTTTCCGGTCAAAATAAGTACCCTTTTTGAAAGAATTTTCTCTGGAATGAAAAACGTAAAATGTAAATATGTACTTAAATGTGAATGCAAGTGAGGTGCAATGAAGCAAATGAACATTTAATGTCAAACTTGGTAATCGGAACAACTAAATCAGAATAGACTTTAATTTAAAAGACATAATAACCAAAACAAAGAGTCAATTCATTTTGAATCACGTTGAAGTTAACATCTGTTGTATGAATTTAGTGTCATACATTTGACCTGTTTTCAAATTGACTAGATCTATTCTGTTGTTTAGTTGTAACATCTGTTGTTACAACTTTTTGTTACAACAAACAGTTGTAACATGTATTTAGTGTCATACATTTGACCTGTTTTCAAATTGACTAGATCTATTCTGTTGTTTAGTTGGTCCATTTTATTTCTCGTATTCTTAATTTTAAAACCTTTCTATTGCAGACAAAAAATATCATATTTCGTTTCTTTTACTAATAAACACGCTACATTTGGAAATGACTGATTTTAAGTTGATAATTTGTGAACCTCGCTCTCGTCCTACGTAAACAATTTGGCCTGTTGTCAAAAAAGGTTGGAGACTCTAGAAACACGTGTATTACCTCATAAACATTATGTTGTCAGGAATTAGATCAGGATAATTTTGCGAGAGATTTTTTTAAGGTAGTAAGTTAATTATTTAAATGTTTTGTGATATATCAAGTTTCAATTGTTGGTATTGATTCGTGGTAAACAAACACAAAAGGTTTGTTTCCGATGGGTCTGTCTTGATTTACTGAATCTTCTTAGCGTAGAAGAAAAACAACAAAAATCAAACAACTTTAAAATCAGACATTTTATTTCTGTCATGCCAAACAATGTAGTGTCAACGAACTGAGCGAACCCTGTAAGTGGCTATTCAAGAAGAGATTTCCAACAAGAAACGTTGCGTTTGGAATGACAAAACTTTGTTTAAAGTACCTTAGATTTGGCGTGAAACTGTGTAACTACATCCTATAAATCTGAATGTTTCGAAACTGCCTGACCGCTGCAATGAGTCTGTCTCAAGCGTTTGTCAACAATGGCTACTCTCTTTGGTAAACGCATACACTGAATATATTTCCACAGCTGTTTCTGCGTAAGCATTACTTACGTCTGCCCTTCCACCTTGACTTGAGCCATTTCTGTCATCGTAATATACTCAGCAGTTTTTTGCAGCTGTCACAACACAACTCGCGGCGCAGCGTGGTCCGGCTTCTACCACGCCAGGCCCCGCAGCCGCGCGCGCACCACGACGCGACGCGACGACGATGTCCCGCAACAAAAGACACTGGGAATCGCCACTACACTGACACTCAATGAGTTGTCAACGAAATGTGGGGATAGATCACGTGCTCGCTCGTATGGTCCGTCGACCACAAGGGGAACGACGCACCGCCTGCCCCGAGTCGTGTCTCCCAAGCGCCTGCTCTCGGTCTCTCCCTCCCAAACGAATCTGGATTCTCTACTTGTTTCCCAAGGCCACCGGAAGGAGCGCTTGCGCACGATAGAATTTTGCACAATAACTGCTAGCGCTAGTGACGGGAAATTTCGGAACCATTTCATATTCGAAAGGGGGCGTTCCAGCTGCTCCAGCCTGGCTCCAGCTGATTGCCGAGTTGCCAAGGGAGCTCGGCATCCCATGCAATCCCATGCCTGCTCTCGTGTCGCTCGTGACTGATTTATTCCCGCAATACTTGCTTAAAATATGTGCCTGGGTCTTACAATGTATTTGACCTTATTCATAATATTAAATTTAATTCATATTAATTCTAAATATTAAGAACTTTTTAAAGTTGCAAGTCATATACACAAAAAAGGAGGGCTGAACTCTTTCCCCAGTATTATAATTTCCAAACGTCTGCTGCACAAAATACACGTTTATTCCTTCAGAACCTAACCTAACCTCATGGTTCGTCCTAACCGTTTTTCGGCTACGTGGTCGACACGTCATACCAACCTACATCAAATAACTTTTAGAGGGTAGTGAACAGAATTAGAGTTAATATAGATATTGATTTTTAAAAAAGGTTTATAAGGATTGCACTATTACAGATCACGGTAGTTCTCGTGACTTCAATGCATCTTTCAGCGAAATAAACGTAACTTGATCGGTCATCGTGGACTCTCGGAGAGTTGGCTATGCCTTATCTTCGGTAGTGTATGCCAATACAAAATGTCGCATAAGACAAGGCTTCCCAATAGTTGAGAATGGTTATTTCTCACAATTTCTTTAATTTAGATTCCTGTAGACTTATATAGTAAAAATGGGGTTTATTGAAGATACCCTCGTCATTTTAATCACTCAGGTGAGATTCAAGAAGAGAATTCGATATTATTATTTCCCTTAACGCCGGTTATAATTTTCTATATTCCAATTGCCCAGGCTTAGAATTATGTATTTGCTGGTCAAGAAATAGGGGGTACCTATTATTTTGCATAAGTGTGAGGTTGTGTGTGCTTATTTTCTTTTCTGCCTTACTAAGATAAAGTATAACTGTCACAGAAAACTTAAAATTTTCCTCAATTTATTTTGCAGGTCTTCTTCTTTGCTGGAGGATGGGTCTTCTTCGTGAAGAAACTCTTTAGAGACTATGAAGTGCATCATAGACTTGTTCAGCTAATTTTTTCCATTACTTTTTCTTTATCTTGTACAATGTTTGAACTCATTATATTTGAAATTTTAGGAGTTTTGGACTCCAGGTAATCATAACACAAAAGCAAAATAATGTGATTGAGGTGTTGAGATTTTTACTTATGAAATGTATTATTTGTTCTAGTTCCCGATACTTTCACTGGAATGTTGGTCTGTATATGATGTTGTTCATGGTGATTGTTGTCATTCCATTCTACATAGGCTATTTTATTTTGAGTAACATACGTTTTGGTAAGATTTAAGTTGAATAACTTCGGCTATCTTGCATTATTTTGTAAATGATGTCTTTCAACAGCTAATGTTTATTGAATTTTCTTTCAGTGAAACAACAAGTAATAAGACCCTTGACAGTTATGATTTGGTTGGTGTATATTTACATTTTCTGGAAACTTGGTGACCCATTTCCAATCCTCAGTCCCAAACAAGGAATATTGTCAATTGAACAAGGGATTAGTAGAATTGGTGTAATTGGAGTCACTGTCATGGCTCTCTTATCAGGTTTTGGTGCTGTTAATTATCCATACACATCAATGGCATATTTCATGAGGTAATGATTAATTGTAGCCCTATAATTTTCAGCTGCAAATTTTGCGTATATAACTTTTTATACGCATCTTATTTAAGAGTGTGACTTCTTGTGTAGGCCTGTGACACCTGCAGATGTTCAAGCAATAGAGAAGCGTTTACTTCAGACAATGGATATGATAGTAGTGAAGAAAAAACGAATAGCTCTTGTTAAAAAGGGGGCCCTGAACAATGGATCAGGAGATGGGCAAGGCAGAAGTGGCATATGGGGAATGCTTCGAAATGTTACAACATCAGTGGGAAAAAGTAGTAGTGAAAGTATCCTTATTAATTGTAACAACCAGTTCTGTTATTGTTGTTTGTGGGATTGATATTGCTTTCCAAGATCTTCATTTTGGTTATGGTAAGAAAAGGAAGTTGTTTAGAGAAGAGAAGGAAAACTTGATTGCTAGAAGCCCTTTGTTATTTCTAACCATACAACTTGGGTATTTAACAATGTAATTCACTGAGACAAGATATACAGAATTTGCTAGAAACTGAAAAATTATTTCTTTACTAAAATAAGATTGTTGAAGTTGTCAACTAACCTATACACCAGAATTCTTCACTTTTAGAAATTCTTCTGTGATATAAAATGTGTATTTAATATTATTTCTGTTAACTGCCATTAATTTCAAAGATGCTGTTCTGAAAATACATAGATTTTCATACTGTTTTGTGGAAATGATCCAGATTGATACTCCAAAAATTTTTGCCCTGACACAATTTTACTAAGAATGACAACCATGAGCACATTTATAGAATATACCATTAAGTTAATGTCAATTCTCTACATTTGAAAATCCTTATCATATAACAGATGTTTGGCAGCTGAAGCAAGAAGTGGCAGCTTTGGAAGAATTGAGTCGACAGCTATTTCTTGAAGCTCATGACACTCATAATATGCAAGAGAGGCTTATTTGGGCTTCAACGTGGCAAGGAAAATATTTTAATTTTTTGGGATACTTTTTTTCCCTGTACTGTATGTGGAAAATATTTATTGTGAGTAAGCAGTAAAATCTGAAATGAGAATAGTTTTTTTTCATTTGCTTGAACAGAATTAAGATGAAAGAATGCTTTTTGTTTCAGTCAACAATAAATATTGTGTTTGACCGTGTGGGTAAAAAAGATCCAGTGACCCGAGGAATGGAAATTGCTGTGCACTGGATTGGAATTAACATTGATGTTACGTTTTGGTCTCAGCATATTTCTTTCTTTCTGGTTGGTTGCATAGTAGTTACATCAATCCGAGGATTGCTCCTGACCTTAACAAAGGTAGGACATTTTTATTACCTCTTGGTGCAATTACTGCTAATTGTTCAGGATTTAATCAAGTTCTAAATTTTTCAGTTTTTCTATGCTATATCAAGTAGTAAATCATCAAATATAATTGTATTAGTTCTGGCTCAAATCATGGTGAGTAATGCAATTAAAAGTAAATTTCTTGTATTTTTATTTATTGAAAACATGTTTATTTCTTTTATATATAAATATTTTTAATTATCATTCACTTTTCATTTTCAGGGGATGTATTTTGTATCTTCAGTATTATTGATGCGTATGAACATGCCTGCAGAATATCGAATAATCATCACACAAGTTTTAGGTGAACTTCAATTCAATTTCTATCATCGATGGTTTGATGTGATTTTCCTTGTTAGTGCATTGTCATCGATAGGTTTCCTTTATCTTGCACGGAAGCAAGCTCCTGGAGAAGGAGTATAATGAATGACGTAGAAGACATTCATAATGAGAAAAAGTGCATTTTTGTCTAAAGCGTGAAATCCTGTTCTGCAAGAAGTTTGCGTGCTGTGATCATGTATCCTAGTTCCTACAGTCTTTATGGGTAATATGTGGATTCCCTTACCCATTATCAGTGCTTGCTAGAGGATGTCTTCATGAACAATCAGCAGTTGACTGTTAAGCAATATTTGGTACAGGTGTCTCGTGCCATGTTGCAAATTGGTATTCATTCCACTGACAAATGATAAGACATTCTATTTATTAAAATATCTGCAAACAAATATTTGCAGGAAAACAATTTCACAGTGGTGATTTGCTAATTTGTCAAAATTATATAAAATGCATGGTCACAGACTGGGGTAATGATACAGTTTCAAAAGGATTTAATGAAGGGTGAATTAGATGGTGCTGTCTAACAAAAGACTGAGTTTCACTTTTCTTGATAATTGCCATTTCCTTGCTGCATAACGTCAAGAGGGTGAGGCAAATGTGACACTGCTAGTTCTATAGTTATAGGAATAAAAAATATATTGCCATTATCATCATCTTGACCAATAAAATTCAAAGATCATGACAAAATTACTGTTGCATACCCACAACAAAATGCATTTATTGCAAAACTATCTATAAGGCAAAAGTAATAATTTTTACCACTGTGTAGTGACAGACAAATATAGAAAAAAAGAAGTACCTTTGAAATAGTTGTGCAGTTAAGCCAAATCTTGAATTTCAGATATAGTCATGTGCAATTATTACTACCCGCATTTTATTGTATGAACCAAGTTTGAAACTATTCTTTCCATCTACTTGTTGTTATTCTCATTGAGTTTACACTCGCACAGTATTGCTGATGATATTCATTATAATATAGAATAGATAATAATAATTATTAAAATGGTTTACCTGCATTGGGTAGATTAAAGATGATCTACAGAGTTTATGTTAATTGTGCTTCTGCTTCTCATGAAGATAGGCCTTTTGTTTTTGATGGGTTACCTGGAAGTATAAATCCTCAGCAATAGAATAGAGGCTTTGTTTTTTTGCTGTGGGAATGAATGGCCAAAAGCATTCTCAACAGGCAAATTAGTAGATGAAAGATTAATGAACCAGTGTTGATACTGTTCTCCTTTAAGTTTTCCTGTTGTACATTTCCTAGAAAGACAAGGAGTTTTTTTAACCATTCCTACGGCATTGGCTTGAAGATGTAATGAAACTTATAAAGATTTCTTTTATATAGAAAAACAGCATTGTACATCCTTCGATGTTTAAGAAAACAAACATCTAGGGCAGACTGCGTATTACATAATATGAATTTTTCTCTTTTAATATGTATTTTATATTGTTATTTAACATGCAATATAATTACAATAAATACTTTAATAAGGGAGTGCCTTTAAGAAATGTTATCTTGCTTAAGTTCTCAAGAATCTCTAAATATATTACTGGTCAATAGTACCAAGTTAACTCCTCTCATATTTTGAATGAGCATGCTGGGCACAAGTTGTGTAAATATTTGTATAATGCATAAGTGGTGGCAAATATTTTACTGAAGAACTTAATCTTTATTTTAAAATGGACACATTTATGAAATATAGCAATAATATTGTCTTCTGACAACTGTTGAAGACGACAATTTTTGTTCTATGAAATAAAACATTACTTAGTAGAATCATTAATACTTTGAAGGAGATTCTAAACTTGTATATTTTCTTTCTCTCATAAATATTTAAACAAAATTTATTCCTCCGGTAAAAAACCTTTCAAAAGTACCCCAAACTTATTAAAATTAAACAGTGTAAACAAATTGGAAATTGGTGAATGAATTATCTATATAATTAGCTTTCTTGCAAATAATACTGAGAGTGTATGCCAACTTTCACTCTTCTCAATCAGACAATTTTTGATAAAACCTGCATTGTGTAGCATTTCATGAGATGTGATTTCAAGAAGTGAGGTATATTTTAAGGTAAATAATACAGATCAACAAATTTTTTTTGCTGAAGATAAGAGTAATTTACCTTGTAAATATTCTCAGAAATTTCTTCGAGAAAAATATAACATGATTTGGTATTTGAAAGATATTTCATTAACATGTTAGGATTACCATAATTGTGAGAAAAGTAAAAGAGAGTTCAAGTTTTGAATGCCATTTGCTTTTGTGACGAGTTTGCTTTGCTACAATGCTTTTAAGAAAACTTGTTTCTTGGGGAATGAACAATCTTCCATAAAATAATTGGTGTTATTTTTAATTATTCATAGCCCACATCCTCAAAATGGAAAACATTTACACACATTAAATTGTCCTTATGTGTAACCAATGCTATCCTTATCATACTTGTTCCGTTTCATTATCAAATTGAAACCTTGAAGAGAGGGAATTAAATTACATATTTAAGAAATAACAATATATTTAATATTATTTTTGAGTTAGTAGAAAAGAAATGCACATTGAATTCATTTCAAGCTTTATCATGCTTGAAAGTAACTTGTTAGTAAAGACACATTAACCAAGTTCTGTGGTGTATTAATATCTACTGGTAGAGATTGAAGTGGGATGACTACAAACAGAACAAGCATGTTGAGGACTGGGATGTAACAATGAACATTTTTCAATTTACAAAAGAGAAGTTGATATTACATGTAGCCAAATATCACTGCATTGTTTATCATATTCACAAACAAATTAATTCATGAACCAAATGGCATTTTTCATAATTTGCCATGTCAACTGTCAATAAACTGTATGCATGTGTTGACGAATTAGTGATTATGACCTTCCTTATGAGAACCTTATGAATTATTTTCATTTAAAAGTTTCAGGCTATTAGATTCTGTTGACAGATATCTTAATAACTTATTAAGTTTTGCCATTTCTTAATATTCAGGATCGCTCAAGAATATTTGAAATCCACTTTGTGAAATATGCTGCTCTTAAGAAAAACTGCTGTATAAAAATCTTGTACAAAATAATATTTATTTTGCATCTACTCATTCATTTAATACTGTATTTATAATTAAATGAGATAATTTATTGCTTTTGTATAAAAAGAATTGACATGTATTTATAAAATGTTTCTAACAAAAAACACTTCATTACACTTCATTTTCTTCATCCATTTCTTCTTCTGCTTCTTGTTGTTGCTTCTGTTTCTTTTGTTCGTTTTGAAGTTGTTCAAGAGTAAGTAAGGATACTCCTAGCTGATCTTCTCTACTAAATGGCTGAGCCATTTGTCGCAGCCATCGCTTGGCTATCTAAAGAAACAATGTAGTAAACATCATACTTAGATTTATAACAATAAACATTAGCTTTCCAACAGTCACATATGTCTGCAGAACATGTCTGACTTGTAAACCAGAGGTTCTCAAATTGCCAGGCAAGATTCCCTGGTAGAGCACAATGGCAGTAGAAGGGGGCAAGAGAAGTTTAGAAAAACTGATATTGTAAATTATTGGTAAAGCAGTAAGTATTGAGGAAGACTAAATACATATAAACGAAGAGTTATGAGTTGCACTGTCAGATATCTCACTCCGTTTTATAAAGATTTGTGAAGACACAAAACAAGCCAATCCATTGCATCAGAAGTATTTATTAAAACTCCTTAACACATTTTTTAATTAATTTTTAAAATTCTAAATTTTTGCCATTAATCATTTGTAAATTGTGTTAATTTCACTGTAATAATAATAAATAAAAGGTAATCAATTATGAAATGTGTGTACATTTTGAATGGCACACCTCCATTTTCAAGTGAAATTACATAACTTCATTTTATTTACAGAACAATGACCACTTTAAATCTACAAGCAGTCAACGGGGCAAAACATTTTCAAACTTTAATATCCTAAATACATCTTTGATTTTTAAGTTTAATAGCATAAATAAAAAAGGAAATTACTAATTATATTTTCATTGATTAATGTTTCAGTTGTACTTATTAATATTTATCAAAAATAGAAATTTAAGAAAATAATAAAATTTTGCAACAAATGAATTTCCAATTAATTTGTGATAAAAATTGTTCAATACATCTAAAATTTTACATTAATTATTCATTTTTTAAATTATTTTATGTTTTATCAATGTCCATGTTGACAAACTGCTGCTTGCCAATGTATTGAGATAGTGCTACATCTGTGCTTGACATAATGCAATTGTGCAAGCAAAATTTAATGTATATATGTTTACATTTCTAATGATGAGTTTTTTAAGTAAATAATTTTAGCACAACCAATCTGTTAATAGTAAAGGTGTTTTCTTCAAGATAAATTAATAATAGTAATACTCGTAATAGAGTTGTGTGTTATTTCAAAAGATGCTGTATGAATTTTTAGAAACAGAAATAAGAATTTGGACGTAAGTCAATACTCCTACAGATCAATGACTCGATACAGAAACAAATACAATTTTCTGAAGAACCAAAGGTTATATTACTGCCAGTTTTTTTGAACTGCATACTTAGTTGATAGTGTTTTAAATTTTGCTGTTTCCATTCTGTTTAGTCATAAAAGGTTCTGATTTCACTGCAACATGAAATCCTTACATATTAACAGAGTTGGTCTCTTCATGCAAGTACAGTGAAATGTTATGTCAATTTTTTACGATCCCAACCAAAAGCCCATAAACAGTCTTCCTCTTTATAGTGTTTTCCTCTATATAGTGATAAGAATTCATGGGCCCTTGAAAAACATAAAATAGAAGTTTCCCTGTACACAATTTTCACCTCTCTTGAGGAAGGTTGCACTCACACAGGCCAAAATATAGAAGCCAGCAAAATTTAAAACTACTAACACTAATTTATGTCTGCAGTTCAAAAAATGATCAATAATATAATCTTTCAATCATAATTTTACACGTGTAAAGAGGTACTGTAAACAGTGTTCTTGTCTTTATGAGTTGGATTCTGCAGAATGGCACTTTTTACTTTCTCATATATGCACATATAAAAGGAGTAATATACATAGTATAGAGAAAAGTATGTAATGTTGCAGAAAATTGATTTCAACAGAAATACACATTTTGGGGTCCCCTGATAACGCAAAAGTATTTTTTTTTTTAAATGCCTGTCTGTCTGCGCCTAAACCATACATGAGCCATTCCACGTCAAATCGCACAAGAGTTGACACAACATTTTTTAAAATGTATATTTTTTTCTTAAGTCTGGACATCAAAAAAAGAGACACATATTTTTTTATTTGCTTGAAAATTTATTATTTGTGTAGTTATGGCTATTTTAAATTTTGGAATTTACAGGTACTTCACAAAATAAGATCAATTATCTCTCTGAATGTACTAAATATAAAAATTTCTGGTTTGTATCATTTAATACTTTGAAATGTGTATTTTGTTCCTCTGTAAATACATTTTTCAAAAAATATTTTTTTCATTTTAAAAAATGTACTTTTTTCAAAAAAAGTAAAATTTCTATATAAACTTGATGAGATAAAAATTTGAAAAAAATATAGACGTGTTCCTTTTTCAATTTTTTTAAAAATAATTCAATTTTCTATAAAATTCAATAAGAAAAAAGTGGGCACTCCACACATTCGGTTCTATGAAAATCAATTATAACTATGAGGGTGCGCTCTGCCTACCCATGCACCCATGCCTACCCATGACTTGTGTTCGGCCAGTCTTTGATGCAAGTGTTGAAGAACTAAAAAAAGAATGACCGTCTGCCTGGTAAGGGTTTGAAGAGTTATTAGTATTTCAGATGTTCACTCTGCCCCCAGAATGTATGACACTGTGTCATACATATTTTTGTGGTTAACATCGTGGGTGACTTGTGGTTCACCTATGTTCTTATGGGTGAGAGCGAATCGAATTGAAATACGAGCCATTCCACGTCAAATCTCACTCGAATTCACAAGACTATTTAAAAAAAATAAATGACACGAATATATGGCATTCATTCTGGACATTAAAAAAGAGGCACATGTTTCTTTATTTACCTGAAAATTGTTTGTTTGTGTAGTTGTGCCTATATTAAATTTTGAAATTTACACATACTTTGCAAAATATGATTAATTGACGCTCTGAACGTACTTATCAAAAAATTAAACAAAACAAACCAGTAATTTTTATGTTATGTGTATTTTATTCATCTGTAAATTACTTTCTCAAAAAATAAATGTTATTAAAAAATTGTAATTATTAAAAAAAAAACAACGAAAATTTCTTTATGAACTCTTTACGATTAAAATTTGAAAAAATAGGCATATTTCTTATTCAATTTTCTACAAAACATAACAAGAAAAAAGTGGCCACTCAACACGTTTAGTTAAAAAAAAAAACAATGGTAATTATGGTATTCGGGCGCATGGTTCCTGCCCCTGCACTAACGAATTGTGTTCGATCAGTCTTGGATACTAATGCCGACGAACAATAAAAAGAATGGCCCTCTGCTCAATTTGGGTTTCAAGAAACATTAGTAAATCTATGTTCACTCTTTCCCCAGAAGGGTTGGGTGACAGCAAAACGAATGCTTTTCCTCGTGTCAGCGAAATGAATTTTACTATTACTGCGATTTTTGTAGGAAGAGCTCTCAAGATAACTCAAATCCCATCTTCGCGATGGAATATGTCACGGCATTTCGTATCATTCACAGTCGTTCCGCTAGATTTCGCACGATCGCGACTGTATGAAGCAGTGCTTGCGATCATGCGACTTCTACCGGCAAGACCGAGAAAAGACGCGAAATGCCGTGACATATTCCATCGCGTAGATAGGATTTGAGTTATCTTGAGAGCTCTTCCTACAAAAATCGCAGTATACGAGTCCCATTGCGTCCTAGGGACGGTGTGCCCTCCTGACCTTCCTCGTGAAGTACAATTGTCCACTTGTCAAGGGACATAGTAAAATTTTCTCAACATTAGTCGCAATATGCAATACCTATGAAGACAAGAATGCTAGTATTTGTTCTGTGAATCGTGTGTACACTATGCAACAAGAGTGGCGATCAGCGTATGAGATAGATGTTTCAATCCATTTAAACTTTCTGATCATGATTTTTAAAAAAGAAAATCTCCAAGACGCATAAACCACGATTTGCTGGTGAATTTCCAGGAGTCATTAGATTGGAGAATTTGTGATTCATTTCGGAAGAAAGGGAATCGGCTTCCAAAACGGCCTTTCCTTAATGAAGATAGCGTCAAGATCAGTGACTCCCGTGGCATTAACGAAAGTAACGGAACGTCCAGTGAAAAAACTGGAAATCAAGGAAGTGACAATTTAAGCTCTTCAGATAGTTTGTCAAATGAATAAAGAGAAGATAAACATGAGTTTAATTGCAATAGGAGAAACCCCCACCAAGAAAAGAAAATTGGAACAAAATGGCATCCCCATGAGAAAGTTTAGAAAGCACAGAGTGCTAACACAGATACATATTTTCATATTGAAGATCCTTTGACGTCCATCGAAAAATCAGACAAAGATACTATTTAGTAACTTATCGATTATTTTCACTCAACAGATGACATGACGTTGAAAATTTAAATTTTGACAATTTTTTAAAGTTGGACATACAATAAAATTAAACGACTTTTTGCAGCAACCGAACGCATGATGAAAGTGTCTGAAACATTGGGTGAAGAAAATGGAATTTTGTCCAGAACTAAAATAAATTCAGTAGGGCATTAAAACTGTGCATTGTGATGAAAGATCAGGAATTCTATGGTACACGAGTACCTCTATTTAAAGTGAGTTATGAGGGACCGGAAAATTTCAAAATGTCAATCAAAACCTGAATCAAGAATCCATCATTTAATTATTTATAAATTATTTATAAATATATTAATATTATTTATATTATATTAATACACATAAATATTATTATTTATAAATTCAATCATGACCTTTCACCACCTCAAGAAGTACATAAATTACTGCTTCATCCAAAGAAACCGATGACCAGTAACGCAAAAAACTTGTCTATGGCAGCAATCTATTACACACTGGTTTGTAAAATATTAATATCTTTTAAAGTTACTGAGATCCCACTTTCATTTTTTCTGGATTTATTATCAATACTCTAGTGCGTTTTAGCTCATCGAGCTTACAAAAATATTAAATTTTCAAAATTTCAGTTTTTTAAAAAAAAATTAAAAATTCAAAAAATTAAATATTTTGCAAAATCTTAAAAATTAAACATGTTTTTAAGTTTCAATTGGAATTTGGACGGAATTTCTATAATTGGTGTATTCAAATATATGATATTTTTAAGTTAGTGATGCGCGTCATTTTTAGCAAATTTCATTATACAATATTTCCAACAATAATGAAGTTGGAAAAAAATAAAAATACACGTGTTCACTTACTTGATCCACATAACAAATAGAAAAAATTAGAAAATAAATAAAAATATGAAGGTCAAATTTTGGTCTTTTTTGTGTGATGGCTCATACATAGGACTTTTTCAAAATGGATATTCCTGGATCGATCTGGCTTGACTTGAAGCTTTATGATTTTGAAAAACATTCTTTAAAATTTGGGGGTATTTTACAAGAAGCCCCTGGGACATTTTCTAAATATTCTCAAAAATGGCACCAAATTTTTTCTTTCTAAAGTTAATGAATGTTTTACAAAATCACCGAGCTTTGACTCAGGCCAGATCAACAGGGGTTTGAAATCAATTTTCTGCAGCATTACATAACTTCCTCCATACCATGTATTTTGCTCTGAACATACACACGTATATAAGTAAAAATACCTTTAAGGAAATATTAACTATTACCTTCCCTTATTGAACAATATTTAAATTTAACAAAAGTACTTCATTGTACTTTGAATGTTTTAACAGAAAAGAGACAAAAATGAATAGCACTATAGGCACTGTAGAAAATAATTTTGAGGTAGGAAATTCCCATGCTTGAAGTGAATACTTTCAAAGGATTCATATAATATTAATATACACTATTCTTACCTGTATTGCTTCTTCAGTTGACAAATTCAACAATGAGTCTTTTAAATGCTCTTGGATCCATTTGGGCAACTTGCCTCTTTTGTCTATCCTTGAGAATCTCTGCAATAATAAATATTTTGTACATTTGGAGTTTTGTTTTTGATGACAGTACTTCAACTAACTTGATTTTTACCATTTACCTTATCAGCAAAGATCATGATACCATAATCTGTTTTGCCTCTAATGGCTCTTCCTACACACTGAGCAGCATGACGCATGGCATCAAAAGTTAAAAAGTCACTTTCTTTTATCTGGGGAAAAAAAAAATCTCTCTGCATTATTAACATTTTGTTAATGAACAATTACATTTTGTAAATAATCACATGGTTCATTTGTTATTATGTAACCATTATAATGTCACATACAGCATTTATGTACAAGACACATTATTTCAGCCAATAGCAGATGTCTTTGAAATAAATAAATGTCAGAATTAGAGAAATACCTGAAACTGATCTCTGAGATACTCTAATCGGGCTGTCAAAATGCGTGATTTGGTGTACACATATGGTATTCCAAACATAAGAACAGCACGACCAAGATGATGATCAAAATCTACTCCTTCTGAAACTTTTCCTCGGGCCACAGAGAGCAGAACAGCTCCTCTACCACTCTCACATGCCTAAAAATATTGAAAATGGAAAAATAAGAGTATAGTTACAACAAAATGCAAGTACAATTACATCTGCTCAAAGCAGATCATGTACAACGCAGAAATCTGTCCAATGTGAATATAAATCGGTCCTCACACACACACATCCAAGAGTATTACATTGTATAATAAAGAGTATTGTATAATACAGAATATTGTGTAAAGCAGAAAAATATACTAGTCCTTTGAGATTCTGCATACAGCAAAGTTTACTGTACACATAGCAAAAAACACAAAAACTTCAATGAATCTATTAAGTGAAATACAAAATTTTGCAGTATTGTTATGTGAATGTTACATGAATGAAGAAATAGTATCATCCAAAACAGCCCTTAGTCTTGGAAATATACTTACATTAACAAGACACATTTTCACCTTTGCTTGCAAAAAAAGTTAGCATATGTGCATTTTTTCAGTCCCCTAATGGTAGAACTGATATGTGACAATAAGAATATTACCGAAGACTAAAACCTCAGTTGACGATTTTTGCTGAAAACCTCATTTAAGCATTTCTGTAAATGCGAAATTTGAAGCTCTTTTTCACGGTTAACTTTGGAGTTGTGAAGAAAAATTATTGAAAATCATTTGAAACACTTCTACTCACAAATGCAATAATGTATACAAATCGAATTTGCAATAAAATTACATTTGTGTAAGTTTTGAAGAAACTAAAGAACATGTCATTTTATTCAGTCCACTTAGCACTATCAGCTCAAAAGGCTTTAAGAAAAAATTTGGAGCCATTTTCTAGAAAACGGCATTTAAGTGTTTTGGAAAATGCAGAATTTTGTGCTCATTTTCATTGAAAACTTTTGGGTTTTTGAGAAACTTTATTCAACACCATCTGAATCATTTTCATAAATGTCATTAATTAGGGGGCAGATTTTGATTATATAAAACATCACCAAAAATGATAAAAAAATTACTCTCAAAAGGTTTTAAAATGCCCCCCAATAAAAGAGGGAAAACATTTCATCACAACCAGTTCAGAAAAACAACCCAAGCCACCGAATTCGTTACAGATGTAATCTAGGCTTCTTCTATTTGTTCAAGTAAACTCTGCTTTCAAACTTTTGGTTTGGTCCAATCTTTACCAGGAAATCTCTATTCCAAAATCGGCTGAACTGACAATGGTGCTGATAGGTGTCACAGAAACCTTAGATTACATTACTCACAATATCTGAACACAGAAATTCAAAAGGCTACTGAAGAATTCTGTGGAGAACATTTGTTGTATCTCATAAATATTATTTGAAGCAAGTACTATTAAAATGATATTAAAATCAATGAAATCCGAAGAAAAAATGCCATTAAAATAATGAAAAAGGTAAAAAATGGCAAAGTTAAAATCGACAAAAAATGAAGGGGAAAAAAACAAAACACGATTTATTAGTTGAAATCAATGCAAAATGAAAAAGACATTTATAAATCAGTCATTTCCTTTTTGTCATAACATAAAAGTAATTTTTGTACAAATCGCATTTTTCTAAAATGAAAAGAAAAAAAAAAGATATTTCATTAAAATCCATCCCCTAGTCATAAAGTACACAAATCACTGATAACATTAATACATGTGACAGATAAAAACAAAATTACATTTGTGTAATTCTTAAATAACAAAAGAATACAGCAAAATGGTGCTTATGTTATCATATACAGTCCATTCAGTATTATCCTTAACAGAAGTTTAAAGGAAAAATTTGGAGCCATTTTTGATTTCTTTTTATTACAGTCCATTTATCACTGAAAATTGACCAAAAACTAGCAAATCTTTTTTAAAAAAACTGTCATTAATGAAAGAACTAATGAGGGCAACAAATTTCATTTGAAGAAAAAAGGCCATCTTCAATTCTCTTGCTACAAGAAGATGCCAAAAAGAATATAAAGCTTTTGTAATTTCTGAAATTTCAGAGTTAACAATGAAAATTAGACCTATGCCATCTTTAGACGCTTATTTCACTCTATTCTTACAACAAATTTAAAGAAAAAATGTTGAGCCTTTCTTTTTTTGCAAAAATTTTGAAAATGTCCCAAGGGCTTCATATAAAGTCCTCCCAAAATTTAAAGGAAGTTTTTCAAGATAGCAGCTTGTTAGCTACGTCAAATTTTTCAGCCGCTGTCTGGAGGAGAATTCTAGCAGCTGGCTGCTCTGATAGTTTTCCGGAGTTTCTTTGATCAACACCAGGCGAATGCTGGAGCAGTACCCTAACAAACGAGCCAAGGACTACACGCGATCTTTCCTTCCTCTTCCTTGTCCTTTCCTCCCTCTTACTTACACACACTTACATTCACATGTACCACACTATTGTACGTCAGGAGCTCAGAACTTGTCACAGCTGGGGTAGTGCCATGCTGGTGAAAAATACCTGGTAGGGGAAAATCTCTGTAAGCTGACATAGGTCATGTCAGATCTCACCAGCGTCAATATCACCGCCACCTCCCACAATAAAACATGTACTGCACTTACAGGACTAATAACCTTTCCAGTTGACATGCCAGAAATCACTAAACAATCAATCATGTTACTTTACAAAATTGTATTATTTTGTAAAGAAATGTATGGATCAGTATAAGGTATTTTGAACATGTTTATTAACCCCTGGGCAATCTGGGCAACCAGGGTCCATTGGACCCTGAAGCAAAATTTGCAGTATTTTATGTGAAAATTATTGATGGAGTTAGGATAGTTTTTAGTTACTGTTCGCTACAGTATTTTTTAATGTATCCACAATCATTTTATCAAAATGTGACTGAACAATAAATAAAAAAATCAGTCTTTCTTCAGTAGCAACCAAGCAAGCGAGGTCCATTGGACCCAGGTTTCTTAATCTGTGTATAATATTGCATTTTCTGGTTTTGTTTGGTCAATGACCGTTTGTTGGGTTGTGCAACATCTTTTCATTGGGATGTTATCCAACACGGTGTGTAAGTGATTCTAAAAGTGCTACCTTTGTAGATAGCGTTGCTGCGGGTTAGTAAGTAATGAGTCACTAAGTGTAAGGAGAGTGGGGTTTTGAAGTCGTGTGTGGTCCAGGTTTTGTGGAAAAACTGCACAGTGACAGGTAAGTTGCTGACCCTGACTGAATGTTAAAAAACATGAGATCATACGATTACTTATTGTTGATATTACAAAGGATTTGGTTTGTACACAAAAAGGAAGGAGACACTCAAACAGGATTGAATAAGAAGTATCACCAGCCAGTCACACATGTTATTGAGGAAAAATGAGCTTCCACAACTCAGAAAATTTAAAACAATGCTGAAAAAAGATGTCATTTGTGCACTTGGGTATGAAGTAGGAAACAAAGATATGCTGCATCTGTTCAAAACCAATCTACAGTGAACCTACTTAGGTAAACAGTGTGTGCGACCTGTAATGAAAAAGATGAAGAAAAAAAAAGTTTAAAAAACAAATGTAAAGTATTTTGAAAGGTTTTGTTAAATTATACAATTATATTAGAGCACTCCATTTCATTATCCACGTCCAAAAAGTACACCTGTAAACATAATTCTGTCACAGACACTCCTGGGTCCGCTGGACCCCGCCTGCCCCGTTGTGCCATTTAATCGGGTTGCCCAGATAAGGGTTAAATGTGTTCTGTATTTTCATTATTATATTTAAGGCACTATAAGTTGCAATATGATATACTCTACTAATGGAATAAATAGAATAAAATTTTTATTTTCTATCTTTCTGACATTTTTCTCTTACTTTTCCACTTACAGTATATATGTAAGATATTAAATTATTTCACCCAAATAAGAGATTACTTTAAAGAAGCTTATTGAAATTCATCAAGAGAATTCATATTCAATCAAATGAATATCATGCAAACAAAATTCACACCAAGTTCATTTAACTGAAACATGTAAATTTTTGGTAAAACAATTTAGTAACACCAACCTTGATATAGTTCAAGAGAGCCAGACTTGTTTCAGCTGAATCTTGAGTTTCAATGAATAACAGTTTATGTCGTTGTAAATTGTCCACTACACCTTGATCATACCAACTTGCAACAACTGACTCTAAATATAAATATGATGTAAAGAAACACACAATTCCATCAGGTACAGATGAGGCAACTTCAACCAATAGCTGGCCATAGTTTCTTATAACTGCCACATCATCTCGAGTCTCATAACGTGATGATATGGCAACTTGATCATTACCCTTGGCAACGATCTGAAAGAAATTAATAGTACATTTTAATTTATTTATTTATTCAATACAGGCAATTGCCAAATTTACCAAATCATGATGTATATATATATATATATATATAATATAAGAGTGTAAAAAGATTCAATATAAAATAAGAGTATAAAAAGATTCAATTTAATACAGAGTCACACATATAAAACAAAACAAAATAATTTATTTATAATTTAAATCATCTAAAATCATTCTAATAGAGTTTCTTTTGCAGAATTTTTAAATGTTTCAAAAAAGACAGAAATATCAAAATAAGAAAAATTTTGTTGATGACACATTTTCCAAAGTGGTGCATAAAAATGTAAATTAGTTCTAGTGAAAGGTACAGAAAATAATATGTTCACATTATGTTGTGTTTAGCTTTTATACAACAGAAATCTCAAAATGCTTACCATAGGAAGAAGGCATGGCCTCGCGAGAGTCATAGTGAAGGAACTCATAATTACTGGATGGAAATCCAAAATTTTTGGATACATGTCAAGAGGAGACAGAGTACCTGATGTAATAACCACTGTTTGAAAACGATCAAAAACTGGCTTTATGGCAATGGAACAGTCGAGGCAACTGAAAATAGAGATCTGTAGTTACTGAAATGCCCCACAGCCTTTCATTGCATAATTTTCTTGCTGAAAACATACCTGAAATGAAGGATAGGATTTGAAACTGTTGGGGTTTTATCATCAAAAGGTTCTACAATGATTGTAAAACCTTTGGTGTATGTTGATACCAATGTAGCTAAATGGGTAATCAAAATAAGAGGAGAAAAATCAGTGAGGTCAGATATTTCTAATGTGCGAAGCATTGATGCCAAACGTTCATGACAAAACCTACAAAAAAAATGAGAAGAAACAAATTTTAAAAATTTAAACTTGTTTAAGAACCAAGCACATGTTCCCAGCTAGCGGATTTACCTCAAGGGTTTCCTCTCAATACACACTTTTTGGTATACATCTTTCAGAAAGCCAGCAGGAGATTCTTGAACAACATGTTGCACTCTCAAACGTGTTTTTAAATATTCGACAAATCTCTTTAAAAACCCCACGAAATGCTCAGCGTTGCGTATGTTTCCAGGCACAACCTCTATGAAATAAAAATAGAAGGGTCAATTCTATTTAGTATTTTGAGTACCCAATACAATACAACCTTATAATTTTCGTACCTTGCAGAACTTCGTTTGGCAAGACTGGATTGGCAAGAATGACATCTGTCTCACGTGCTTCATTTGCATCTCTCAATCCTTCCACCATCCTATGATATTCTTCTTTTAACTTTTGTACATCGTCTTCTTTCATTCTGAAAAATTTCACATTTGAATTTTTAAGAATGATAAATGCAGATGTTAAGAAGAATAAATTTGAAGTAACATTAAGAGATAAAAGTTAATTGGTTTTCAACATGTAATATAAATCATCACCTTGAACCTGCACCCAAAATCTAATTCTCACTAGGTGATGTGATAAACATTCTTAATAAAAATATTTTAATGAATTTATTTATTAAAAACAAACAACTGTGAAATGTAAAGAATGTGTACACTAATAACTTTTGCTTGTAAAATATATCCACAAAAATGCCTGAAGCATTAATGTTCTTCTAATAGCAATCTTTGAGATAATTTGTTTCTCGAAACATATTACCTGAAGTGAGAGTTGTGATGAAATAGATGGAATTGGAGAAAATGGAATTAGGAAATCAAACACAGGATGTACGAGTCATATGATGCCCACAACATGCATGAATGATGGAAATACAACAAAGTATTTACTCAGTAATAGTGCGTTCCAAGAACTGAAGATTTGCAGTACTCTTTTCGATAATTCTTCGATTTATCTTTACACTCATTGAATCAATACACACATTATCTGAAAAGGAAAGTAAAGACCTTTAATATTGTTTCAGGAGTATTAAAAAAAAATCTGTATATACACTTATACAATACAATTGGCATAATGAGTGAAGAACAAAACGGATACATATTTGCACTTCGTGACAATCAATTTTCAGCACATATGAAGTTTGCACATCGTACCTATGTTGTGAGCTTCATCAAATACAACTACAGATGATTTGGATAGTTCCTTGGACACCACTTCTGCGATTTTAGGATCCAAAAGATAATGGTAACTGTACACAACTATGTTGGCATGACTTATCTATGAGGGAAAAAAGTGAGAGCATTATAGTAATGATCACCTCACTAGCATACTACATAT
This sequence comes from Acheta domesticus, assembly GCA_031308135.1. Taxonomy (NCBI): domain Eukaryota; kingdom Metazoa; phylum Arthropoda; class Insecta; order Orthoptera; family Gryllidae; genus Acheta; species Acheta domesticus. Next base: position 4,084,715 of record JAHLJT010008756.1, read on the forward strand.
AAAAAAAAAAATAAATAAAATTAGTACTTACAGTGTACCGAGCAAGAAAGTAAGGACACCAATTCTTTTCTCTCCCATATTCTTTCAAATCATCAATGTTATATACACCTGGTGGCAAAGGAGTTTCCCGCCCTTCTATATCAAAACCTTCATAGAATGTACATAGTGGCACAGTCTCATCATAATGATGCCTCTCACGAACATATGTTGCTGTCAAGCTGTGGCAACGTCCATCAACAATTTTCCCTTCCCTTTCTTTGCTAACCTGATACAAAAATATTAAATAAAATTACACTTATTTATCAAACTTAGCATCGTTATTGAATAAATTAAAATAATATTCATAATACTGGAATTCAAATAATAACCTCTGGATGAATGCACAAGTTTTTCCGTGAAGAAAGAACTAGCCCAACTAATTTCGGCTTTTGAAGGGTTTCCTTTTCATAATATGCCAGTAATTTCTTCAGTTCTTCAATACACTTCTCAATTTCAGGCACAGTTCGAGAACAATATATTAATTTTGTGACATCCAAAGGATGCGCCATCATATAGGCTACAATTAAGGATAAAAGAGAAACGGTTTTACCAGTGCCTGAAGGCATTTCTAGAAGGCAATGTCCCTAGAGGAAATATAAGCAAAATTAGAAACGGTTATATAATGACAAAAACAATATTCTTTAATAATAATAATAATAATAATAATAATAATAATAATTTTCTGATAACATATTACCTTTGCATCTAATGCTCTCTTCAGTTCCAACATATATGCATATTGTTCTGGATAGATATAATCGTAAGGAAAATATACTAGAAGTCCATCAACTGTTAACCTGAAATTTGAAAAGTATTAGGAAAGGCAAGAAGTACTGAAATGTCTACAAAATCCTTACAACAAAGAACATCATTATTAATACATGAATTTCTAAGTACACAATCACGCTAAAGGAAAATATAATTCAAGTCAAACAGAAAACACAATAGAAAAGAAAAAGCAGGCCAGAACTGATCATCTCTATACAAAATAAGTCTCATGCTCACTTCATCTTGACAAGTATTAATCAGTAATTAATTGTTGTAGTATTTCTTTATTCTTGAGTCCAAGTTTAAAACCAATTCTTTAAATGTTCAAGTGTCACTACATAATTTCATACTTTCATTTATTATAACAAATTGTTCTCTAATTTTTTAACTTAATTGTCTAAAAAATGAAAATAACACTGATTTTGAAATATATTTTCGCCACCGAAAAAGGCCGGTTTTAATTGAAATAAAGCCTTGCTCAAGCTCTATGTTGTTTACACCGGTTTACACTTTCATCAAGCAAACAGCGCATGAAGCTCGTCCAGCTTCAGACCAGCTTCTTTCTCATGTTCATGTTTTCTGATGTTCTGATGTTTCTGATACACAATTGCCAACTGGGCGCAACAAAACTACGTATTTCAGAAGGGCAAGATTTATGACACTCTCTGGACAAGATAATCTAAAATACGAAGTCTACTGTAGACTTCGTGATCTAAGACAATTTCTTATAAACAAATATTTCCAGAACACCGAACAATTTGACCACAGAGAACATATGCAAGATTTAAGATTTTATTTAACATAATATCTTAAAATAAATATTACGAAAATACTTTTTGGAGTGTTTTGTATTTATGTCGTTAATTCGTTTGCTGCATTAAAAAACTAGTGGCGCTACGGAATAGCACAGACTTTCTCGTATTAGTTTTCTACTTCCTTTGGTCTCGGCTAGCTATTCAGACTACACATATTCTTGCCAGCTACCATTTATCGCTGCCCAAAGTACGTTTTCGAGATTTTCTTAATTTTTTTCGGTTGCGTAAGTATGTGACCAGACGTCCCGCTTTCGGCGGGACAGTTCCGCTTTGACGTAAATTGTCCCGACGTCCCTTTAATTTTTGTGGGGACGCTTAAAAGTCTCACTTTTAGAAATTGAACGCGTAACCTGTTTGTGACCAATTGCGTAGATCATGCGTTGCGGCAGTAATTAGCATTTGATGTAGTATTTTAGTCGTCCGTGTAATTGCACCATGTTGCCTTAAAATTACATATACACACTGTTAACAATACAATATGTTATTGTATAACACAATGTATACAAAGTTTCAGTTAAGTTCCTCAAGGTTTAGTTAAAGATATTCAAGGGATTCAGTGCTCTTGTGGCGCCCCTGTACCAGATTGTAGTACTTGTTCATTTCAAATCTGCAGACGTTGATAGGATCTCTGTAAAGGGTTACCAGACGATATTGGATGTAAAGAAGGACAAATGAATGTAAAATGCAGGACAAAATCAGGACATATTAAAACATTGTCTAGTAACAGATACGTACGCTCCGGATTTGCAAACTTAACTCACAGCTCCCTCAACAGTGTAGCCCTTTTTGAAGTTTTTGTATTTCACCTCCGACTCAGCAGTAAACTGTTTTGTTAATGCAAAAACTATGCCGAAATTGACACACTTGTTCAAGCCATGCGTGGAAGTGATGACTTGTTTCTTCCTACCAGTCTATGAAATCTGAAATTCTCATAGAAATGTACGTTCACAACTTACTAGATAAGGAGTATGATACGAAGCTCAGACAAATAAAAACTATCAATTTTTAACATGCTAAAGAACCACGATGCAACGTTGGCACACGGTACACTTAGTCCAGTCAAACGGTGCTCAAAAATGCCAAATAGCGGAAAGTTTTGGTGTAGTTTTTATTTTTGGGTCCTATATGTTTTTGGGGTCGCTGAAGACGAATATCATGTTTATCAACAAGACTTTTGCCCGGAAATACGTTTTTTTTTTCGCAAAAAACATGTTAAAAATCCGACATTTTTCGTTTTTTTTTCAACGTAACTCGAAAACAACTCACTTTTCGTAAATATAGGTTATACATCAATTTAAAGAAGATAAAATAGCCTACATTTTATGTCTGAAGAAATTTTTTCTCCTACATACCATTTACCCGCTAGTGCAACGTGAATTTTGGTGTTTTTATGAAGAAAATTGTCAAAATGGGATTCATCCCATTTTATCGCAATGTAGCTCAGAAACTACGCATTTTTCGTAAATATTGACCTGATATGAAATGAAAGATAATACAATTTCCTACATTTTAGTACTTCGAGATTCTTTGTCTGATGAACAGTTGCACCGCTACCGCGCGTCGAACCCAAAGGCAAAAAATTCTTGGATGTTACTGTGAGAATGTCACCTCACTTACCCTCGCTCACTAACTCTCTAAATCCTATACGTAATTATAATTAGTAACAAGCAATTTAGTTGCCTGCTACTAAATATGATGGATGAATCACTCCAGCTGAAAAAAGCAAATTTGGTAATTAACGAGGTTAAATGAAAATTAAAGATTTTCGAACCCGATGCACCTCTTCTTCAGCGACGCATCTTTTTGTTTGACGGTCCTCGCTTTCCTTTGTCATCTATTACATAGAAATAGAGAAATGGAATTTTATTACTCTCGGCATTGTGTATTGTATTATTTATTAAGGTATGGTATTAACTATTACCTTGTGGAATGTCCTGCTCTACTTCTCCGTCAGTTCCATAGGTTGGGAAACCTGGCTTAATCTCATTCTCCAATGCTAATTCATCTTCCAGGTCATCTTAAGAAACCACTGTCATATTATCACAACTCTTCTCGCAATTGAGGCACAAGTTGGAGCATTTAAGCTCTGCCTTCTGCAGCCACAACTTTTTTGACAGTTCTTGGTGCATTTGCATGAATCAAGTTTCAATAAAGCTGAAGGTTCGGATGGTAACAATGTTGTCACAGGTGCAAGGCCATGTTTAGTTCTTTTCCATCCCCACTCTTCAGTTTTTTTCGATGCCTAGCCATTGCTGGATCTGATTGTACACTCTTAAAGAGTGTTGTTGTGCTGCACTTGCAGATGGTGGTAGTGCAGCAATGATTGGCTTCTACTTGAAGGCAGATTTGATGTAAAAAATATATCTCAATTAGTTCATTGATGGCACTACTTTCCGTATAATGAAACAAGAAAACGTTCACCAGCATCAGAAACCATCTCCTGAGTCGCGTTGGAGTTTTTGAATATTTTTATTGTGTCAACAAGATTAGGGTTCTTGGTGAGAGTCTGAAGAAATTTCCCTTGCTGGAATAACGCCGAGATAGTATCGCAACCACTCATTGCATGTAAAAATAGAATGTTTTCGGCAATTGGTTCACTTACAGCATCAGTTGGAGAATACATAGCTGTAGAAACGTTATCTTTTCCAGGTTTCAAAAAGAACACGTTTTCATGCTTGCTGAGGCCTATCAAAATGACCAATAGGTCCACATCCTCACCAACAACAATCACAGTCTCATTAGTTGCAGCTAAGGACAAAGCTGTGTTGACTTTCAGGGTGTCTGGGTTTTTGTTCGCTTGCTTGCACGTCATTCCCACTGAAGAAGACAATCAGCGCTGCTATTAATCGACTTTTGTTGTGATGATTAGCCAGACAATTTTCTTTTGACGTCTTTGGAACCCTTATTTCGTCAAACAGAATGTCAGCTGAGGCAAGTTTTCTAGATCTTTTAATTCGCTCTGCACTTTCTGTACCTCCTTTCTCACCATCAGGATAGCCATAAAAAACAACCATGGCTTGCAAATGATATTTTAATTTTACATAATGAATGTAATTATCACAAACACAAGAAAATTATTAATTCATACTCCAAGGAAGCCTATGCAAAAAAAATTCTCCGTCGATGACATATTCAACTTGGTCTCTATTGAGCTTGGATTTTGTGGTTTGCATGCTTTAAAGAGAGTTGACTTGGTTCCTTTTTACTTTCCCGTATACGTACGTATACACGGAGTGATGTAATGCTGCGCGAAAAAATGGCCAGTTTTCGGCGGAAAAAAATTAATTGCCGGGCCGTGAAAACGAATTAGTGGATAAAACCAGTTGCTAAATTAAGAAAACAAAACTCCCCTAACACGTGGTGTAGCCAGAAACCCTCTTTTGTGGGTCCTTGATACCGAAAAACCAATTGAAAGGAAAACGTCCGTCTGTCTGTCCGTCTGTGCGTCTGTCCGTCTGTCTGTCCGCATGTGAACACTGCTAGCACATAAACCATACGTACGATTTCTTCCAAAATGGATATTCCCTGGTCGATCTCATTCTAGTCGAAGCTTTGAGATTTTGAAAAAGATTCTTCAAAATTTGAGGATACTTTATATGAAGCACCCCGGAGATTTTCAAAATTTTCTCAAAAACCGCCCCAAAATTTTTCTTTAAACTTCTTGTATGAATAGAGTAAAATGGCATAGGTCCAATTTTCACGGTTAACTCTGAATTTTCGAAAATTGTGAAAGTTTGAATTTTTTTCGGTGTCTTTCTCCAACTACAAAATTGAAGATAGAGATTTTTTCTTCAAATAAAATTTGTTCTACATATTGAGTTATTTCATAAAGGTCATGTAAATGTTTTTCAAAATTTTAGTAGTTTTCGTGCAATATTGCGTGCAATATGTGCAATTTTAAAAAATTACAAAGACAAGATTTTCTCAAAAACGGCTCCAAATTGTTTCTTTAAACTTTTGGTAGAGATTGGAAAACTTTTGGTAGGGGTTAAATATACTCTATCAGATGACATAAAAGCCATATTGCTCTATACGTTGGTGTTTTCAAAAATTACAAAAATGTAAATTTTTTCACATGTTTCTCACGTCGATAATGTTTACATTAGCGGCGATTTTTTCACATTATTTTATTTACGAGTACATGTGCTTTAAATATTGTCAAGTAAAGTTTCTTGAAAACACAACCGTCTGCTGTGAAAAGTAGCTCAAATTTTCGCATTTTCAGAAACGCTCGAACGCCATTTTCTCAGATATGGCTGCAAATTTTTTCTTCAAACTTTTGTAACGGATAGTGATAATTACACTCTTTAGTACAGCGTAAAGTTTATTTTGAGTTTTTTTGTTTTTTCAAAAATTAAATAATTGTAATTTTTTTGAAAGATCTCTCACATCTTTAATATGCACATTACCAGTAATTTGTAAAGATTATTATATTTGTGAGTGTAAGTGCTTCAAATAACCTCAAATAAAGTATTTTGAAAATTTTCTGTGAAAATGAGCTTCAAATTTCGCATTTTTTGTAGCGAAAAAACGCAATTTTTTCTTAAATGGCACATAATTTTTAAAAGAAAATTACCATTTATGACTAGGTTTTTGTGTTCTTTAATATTCTACAATTAATGTTTCCGTTCTACCAATAGGAAACCGAAACACTAAGAAAATGACAAAAAAATATACTTTTGCGGTGATAGATGACAGCTGGCAAGAAAGAGTTTGTGGCAATTCCGAATAGCTAGCGAAGACCCAAGGAAATTGAAAACTAATACGGGAAAGTCTGTGCCATTCTGTAGCACCACTAGTTTCGCCCAGCATTACATAACTTTCCCTATACTACGTATATCACTCCGTGTATACGTACGTATATGGGAAAGTAAGATGTGAAAATTGTATCAAGAAATTATATGAGTTATTTTATTTCAACCAATAACAAACATTACTTTTATGCTTAAAACGTTTTTGAAATTATATTTTAAATAATAGTTTTAATTTTAAAGTATTTGGTGGTTAAATAAAACAATTTCCACGCTGAGCTTAAAACGCTAAAAAATTGTTTTGTTTGGTTACTGTTTAATAAAACCACTTGTTGATAAATACATGAAGTAGTAAATATGAATTTCAGTAAAACCTATTTTAATATTAGAGTCATTTGATTCATTTCATTGAGACCTTATAACTAATGATTATAATTGAATATTTAAGGAAACAAATTAATTGAGGTCGACCGGACGTCGTCGAAGGTGCGTGGATGCCGCGAGTGCTCTCGTCTGCAACCAGTTCGTTCTTATTTCGTCTGTGAATAAAAGTGCGTTTAAACTGTGAAATAGGTAAAATCAAAAGTGTTTCGCACCAACAATCCTTCTCAAGAACCAGTACATCCTGAGATCGTGTGAGGCGACTTCTGAGTACAGGAGTCATCTCTACATAACCTCAAAATGACGACCCCATCAACAGGTAATCAAAGTTACGTATCAGCAGCTAAGAAAGACATTTTCCCAACCAAAGAACAAGCTATCGTAATAGATGCAATTGAAGGAGTTCCTATTAATGATTATATTAATGCTGTCGGACTACTGATAAATCCATCTAACATTAGATTTGTATCAAGAATTTCACAAAATAGAATATGTATGTTCCTAGCAACAAAAGACATTACTAAAAGTATAACTGAAAACCACTTATCTATACAAATAAATGACAAAAAACTTGAGATCAGACCATTAATATCTCAACACAAAAGAATTATTCTATCGAACGTATGTCCTGTGATCCCACACGTAATCATAGAAAGAGAATTGGAAAAACTTCAAATTAAACTTGAATCACCGATTACATTCCTCAGAGCTGGAATTTCCGCACCTGGTTTTGCACATATTTTAAGTTTCCGCAGACAAGTTTATATTAACCCAAATGATGTAAATAAAATTCCAGAATCCATGAGCATTGAATTCGAAAATACGAAATACTGGATTTATCCATCCGCAGATAACGTAGCTTGCTTTATCTGCAAGAAGCAAGGCCACCTCGCCAAACACTGTAGCGAAAACCCATTAGTCATAAATGAAGTAACAGTATCTCAACAAATTACACAAAATGATCAAAACACCAAGAACTTTCAAGCTCAAGAACTTTCCCCAGTCAAGAACGATCCTACCACAAATCAACCTGAAACTATGTACTCCCACAATACCCCAGTAACATCCTTTCCTCCACTCCCAATCTCTAAACGTGCTCTCTCAACTACTAATTCAAAATCAAGTAGGACTTCATCCATAAACAATGATGAAGATACAAAAAAAGAATCAAATGCCCAAAAAGGAAACAATGACAATACAATAAAACATCCCACTACCAAAAAGCAGAAGATAGAAGACACATCTGATAAAACTGAAAATAATCTTGAAGCTCATCTACAACCTATCAAAGAAATCCTATCATCTACTAACAACCCATATGTACTAAACTATATACAACTGAAAAGTTTCCTTGAGAAAACAAAAGGTAACCCTAATGTAGAAGAAATTGCACTAGAATACCATGAAAACATACCTAAAATAATAGAATGTTTACGTGAAATCTACCCACACCTTAATGAACGTAGCATTAAAAATAGAATCACCAGAATAACAAAAAAACTATCCAATACTACCACAAATGTTCACCAAGACTCATCATCAATCTGCAGTGAAAGTGAAGAAACTTTTATTATGGATATTTAATTTTCATAAACAAAGATTGTCACAGTTGGAAAATGGTTATATCTCATGCAATTATAATAATAAAAACTAATTTAATGGGAGAGAACATTATTCAATGGAATATTAATAGTTATTATTCACAATTAGAATACTTAAAACTAATAATTGCAGATTTTAACCCTTCTGTTATCTGCCTCCAAGAAACTAATTTCAAAAATAACCACTGTGCTAAAATAAACCAATACAACCATGTTTTCAAAAACAGAATAAACAACAATTATGCTTGTGGGGGAGTAACCACATACATACATAATAGTATCTTCTATGAAGAGATTCAACTCCAAACTAATCTAGAAGCAGTAGCAACAAAGGTGTTACTATCACTTGGCTACTTAACTATATGTAATTTATATCTCCCAAACAGTTATAATTTTCAAACTCAAGAAATAATTGAGCTTATTAACCAACTTCCTTCACCTTTTATCATAGTTGGTGATTTAAATGCTCATAGCCTCTCTCGGGGCTCTCACAAACTTTGTAGAAGAGGGAAAAAAATAGAAAAAATTCTAGAAGACCCCAGCATAGTTCTGTTAAACACTGGCAATGTAACTCATATAAACAACAGTTCAAAAACTTTCTCTGCCATTGATCTATCCCTCTGTAGTGTTAGCATTGCTCATACAACAGACTGGACAACCCTTAATGACTCATATGGCAGTGACCATATCCCAATCAATATAACATTTCCCAAAGCTATCTCTCAGCAAATTCATGTTGAGCCAAAATGGAAATTCTACCAAGCAGACTGGGATAAGTACCGTAAGATAATTTATAATACTTTAAATGAAAATTCATGGACATTAGAGCAAGTGAATACCACCATTGACAAAAAAGTGTCTAATTTTGTAAATATTATTATCAACGCTGCAAACCTTTCAATACCCAAATCATCTGGTAACCAACCCAAAAGACATACACCATGGTGGAATGAACAATGTCAAAATGCACTCAATGCATCCAAAATGCTTTCAATAGATACAAACGTCATCCAAATACTACCAATGAACTTGAATTCAAAAGATTAAGAGCCATCACACGTAAAACTCTCAAAGAGCAAAGAAGATCGTCCTGGATTAATTACATTTCTAGTATGTCTCAACACGCTTCCTCAAAAGAAGTATGGGATAAAATAAGAAGAATGAGAGGTATTTATAAATCTCCCTACCCTAAATCCATAATTACGAAAGAGGATAAAATCATAACTGATCTAACTGAAATCGCTAATGAACTGGCCTCAGTCTTCTCAAAAAACTCTTCAGATAACAATTATAGCAATGATTTCCTTGATATTAAATCTCATACTACACCAACTAAAGTCGAATCAAATGAACCCAGTAGCAATATAAATACTTCATTGGATAACCCTTTTAAACACCAAGAAATAAAAAGGGTACTTATGTCATCAAAAAATTCTGCAGCTGGACCTGACAACATTTTTAATATATTTCTGAAACAACTCCCTGACAACGGAATAAAGTACCTAACATCACTTATCAATGAAATATGGAAGTATAGTTCTTTTCCAAAAATATGGCAAACAGCCATTGTTATACCAATCCCAAAGCCAGGTAAGGACAATAGAAAATCAGAAAACTATCGTCCAATTGCACTTACTTCTACTATGTGCAAAATAATGGAAAAACTCATAAACAAAAGATTGGTGTGGCACCTGGAAAAAATTAACTTTATCTCTCCCCATCAAAGTGCATTCTTAAAACACCGATCTACAACAGACCACCTGTGTAATATTCATAATGAAATCTGTAATGCTTTTATTACTAAACAACACCTTGTAGCAGTTTGCCTCGACATAGAAAAAGCATACGATATGACATGGAAAGAACGAATACTTACAATACTAAAAAGTATTGGTATTAATGGAAAACTTCTCAATTTCATCTCCAACTTTATGACCAACCGTCGAATCAGAGTTCGAATGAATGGCTGCCTATCAGATGAAACATCAATCCAAAACGGTATACCACAAGGAGCTGTATTGAGCACCACCCTTTTCCTGATTGCAATTAACGAAGTTACTCAACTTATACCTTCCCCCATTAAAATATTACTTTATGCAGATGATATCACCATTACCTGCAGTGGAAAGAACCTAAATACAACTCAAGAAATGATACAAGAAACTCTGAATAAGATAAATAATTGGGCCAATAGATCTGGGTTTAAACTATCAAAAAGCAAATCCCAGTATACAATTTTTAATAAACTCCGTAAACCCACCAAAAATTTCAAAATCACTCTTGAAAACACGCCACTCAGAAGAGCTCACACACTGAAAATCTTGGGGTGTTACTTTGATGAAAAACTCACCTGGAAAACCCATATTAAATTACTTAAAGCTGAATGTCTCAAACGAGTAAATATAATAAAGATGATTTCTTCCCTTAACTGGGGCGCCAACAAGATAATAGTAATAAATACTTACCGTTCATTAATACGATCTAAAATAGATTATGGATCAGTCATCTATTCCTCTGCAAAAGACAAAGTACTGGATAGCTTAAGTCCAATTCATAACTCCTGCCTTAGAATGGCTATTGGAGCTTTTCGTACTAGCCCTATTAGTAGCATTCTGGCTGAATCAAACGAAGAACCATTATCCTTCAGAAGAGAAAAATTGAGTATTTCCTATGCTCTCAAAGTAGCCTCAAATCCTAAAAACCCAATAAATAAAATTATTTTTGACCATAAATACTTTACCAAATTCCATAAACAACCATCGTACCCTAAACCCATATCTCTTCAAATCCATAATATATTATCCAGAACTATCCCTAATCTTCCACCAATATATCAATATAAATCTTTACCTGAACCCCTAGAACTTCTCCACGTACCCTCAATAGATACAACTTTGACAAAGTTCCTCAAGCAAACAACAAATCCTATAATATATCGATCTTTATTCTACGAAACACTTAATAGATATGAAAATAGCATCCATATATACACAGATGGTTCAAAAAGTGCAACTGGAACCGGATGTGCCATCATATATCCAGATGAAACAAAACTAATCAAACTACCAGACATGAGTTCAGTTTTCTACAGTGAAGTCTACGCAATTAGATCTGCCCTGGCAGATATCCTAAAATCAAATAACTCTCACTTTACTATATTTACTGACTCAAGAAGCGCCATTGAATCCATCCAGAACAAACATACCAAGGAACCAATATGTTTAGATATAATATCAATGAACTCGCAAATTATTTCCTCAGGCAAAACGTTAACATACGTGTGGATTCCCTCCCATGTCAACATTTCTGGTAATGAAACTGCGGACACTGCTGCAAAAACAGCTTCTTCTCTCCCTGATGCATCAACTCACCCAGCATCCCACAATGACATCATCAAAATTATAAAACGCAATATAAAGGAAAACTGGAATAACCAATGGTTGAAATCCAAACCAACCCAACTCCACCAGATCAGAGACTCAATCTTCGAATTACAACCTACCTGTGGTACTGATAGAAGACTAGAAACTGTTATCACAAGATTGAGAATTGGACATAGCAGACTCACTCACAGTCACCTAATAACGAAAACACAACCAAGCACCTGCAACTTCTGCAATTCTCCATACAGTATACGTCACCTAATCATGGAATGTACAAACACTAACGACAGAAGAAAAGTTTTAAAACTGTCCAATGATTTGAAATATAATCTAAATTCAACCGAAACTGTTAAAAATATAATATTATTATTAAAAGAAACCAATGTATATAAAATGATTTAACTTTGTATACTAGTTATTGTAAACTGAAATACTGTATTACTACTTTGTAAACGTGGTCGCTAATAACCACTTAGGTTGATGCGACCTTTATAAATAAATAAATTAAAAAAAAAAATTAATTGAAAATTTATGTATAATCAGTATTGTACCACGACTTATAAAATTACAATAACGATTTTCTCGAATTATTTCTTTTTAAATTGTTTACTCATTTCTTTCCATCGGTTCCATCCTCGGGCCTGTTACTTGCGGGGACCCTGGCGATCGCCCGGTCTGTTAATGCTTAGCGCCAGCACTGGTCGCGCCTGGGTGCCATTTCAGAGTAAACTTTCGGTTCTGTAATACATTCACGGATCATTCTCTCGTCTGTGAATGGCAGTTAAAGTAAGAATCGTCGTGCGATTATCATTATTACTCGGGTAGCCACTTCTTCAGCTTTGACCCGGAGTCTCCCGACAGACGCGCATCTAGGTATTCAGGCGCCCATGGCAAGCGTAGAATTTGTGCCCCTGTCAGCATACCTCAAATTAGAGTTGTTATTTTTTTTAGCGGGGATACTCTAAATAGAACCCCTTGTGAGTGGCGCCCATGGCACGTGCCATGTCTGCCATACCGTAGATACGCCTCTGTCTCCAGGTGTCAGAACTAATCTCCGGGTTCCGGGATAATATGGAAAATCTCAGGGCTATACGAGCAATTAAATATGTTGTGAAGGATGTACGGAATTGTTGGGTAGAAGTACGTGATATGATGTGCATGGTAGCTATATTTCTCTAAATGACTTATGCAGTTACTAAAAAAAAGTGTTCAATAGCCAAAAAAGCTAATTAAATTTTTTAAAAATGTTATTGTGATTATGATTTATTGATTGTTCGTAATTTCGAGCGCGTCAACTACTCAGGTCACCAGTCCCGTAAGTATAGTGCGTGTTTTTTCATCGGGAGGTGGCGGTTATCTTTCCCCGCTGGACGGCGAGATCCAGCGCCGATCGACCGTCGACTAGCGGGGGATTCCCTCAACCAGGTATCTCCCAGCAGCGGGGCACCGCCCCAATCGGGACCAGCTCTACGCTCCCGATCAGAATCCCGGTATGTGTGGTAGTGTAGTGCATGTTAGTGTAAATGTGTGTGTGTGTGTGTGTGTGTGTGTGAATATAAAGGGTGAGGATAGGACAAGGAAGAGGAAGGAAAGATCGCGCGCGGTCCGTGGCCCATTTGTTACGTTACTGCTCCGGCATTCGCCTGGTGTTGATCAAAGAAACCACGGAAAACTACCGATTAGAGCAGCCGGCCGCTAGAATTCTCCTCCAGGCAGCGGCTGAATTTGATCCAGCTGACAAGCTAGTATCGAAAATCCTGCCGCCGTCGGGACTCAAACCTAGGACTCTCGGTCAGAGGGACTGCAGTGACATCAGTTGATGCACTGAGCCATTTATTGTCATTTCTATTCATGTCTCTTCAGACTAGAAGATATGCGTCGTTTCTAAGCCACAATAATTTATCATTAATCTATATATATATATATATATATATATATATATATATATATATATATATATATATGAAACAGAATGTTGGTGTGTATATAAGAGCAACATTCCGACACCGTTGGACAGATATCAATGAAACTTGGCACTTCTACGTGTTTTTTCACCTAGAAGGTTTATGTGCTGTTAATTCTTTTGTAACTCCACTACATGGCGCTACGTATTCACTACATATCCACTACATATTCACGTCAAATGCAACCTGCAACACACTCGGAAGCATTGTGAATCTACATCGTTAAATAACTCCTAAACGAGGCGTTCAAGGGCCTTAAAATCTAAAATTTTGAGGCCGATGTCCTCAAAGAAACATATCTCACACCGTAATCTACGGAAAGAACTCTACCTAAACATTCTATTACATTTTTGTTGGTACAGCGCTTCCCGATATTACCTCACCTGCTCAGAGACATGCAGAATCTGCAAGTAAATGTGAACGAGAGGGACAGAGAGTGACAGAGACACACAGAGACACACAGGAACAGGGTGAGGGAGGGAGAGAGTGAGAAACGAAGATGGGAGGGGAAAGAGGAAGATGAAGGGCAGAACGTCTGCCGGGTTTTCCTAGTATAATGTAAAAATAATATAAAAATCTGAATTATTTCATGGAAAATATAACTAACAGTATAATTTAAAAACAAAATATTTATTACGACTTAACTTTTGTGCTCCCCCTCTCCGATTCAAAGTCATGGGCTTCCAGAAGGGGGCAACCCTAATTATTACGAGAGTAATATTGTGTGAATGAAACAGATACGCACATTACATACAACGAAATGTGCTTAAATAACAATTTTTTACTGATTCGCAATTTCTTGTTTTTGTCTTCGATACGGAGCTTGATTTACACTGCATAACTTACCTTGATCGAGAAGATGGTGGTTGGGGAGGAAATATAAAAACAGTTGAATGATGCTACACGTTCTCTTATGGAGGGAGTTATGAAAGAGAATGCCGGGAGGGACATATGAAAAAATAAACCGAGTAAAGTTAATACCTAGTTACTTAGTAAAGAAGTAAATCTGAATAAATATTATTAAGTAAACAATTAAATTATGAATGTACCACGGACGTTAGCTGGTTCTAATCATCTCGGACTTTTTGTCGCCTCTCGATCATTGGAACCGTTATAACGTCCTTGGTGCGTAAACAACTATTGTTGCGGCGCAAACCTACAACAGGCACGAGCCGCCACTATAGGCAATGGGTCAAGGAACCACAGAAGAAAACAAGGCAACGTGTTAGATGTAATAATTATATTAAAATACTTTATTATTTAAATACAAAAAGTGCGCGCTATTCTACAGACACGCGGGGTAGTATTCACAGGGGGAGGGTGTGTGTTTGTTGTGCCGCGGGCGCGGGCGGCCGAGCGACGCTGCGTCGCTGAGCCATCGAAGCGCTGCTGAGTCGGCGAGAGGCTCAGAGGCGGATGCCTGGGTTGCGGGAGCGCACGAAGTTGAGCAGCTCGTCGCTGTCCTCGCACACGAAGGGCTTCAGGTGGTGGCAGGCCACGTCGTGCCACTTGATGCCGTCGTTGTAGAAGTTGTTCAGGATGGACAGGCAAGACTCGTCGTTGCCCTGTGGACAACGGGCACGAAGGGCGTTAGCCAACGGCACTGTACATATTATCTCACACATTTCGTTTTACGCAGTGGAATTTGCGGGAGGGGGCTGCTGATACAGTGTTCAGCCGATTTGACGGTTTCCGATGAATTTTCTACTAACGCTGAATATAAAATATATTTTTATTTGTTGACTTTTGATTAATGTTTATATCGCAAACAATTAATGTATTGAATGACTTGCATTATGGTCCGATTAAAATTGACAGTTTGCATACCTCTGACCACGTGCTCCCGGGACACGAAAATAAACATTTGAAATAAATACTTATTCAAATAACCAAATCATACACTCATGTTGTACGAAGCTACAGCTTCAGAAACACAATTGTCAATCACCAAATTATTTTAATCGGACCATAGTGTAGAAAATTAGTAAAAACTGCATTTTTTAATATGCATAATTGGTTTGGGGGGGAGGGGAGGGGAGGCTGAAGCTCCTTGAGCCTCCCTTCCTTAGGTGCGCCACTGATTTTACGTAACTTCATTCGACTAAAAGAATGCGCAGTGCCTCAAGAGTGTGGAAACTCATCACCAAGAATGATGAAAGTATACAAGCTATTAATACTATTTAAAATGCTACGGTAAGGCTTCGTAAAGCGCCAAAACGTTGACTTCAAAATGTTTCGTTCCTGATTTAAACTCAAGTACCATCAAGCTACTTACAACAGGAGGTCATGAGAAATTATTAACCTTCAGAATTTAATATTAATTTTTTGAACGATTGTTCGACATGGAAGTTGTAGGAAAACATTATACTCGTTTTCTGTTACACTTTCATTGAAAGACACACTATTGGTAAACTTTCTAGGATACACCTTTAGCATACTTTCATTACTATTCCGTTCAATAAATCGGATGCTTAGAGGCAAATTTCTTCAAGCACTTTGAAGAAAAAAAAAAAGAATCTGCTAAATGTCCATAAAAAGAAAAGTCAAAATATGATTTTTAATATCTCCTAAAATATGAAATTATTACATTCTACTTCGTATTCAGTAGCAGCATTTTATAAATTCTATGAAAAATGTTTGAAGGTGGTTTTCTTTAAGTGTTATTTACTGTCTAACATACTAACATTTTTGCACATTATTGAGTTATTTAATATTTTTAAGAAATACATTACAGTTGCATTGTCTTTTGAATCAGCGACTATTTTTTTTTCATTTTCCTTTTCTTTTTCAGTTTACTCCGCGCTTTGGAAAACAAGCTTGGGACAAACGTGACGCCTTCTATCGTACGAACGGAAGAGAAAGTTTACGGACGCGATCGAAAATTAACTGATTATTCTTTCTCCATCTCTCCGACAGTTCTGATTTCCCTGTTACAATAAGCAATAAGGTGCGAAGCCGTCGCTTTTTAGTCATGATCAGAATAACAGTCTCGGACGCGGAAGTGCCTGCTCCTTGACTCGCGAGTGCTGTAGAAAGGGCAACAAACGGCTCCGAGGCGCCGCAGGTCACCGGCTGATCGGCGCGTTGCGCAATTTGAGACGCGCGCGGTTCTCCAATCGCCATAAATTTCTCTTCGCCCCGGCGACTTTCTTGCCCCGGGGCGGAAGCGTATCGCCAACGGACGGCGGCAGATCGCGCGAATTGGTGAGTGCTGGAATTGAACTACAGTGAAACCCCTTTAAGACGACCACGGAATTAACACGAGCTTAAAATTGGTCTTTTAGAGGGGCGGTCTTCTTAAAGGAAACATCGCACAATCAACAGGTTACAAGGTTGACGTCCAATTTTTTAACTGTAGCCAGGTTTTAACGGTAACATATTTTTTATTTGATGACAAACTGGCTACCGTTAAAAAAATGGACGTTAACCTTGTAACCTGTAAAAAGTGAAGGTAGCAAACGAACTTTTAATGATAAATCGCACTATTAAACTGTGCTCCCCTCTGTTGCTGCGTCTACTATCGTAGTACTATTCTAGCTTCAAATGAAAGCTTTAGCGAATTGAATCATCAAATTACTTTTAGTTAAACGTTTTAAATTGTTTTCAAAGCCCGAGAATATAACAGAAGCAATAATTTTTTTAATAGATCGTTCGTTAGCAATAATTTATTTATCAGGTTCTCATGGAACTCATAGATCACGCTTCTGTTGTGTGAAGGATCAGAAAGTGCCCTTTTTGAGTGAGTACTGATTCAGGACGCGTCAAGTACTTATGTTATTTGTCCTCTGAGTGTAGTGCATGTTTTATTCCTGTAGGTGGAAGTGTTCCTCTCATGCTGACCTACGTGCACGTCAACTTGCAGGTTCCCCCTCCACGTACCTCCCTCGCCCGGCACTGCCCCAGACGGGACAAATTAGAAGTTCCTGACAAGCAAAGTTGTGTAATGCATGTAAGTATAAGAGTGAGTGTAAGGGGAGAAGAGACAACAAAGATGGGCAAAAGTCGGTGGCGAGCCACCTTCTCACTGCTTCCACCTTGAAGCTATCGACGTGAATGCCGCCGGAACCTAGGCCATTTTACGGAGGGGTTTATGCTCCCCGTGGGACTTTTATTGGTGGGTTTGCGATCCGCCGTCCTGCTGCACAAAGGATGCCGGCTGACGAATCCCATGCCTAATCCTGCCCAAAGGTCGGTGGCGAGCCACCGTATCGCTGCCTCCACCTTGAAGCTAACGACGTGAGTACAACCGAGGAACGAGTGGACGTTATCCCCCTCCACAAAGAGTCTCAGACCTTATGACCGCCTGTCCATTTCCATGACTGTCTATTTCCCCGCAAGGGAGGGGATACGGGGAAATGGACAGTGTATGTGTCGTCTACCTCGCACTCGTCTTTTACCAGTGGCAATTCACTCTGGAGTGGGCACCTGGAGCTAGCCTGTATCCGCACCCCTCACCCAGGCACGAGTACGCCGACAGGCTGAGTCCCGCCAGTACGCAGTTTACTCTCTCGGTAACCTTCCCATTCAATGGCTGGGTCGGGTCGCCTTTCAATTCAGGAGGTGGTGCGGGGGAGCGCAGACGCGCGTGAGGGCGTGGACGCACCTGGGCGGCCTCGCGGTTGTCGGGCTGCTGCTGGCCGAAGCCGCCAGTGGCGCTCCAGTCGCCGGAGTTGCGCTGGGTGGTGGGCCCGATCTTGGCGCCGGAGCCGGACCAGAACCAGCCGTTGATGTTGGCGGGCTGCAGGTCGGGGCGGTCGCAGCCGTTGAAGTTGCACTTGCGGCCGGACGTCCAAATGTAGCGGACGTTACCTGTGCACGCACACAAAGTTCTTCGAGATTCATTGCATTTTTAAAAATTACCTTCTGAAAGGTTACGAGAAATGGTATTTGAGACACATGAGAAAAGTACTCAATTTCCATTGGCTTTGCCCTCCCTAAAATTTTGAAAGGGGTCCCATTGAAATACATTTTCTTTCCTTAAATGTGTTCAGTCCTGATTTCCTCGTTTTTTAACTTTACGATTTGGTAATAGTTGTATATTTGGTTCCCCAAGCAATCTGGATACAGTGTGATCGGCACAGTGTGAAAATCATATACAAGCCCAAATGACGCGATAGCTCATTTTCCCTTCCTAGAACCACCACTGAATCTCTCTCTTCTTGATTTCAATAGTCTGCGTAACACTCTTGTTGCGTGGTACATGAGTGTATGATCTACTAGAGCTCACTTTTTTATTAATTAATGCAAACCCAATGGACTACATTGTGATAAATTTAAAATCGTTGACAGCCCTGTATGCCGATTAGTCATTGTCACAAAAACGGGACATTTTGGCGTCCTGTTTTTTTCTTAAAAACAAACGGAACAAGGACTCATAAAACAGGGACTGTCCCCGTTAATACGGGATGACTTGTCATCTAATACTCCTATATCTAGGGACTCTAATAAGAGCTAGAGTCCCTAGATACAGAGAGTAGCGCAACCGCCGCCATTTAATAGCCTCCCATCCGATAGCCCCATCAAGCAGAATTCGGAAGTTGAACAGAAATAACAATTGATGACGTAATGGAGATTTTTAAGAATATTAATATTGGTTTGAGATAGATTCATGGTTCTCAACACCCACACTACACTCATTTCCAATTTTCCTCACATCTGGATATAAAATGGCGGGACTGGTGGAACAATGAAATGCGCTACTCTCTGTGTCTACGGACAGCGGATAAGCGGCGTCACCCAGAGCATAGAGTAAAGATGTATATTTACATCCTTACATTATTACATCCTTAGTCTATGGCCAGAGCCCTCTGGCGGCCAGTCGCGAGCCACCCACGGATTCGATGGTGTGACGGTTAGCGTGCCGGACTGTCATACCCAAGTTCGCGGGTTCAAACCCGATCGAAGCCGCCGGCGAAAAGGGCGAAAAAAGGGGCGAAAAAATCCTTCGTACGCCTTCCGCGGAGGGGAAGTAAAGCCGGCTGGCCCATGTTAGTATATTTACTAGCATGTAAAAGATCCTCAAGCCTAAACGACGCCTCTGAGCTAAATTCAAAAAATCGCCTGTTTCGTCGCCCGAGATAATACCGTCTTTCTCCGCTAGGTGAAAGGAGCGTAGCGAAATTTGCGTGGTCAGACGGAAGAGCGGTCCTGAAGGCCCGAGTCTCGCCACGTAAAATAAGGCATTAACTAAACTTAACTAAACCCACTCACCGCGCGCGATGCGCTGCTTGATGAACTCGTTCTCCTGCGGCGTCTCCATGGAGACGGCGTCCATGCAGTGGCGCCGGCAGATGTTGCGCGCGTCCAGCCAGTCCACCTCGAGGCGGCTGGTGGGGCCGTGCTCCCAGCTGAAGAAGTACGAGTGCGCCACGCCCCGCGCGTCGCGGTAGTTGGCGTGCCTCACGCCTGCCGACACACGAGACTAGGGTTACCACATGACACTGGGTGTAAAGAAGGACAAATGAATGTAAAATGCACGACAAGAGCAAGACATGTTAAAACATTGTCTAGTAACAGATACGTACGTTCCGGATTTGCAAACTAAACACACTGCTCCCTCAGCCAGTGTGACCCTTTTTCAAGTTTTTGTTTTTCGCCTCCGACACAGCAGTAAACGTAGTACACCTTCTTTTTATTATATCATATAGGGAACACCAAAAACTGTCTCGTTATTGCGTAAACTATGCCGGAATTGACACACTTGTTCAAGCCATGCGTGGAAGTGATGACGTGTTCCTTCCTTTTTATTTCTACCAGTCTGACTGTGAAATCTGAAATTCTCTTAGAAAGGTACGATCACGACTTACTAGATAAGGAGTACGATACGAAGCTCAGACAAATAGAAACTATCGATTATGAACATGCTAAAGAACCACAATGCAACATTGGCACACTGTACACTAACTAAATGTCAAAAAGATTGCAGTAAAGAAAGTAAGCAAAAGGAATTTCAGAAAAAAATCAACTGTTTACGGTGATTGAAAAGACGATCGCTATTTGTAAGACGAAAATACTGACAATTTGCTGATTTTGGACAATAATTACGGACGCCAGGACAATAAATAAATATACGGATATGTCCTGCTAAATGCGGAGAATTGGTAACCCTACACGAGACCAGACGAACATTTAACACAAAAGCAGACGAAGCACGTACTTAGGAATAGGGGATCTTCCGTAAATTACGAATATCTCAACTATGGCAAAGATTATCACCGCGCGAAGAAAGAACTACCAGACGAGACTTAGCTACAACCCGAATTAACAGTCAGTGAACATCTTGACCAACAGTGAATATGTGTATAGGCTAAAGCGTCAGCACGTTCTATATTTACCCTTTAGATTCTGTTAATTTTTACTTACATCTTGTATGATTTACTAGTTGTTCCAAGTGAACAGATTGTAAAATAGCAATATAGAAAATAAAAATAAACATTACGTTTCGGAAATTTGGAGTATTTTTGTTGCGCCCCCCCTCTTCGAGTCCCGGCCGTGACAGCTCACTAGTTAGATACCAAACTAGCTAGATACGACACTAGCTAGATAGCTAGGACGAGTTCAATCGCTGTCTGTAGGAGAATTCCAGAGGCCGGCAATTCTATATTTTTCTTTGGTTTCTCCGATGAAAACGAGGCGAATGCCGGAGAAGTGGCCTAACAAACAGGTCAGGGACCGCACGCGATCTTTCTTTCCTTTTACTTGTCCTATCCTCACCCTCACTTACACACAATAACATTTAAATGCACTATACTATTACACATTCAGGTAGCCTAGAGTAGCATGTTCCGACTGATAGAGACAACCCCGCAAACGTGTAGGTAGGCGTTGGATTTCGCCATTCAGGGGAGATGGGAGTTCACTGCAACCTCTCGAGAAAACAATCTCTTGCAAGCAACGAGCCTTGGAAGCTAGTGCAGGCACCTTAGCATTGCTCTTACTCAAACACCAATCCCGCTTTACATTCACCGTACCATGTCCTTTATACTTATTACAAGGATACAGGTTTTGTACAAAAGGGGAAGATATTGTGATAATTCTACATCCTTTCCTTTTGAGTATTTCTGTCATCTCTTACCCTGGAATTTACAAAAAAAGTTAACAAAACGTGCCACAAAACAAGTAAAAAACCTATGTATTAAATGGTACTAATGTTTTTTACTGTCTTTCTAAATTATGAAACAGGTAAGTTATAATTCGTCTCTTCAGAAATTAGTTTGTTTTTTATTTCCCCCTCATTGAAATGCAAAACGTCATCCAAATGCAAAACGTCATCCAAATCCCGCACCATTCAAGTCAGTGTAACTCACGGCGCGAGAAAAAAAAAGTGACGGAAATCACGCGCCTTCGGCGTGCCCTAGCGTAAGACGTTGCTTCACCCGCCACGCAACGGGTCCTTGTCCTCTTATTCGCTGCATTAACGTCTCTTCGAGATTCCTGCATCCCCGGCCATGGCTTGCACGCACGCGATGTCAAGGCTTTCCTCGTTGCGAGCGACGTCATACGCTAAATAAATAATCCTTGTCAGCGTCCAAAAGCACAGAAGACGGAGAGTTGCTGAATATTTCCTCTTTTTTTTCCCTTTCACGGAAGTGGTGAGTTTCTACAAGGAACTCTCTCCCACTCGCTGAATGCAGCTTCTGTGAGATTGTGTGGAAGGTTGCCTGGGCCCGGGTGTCTCCGCAAGCATCTGCCGACTCGCCCTCACGTCGGCCTCCATAGCGTGTTTGTTTTTCGCTAGTCTTCCGTGAGATGAGACGTAAGGTGTAGAGGAACACTTTTCAAGTCATGCGAATGTCTGTGTTACGGAATATATAACCAGATGTTAGGGACTAAAGATAAAGAGGCAACTTTCTGATGATATAATTGTTTTTTGTTATTTAATATAATTTGTTCCTAAAAAGATCAAGTCATTTATCATTACACCTCATTTGACTTTTGTTTGGTAATACTCCATCCATTTGCTCTATATAAAAATTGAATTGTGGTCTTATGGAATAAGATTTCAACATAAATTTTTTTTGAATTGATGTTTTCCTTGATTAAATAAACACAATAAATAATAGTTTCAATTTTTACTAAAATTACACTTTATTAAAGAAGTTCTCATATAATATATATGTTAAATGTTGAATTTTAAATAAATAATGACATCAACTTCATTTGATTTGGAAACTCAAGTCTCTCTCTGAGATGCATTCTCTCACACTCTGGGACATTGTCACCAGTGCTGATTCTGTCCCTGTGGAGTGAAATTGCCACTTGCCTTGCACAAATTACACGTGAGAGCTCCGGGGATTTCCCTTTCGCTTTTCGCTCTTGTCACGTGACTGCTGAGACAGCCCCATCGAGGATAATCACCTGCTGTGGTCTTATACTTTTTCACTTCTGCGACAGCGTTAGAATTTCGAGTAGTTGGGATTCTGGAACTTGCAGGGTTTCTGTCAAGTCCGTGGAGAAGAGAAGGAAGGAAGGAAGGAAGAAGAAATAGAATAGAAAGATGCTTTTTATGAGAATGACGAAACAAATATTGGATTGAATTGGATAATTGGTAAGCAAGAATACTGGAATGGAATTGTATTGACTTATCTGAAAGAAGAAAGACGAAGACATGAAAAACAATGAAGAAGAACATGATCAGAGGAAAATTGAGGAAACAGAGGAAATTGTTAAAATAATAAGAAAGTATGATAATGATACAGGAAAAATGACTCGTGTATAACCTACCCACGTTTTAGTGAGCTTGAAATCATCGACGCACTCTTATACTATACCAAAATGTAATATTACACCTTATTCATTTGTTTCTTATTGTTATTCCATTTCTTCATCTTTCTACTTTCTAATATGTCAACTAAATGTATCTTCTCTGTGTACGTCTTCCAGAATTCCATAGAAAATTTAGTTATACAAATTATCGTTATCCATGTTCTCCCTACAGAAAGTCGATTCCTTCACGAAGGGCACAATGAGGGATAATAGCTAAACTCTATAACAGATTTGCCGTTGCCAATTGCTTTTAATATACTGGAGAGAATTTTTCTGACCAATTCTTGCAAAACATGTTCATTTTCATATGAATTCACAACTCAACTTGTATGTGAGTTAGGGTAGAGATCCCAGAATTTACGAAATCGTGCACAGAATATTCTTCTCCCTGTAGTACGTTACAGTTTATAAATGTTTTTGACGTTAAATAAATAAAAACTAAAACAGTTTCCTTATCTCTTCAATAAATACCATTTCAATATTTTTGCGTTATTGTAGTTTCAAGTCCGATATTCGTTTGGTAATCTCATCAGAAAGAACATTATATCGCATTCCCTTCTCCCTTCTTATTCCCTCAGGGGTAGTAGAAAAGCTGAAAGTTTCATATTTACTCCCAAAAACATCACGTACGTTTTTGCTGTTTTCGAAAATCAATTAATAGTTACTAACGTCACTACTATAAACAGTGAGCCCTTGGTGTACGAATGAAATGTTGCCGACGATAGAAGCTGAGTTTGGCATTTTCAAAGGTGAACACCAAAGATACTTTCACACGAGTTACGTACATTATTATTTTTTAGTACGGATTCATGAAAATGTTCAAGAATGTAATCTTGGTATCATTATCCATATGGCACTCTTGTTGATTCAGTGTCTTGTTTACTTCCGAGTTTACTTTGCAATTCTTAATTGTTTTATACGGCCATGAATTCTTTGCGGCACACGTACAGCCAAGTCCTCTCTGCGATACATGTACAGCAAAGTAACACTTCCCAATCAATAAACAGTGAATGCAAGTACTAGATTCCATGCACAAGTGCTGAAATAATTATTTATGTAACTAGTACGGAAATGGCGTCTTCGGCGTACGAATGCAATATTGACGGATAAGGCGACGATATGACTTGAGTCCGGGATTTTGAAACGAGTACGCCAAAGATACTTTTGTACGCGTTGCGTACATTATCTTTTAGCACAGATTCATGAAAGCATACAAGCATGTAATCTTGATTTCATTCTCAATATATGTGACAACAGCCACGATCACCTCAGTCTTTTGTTTACTTCGCAGTAATTTATTAATTTATTTATTTTAAATGACCATGGCTTCTTTGCGGTAAGCGTACGCCAAATTCAATTTTTGGCGTAAGCGTACGCAAAATTATATTTTACCGTACGCGAACGCCAAATTCTATTTTTTTTTTTTTGGTACGCGCACCGCAAAGCAACGCTTTCCAACCAATAAACGGCGAAGGGTGGTGAAAATGAAAGGGCCTTGCACTCACGGTTGGCGCAGCTGCGGGGGTCGGGCAGGGCGAGGCGGCGCTGGGCGTGCGCCACGGCGGCCAGGCACGCCGCCACCAACAGCAGCGTCTGCGGGCGCAGCATCCTGCGTCTGCAACAGAAGCACACGCTCGTCACTCCTCCGCTCACCGCGCATGCGTATGACACACCCCATTGGCAGTGATGGTAGAGTTTAGCACTTTAAATTTAAAAAAATAGCAAAACAATGCCAATTGATTCGGATATCCATTCTTTATTGAATTCCACTTCAGAGAGTAAAAAACTTATTAAATTTTTGTGTCACACAAAATGTGACACAAAATTAGATAAATATGTATAATATTCCTTTATTGTTACAAAAATTTACATCCCTGTAATATTGAATGAAATCAGAGTTAAATGTTTTATATTGTTTGTTAAATTTTTCATTGTAATGTATGTTTATGTAATTGTAATATTTTATTATATAAAATTGTAAAATAGATTGTGATCGCTTATGGCCAAGACGTTTCACAGCGATCTGAAATAAATTAAAATAAATAAATAAATAAATGCCATAGCATTTTATAGCATTATAGAAATTAAGATTTAGCATTTTGTAGCATTTGCTGCGAAAATTGTTATTAAGAGGGGACTCTTCGAGATAAAAAAATATTTTGGTGAATTTTAGTTTTCTTATTAAAATTAGAAAATAAGGGAAACTGAATAATTCGCCATTCGTGAACTTTAAGAAATATAAAAGTGTAAGAAGCTCCACAGGCGCAGGGCGTTCGTCTTCTTCTCGTGACCTTCTCCGTACATCGAACTGAGGAAGCTGACATTCCTTGAGAGGACCCTGAGTGCTCAAGCTTTCGGGAGCAGTTTTTTTAAAAATCTTATTTTTTTACTTTGTTTTGTCAGTTAAATCTTAATAAAATGAAATTTAGCAATTGTATAGCAGATTCACGAACGTTTCGCGCTTTGTATGTGATTTCTTATTTTGAGATCGATTTCGCATTTCATTGCAGAGAGAAAACCTTCAGAAATATATTACACCGACCGTCAATTTTATTTACTTTATTTTTGATACTAAAACACAATATAGCTGTCATGCGTGAGACAGTGTCGCAATATTGTCGAAGTCAAAGAATAACTATGTTGAAAAATCCTGGAATAGGTTGCTAAAGCTTACCATCTGAATACTTCGACAAGCAAATTGATTTTTGATTTCTTTCGTCAGTTGACTTGTAATGTGTGAACCGTATCTGGCAAACGTCATTTACATACCACTTACACGGTTAGTTTATTGTATGTTCATACTGAGCAGGTGTGAGTAAAATCAAAAATTAGCGTAGAAAGAAGATTGATGTTGCCTATATCTTTATTATATTATTACGTTTTATGGTATCTTTATTTCCAGATGTGTTTGTAAAAACATCTGTGTACACCAGTGAGATTTTTCCTGTCTCATACGACATTAAGAATGGAGTATAAATTATAATTGGATGACACGAGAAAAAATAATTGCATATAAAGCCTCTAGGTCAAGTTCATGTTAAACAAGCATAACATTCTTCGGAAGTCGATTATACAACTACTCAGATGCAAACGTTTTATAGCAAGCAAGAACGAGAGAGAAAACGCAACTGGTGGTGCTAACCAGTGCGAAACGGTGGCGTGAAAACAACTGCAGCTTAGAAAAGTGACAGGAAAAAGGTACAAAGCCTAAAACTTCATCATATTAATGGTTTATTTTCTTCGAATAAAAGGAAGACAAACAGAGTGTAACCGCTTAGTAATGCCCCTCAAGACGCCTAATTGAATAAATTACATTGCAACGAACTGCAGCACGGGTATGCGCACGTGAACCCATTGTTTCAACATCCACTTTCACCCTCTGCCGTCACACGTAAATGTGTTTCTTCCCAGAGTCACTTCTGTTTAGATTTTTTCGCGATCGCGTTTCTCTCAGCGGGCGCCCATTGCCGGGCCGTGAAAGTTTAATGAACGAATAAGAAGCGCCTCTCAACTTCTGCGTGGTGAGCGCATCTCATTTCGAACGCCACGTCATCTGCGAGCACCTTCTGCACTTCATAATTGCAGCATTTCTCCTAGGTTCCTTCCAAGGAGAAAGTACTGAACCCATTCATTTGAGAAGTGTCGCAGTTTCCGAATACGGCGGCAGGTGGAGCTTTGGCCTACTTTGACTTTCCGTGTCGGTTTTTTTCTCTCTGCAAGGGTAATGAGATCCGGAAGCTCAGAGGAGGTATTTGTCTGTGAGATTCTTTCACTTCTTTTGAATTTTTTGTTAATCAATGAGTAACATTCCAATCGATCTGTTTTAGGTGAGTTTATATCTACTAATTGTAGTTTTTTTTCCAGCGATTCGTTCAAAGTTTGGAACACAACGGCTATAGAAGTGACATTAATACTAGCTCTTCATTATACTTTTAAGGTAAGAAATCCGTTAGCGAAGGAGCAAAATTGCAAGTCAGGTGAAATTATTATTATGTGCCTTTCGATTCCTTAGTACCGATTATTTTGTGTTTAAAGCTCTTCCTTGACCTCGACGCTTTGACAATGATGAGCATGTTGTGCAATGACGTAAGAACAAGCAAATCATTGTTTCACATAAAGATACTATTTTAGTGCATGATATTCAAAATATTCTCGTGTTGGCGAGGTCATTGACTTCAAGGAATCCCCAATCAAGGTTTGGTATGTGTGTGTGTGTGTGTGTGTGTGTCGGTCATTCAGAATTAGGCGAGCAACACACTGAGCGGCGAACCCGTCGGGGGCTTTCGAGGGGAGCCAACGGGCGCGCCATCGCTGACCGCCATCGTCATCCCCGCCGCCTCCGCCGCCGTGCCCCCCGCGGAGGCCAGAAAGTGTGCTGTGGATTTTCCGCGCTTTCCCCCCACTCCTTCCCCCGCGCTCCCGCGATTTGCCGCGCCCTGTAGCGACAGGGGGCGGCGTCGGCGACGGCGGTCACACTTCGGCCGCCGCTCCCTCCCGGGGCTCCTCCGGCCCACATCGCCGCCACCGCCGCCTCCGCCGCCATCCGGGTCGCGCAAGTGGAACGAGCTGCGCGCCACTGCCCCCGATCGTCGCCGCCGCCGCCAGAGCCAGCGCGGCGGCGTGGCGACGGCCAAGGTCGCGGCCGGCGTTGGCGGCGGCTGCGGCGGTGGAGGCGGCGGTGGTGGAAGCGGTGGCGGTGGAGGCAGCGATGGAGGAGGCGGCGGTGGCGGTGCCGGCGGCGGCGGCGGTGGTGCTGGCGGTGGCGGTGGCGGTGGCGGTGGCGGCGGCGGTGGCGGTGGCGGTGGCGGTGGCGGCGGCGGCGGCGGCGGCGGCGGCGGCGGGGGCGGCGGCGGCGGCGGCGGTGACGGTGGAGGCAGCGATGGAGGAGGCGGCGGTGGCGGTGCCGGCGGCGGCGGTGGCGCTGGCGGTGGCGGTGGCGGTGGCGGTGGCGGTGGCGGTGGCGGTGGCGGTGGCGGTGGCGGTGGCGGTGGCGGTGGCGGTGGCGGCGGCGGTGGCGGCGGCGGCGGCGGTGGCGGCGGCGGCGGCGGCGGCGGCGGGCGGCGCACCTCCCGGAAGAGCGTGGCTGCGGCCGCGCCCACCGCGGAGCTGCGCCGACTGCCCGACCGCCTCGTGCCTCCTCAGACACATGCAGTGGCGCGGCCGTGCGGATTCGACGACGCGCTCATTCACAATCAAGTCTGTTTACAGTTATCTGTCCTCGAGGAACTGAATGGAGAGTTCGGGCGTAAGTTTCAACGTAGTCGTTCTTGGTTCTTGACTTTCTTTGGCAATGCAGTATAGTTGTCAAATAGTGCAATTTATGGCTCGTAGTTGGTCCCTGGTTGTTATTTTTATGGGGCTCACTAAAACGGACATATTTAATTATATCTCAAAAACGTTTCTATGTGTATTACCATGTTTCACACTATCCGAACCCTTTAAAGCCTGAATATATATTTTTTCGTTCCAAAGTCATTTCTAACTAGCCCTTCGTCATTAAATGTAAGCAGAACAATAGAAAAAAATATTATATTTTGGGTTCGGGGGGGGGGGGAGTACCCTCACGTTGGTAACGCACTATTACAATAAGAAATTTTCTTGAATATGAACGCTTATTAGTGATATTAGGTTGGGGACCTGCGTAGTGTGAATGGCTGTGGCCGCAAGACTGACGTTACTCTAGAAGAAAAACAATTAAGCAACGCTCAGCTGCCATTCTAATTGAAAAGCTAGGTTTTTTTGAGAAAATTAAAAAAATATAACAAATGTAAACGATGATTTAGTGAATGATATTCACCGATTGTTTTAGAACTAGTGATTTTAAGAATAAAGAAAATGACTATTCAAATACGCCGATATTTTACTCCGCTCATTAAAAATTCTATTTGAAGTTTCGAAGTTCAACATCTCCAAAAATGTTTCCAAAAATAGCCGGTTAAAATTTAAGGCACAATTGGAAAAAATAATGAAGTTATTTATAATGATGCATTTCGATGACCAAGATTTGACTAAATCTGCGGCCAAATTTCTCTTGATTGATTGACAGTTACCAGAGTATTTGTTAACTATTTGTATTGAAATTAATTTCGATATTGCTTTTAAACTGAGTAAACTTAAAAAACTTCTTAAGGATGTGCCAGTATGTTGCTCGTTGTAACACACATCTACAAATTCGAACGTTTCCAAGCATTGAGGAAGGCACAGCTCATCAGGAACCTACACGAGTCCTGGTAAGTAGGTGCATGTCACACAAGCGACAATGACATTAAACATGTCATGTTGCCGGGCAGGGAGAACGGTATTCAACTATTGGAGCTTATCGTATTTACTAAGCATTTAGTTCTGCAAAGCAAGCCCCGTATTTGCAGAAATAGTGCATCATAATCGCAGAGACTTCAATGCGCGGTACTGCATTAGCCTAACCACAAACCTTGAATTTGTTTTGGAGTTTGGAATGGGCGGATATGTTTAGAGATTCGATAGTCTATTGCACTTTTTGTTTTAAACTGTGTTTTAATTACCTTCCTTCTGTTTAATTGTCTAAGAATGTGTTGAACCTAATGTTTTAGAGAGAAAACAACGTATGTTGGGAAAATGTTGGGACGTATGATGGGAAGTAATTGTTTTGTAAAATTATATTACAGTTGAAAACATCATGATTCTGCAACTAATATTTCTACACTAATGTTTAAGTGTCCTTTTCTATTGCTGTGTATTTAATACTACTTCCAATGACAAATAGACAGTAGAACTGACCATAAATCATTACAATCATACTAATATTTTATTATCTTTCCCCGTGTGGATGCAGTTTCACTTCGTTGCATTCATTCACAGCATGTTTCGTCTTCTGACATTTTTGGTTTATTAAAATTACCGTCACCGACAGTGTTGCGTGATATAACAACTTACACCTGTCGCATCCACAGGACGTGGGCTAGTTTCCAGATGAACCGGATTTTCGACACTGGTCAAATTGTTGAGTCGATCTGGCACACCAGTACTGGTTCAGTTCGGAGCACCTGATGTTCTGGTGGAAGGTTTTCGTGTCAGTTTTAATCCTTTTAGAATTTGGCTGAAATGGCATCCGGTTAATCTCATACGAACCATTAATCTGACATAATACTAATAAATTGACTGAGCGAAGGCAAACGTATACGAAAGGAAGTATGCCGCAATTATCTTTCGATGAAGGACATCTTTGTTTTCGTTCTAGTTACATGTTTTTTTCGTAATTAACGCCGGTAGTCTTTACCCTGTTACATAACGCACTTATGTTGCGAATGTTGGGTAAGGTTGCTTGGTATAAATTTTTATACGTATGTATAAATTAGGCGATGCTGAATGAGTATGCCTATTCAAAATCATTTTGTGTTTTCACAGGATTAAATGACACCTTGCTACCTCGTTTACACTCAATACTTGTTTGGTTGCATTACATCCATTGTTTCAGGTTGTTGGAAATTCACGGGAAGTAGGTCTATCACGATCTCAAGGGAAACTTTAGTATGTGTCCTTCCTCCTGAAGTTTCGAAACTCTGACTACAATCTTCTACTTTTTTTCCTCTCGGGTTTAATGTCTTGCGTGTTTTTTCCATTGCTATTGTTACTATTGCATCTCTGTTTTCCTCGATCGATAGTAATCTCGCAAAAGCATGTTAACATTTTTTTCGTGTGAGCATAGTGTAAATCTGATATTGTGTCGTGTAACCAGTTGCACCTTCAGACCATTTAGTATTATCTTTTAGTCTCTTCCTGTACGTCTTTCAGCTGTCGAGTAAAATTGAGATGATACTATCTCTTCCTTTTGTGATAATTTGAAGGCGTTGAGTAATTATGAGGGGAAATCTTTTACTACTACACGCCCCGATTGTTAAAGCACAAAAACGCGGCAAGGTTTCAAAACACCATGAACTAAAATATTAATATACATGCGTCATTTCCTTACTTATTTTTCAATAACGAGTAACAATCCAAGCATGACAATTTGTCGTTTTATACAAGAGGGATATTATATATTTCATCGTACTTCAATAAACTTTAGGGACCTGTTAAATCTCATGAGATTTATTGTAGAATGGAGTTGTTGATTGGAGACATTTTTATCACTTTGCGTTTTGAATCAAACAGAAGATCATTGCTGTCATGAATTTTATCCAAATACTGGAGAACTGAGATGGAATGCCTTTCCCCCAATTCTCGGAACACATTAAAAGAGATTTTTATGATTAGAACCGTACAATAGATTTTTATGACTAGTAATTTCTCATTAAAAATACCTGGGGATTTAATAGAGACAGCAGAATCATAATTAAATGTTTTAAAAATGAATCTTTTGTAAAATCTCCTGTTTATAGACTAATTTTGTAATTTTCAGATTCAAGATACTCTGGATAATTTGCTTAATTGGTATATTATTTAACTTAAAGACTTACTAATGAAGAAAACAAAAGAGCAAATTGCTGAATGAAACAATAATTACGGGCTCTCTCAAAAGATAGTCAATTCTTACATGCTTCCATTTTCGCTATCTTAAGAACAGTGTGTTATCCTTTATTATGATGTACAGTACCCAGCCTTTTTGATCAACCTGGGATAAATGTTTTTCGATTTATTGGCGAAGCTTATGAAATTATTTGAATGATGATGGAGAAATGGTGGATTGAGAGAAGCGAAACGGGAGAATCCCAAGAGGATCCATTTTGCCCCTCGCACGGATCGACCGGGATTTGAAGTCCTGTAGTCAGAGGTTGATTGATTGTTGATTGTGTTTAGTTATGTTTTGTAAAAAGAACATTCTAAACAATTGTGTTAATTTTAAGAGATACTTATGTCCACTTCAGCTTATAGACTATGTCGACGCTATGACGTCGCATCATGACGGCCATGATCTCGGGATACCTGTGTTAAGTAGGTCGCGAACCCTTGGACCATATATATTATGAAGGAATTAGAGTCTATAGATACATTTTTTACACACACCTTACACCACATGTTGGCATTCTCTACCAGCTAGATGCATTGTCCTTATCAACCAGTTACGAGAGTGAAATGAGAGATACTTATCACTTAGAAATATCTAGGTATGCAGTAAAGCATTCTTTTGGTCTTTTCAACATGTTTTCTCTGCAGAAACTCTATGGGTCTTTTATAAGACTAGTTCTACGAATTTTCTCTTAGTGTAGGGGTCTTATAGCCACGCCTCTCACAATCCTAAGCATTATCGGATATTACAGAACCATCTCGAGAGACGATCTCAGGTGTCTGGAAGGCAAGCCATTTCCTTCGCATTGCGAACCAATTTAAGAGTTATAGAGAAGCCAAACTTTCGAATTTTAAATTAATTTTAATTGAGAAAAGAATAATGTCAGCTATTATTTGACACATACTGAAATAATACTCGCTAACAAAATGCAAACCGAAAATTAGGGACAATAAGGCATCCCGAAGTCATGTAGGATGCGGAACATTTATAAGAAATTAGGAGGGATTCCTCCAAATTCGGGACGGCTAGTGACCCTAGCCCCCTCAATGCCATACATAGGAGCGTTTGAAACTTCGCGTGAACGAAAAACCGAAACTTCGCCTGCATGCCGCGTCGGCAAGCAACCCACCTCGAAGCCTCTCCGTTGAGCGCGCGGAATCTCAAACAACAACGGGACATTCCACATCCTGCGCGGCAACGGAAGACGGACGAGCGGGCGGCGACCCAGTTGGCGGCGCGGGGCGCGGCGGGACGGCCCGCCCGGCCCGGGCGCCCCGCTTCTGCCGCGCCCGCCGGCTCCGTGACTCGTAAACAATACTTGAGCGTGGTCAGTGGCGCCGTGGGCGGCACAACGGGCGAGGAGACGGAGACGGTGGCGAGACGAGAGGAGCGGAGCGGACCGGAGGAGCCGAGAGGCGCCGCTGGAGGGGTGGAGAGGCTGCCCTCTAACGGGTCGCCGGCCTCCGCAGCCCGGGCTCGCGCAGCGGGGTCATCGACCCCTCGACCACGCGGCTGCTCGACCACGAAGCGCCGGCGAAGGAGCAGGAGCAGGAGGAGAGCTCAGATGGCAGCACGCGCTCTCTTGATTTACGGTCGGCCGCTCGCCGCAGACCTAGCCTCGTGTGTGGACGGCGACGTCGTCGTCGTCTTCGCTTTAGCGTCAGCGGCCGAGAGGTGCTAGAGTTTTAGTTCCGAAGGTGGCGAACCGTCAATGTTAGTTACATGGCTTGGTCGAATCAAAACCCTGCCTGGGGGAGAATCATAGCGGCCGGCTGGTTTAATCGCTCATTTTCTTCGATCAACATCACGCAATGGCCGAAGCAGTATCCTAACAAACCGACCACGAACCGCATGAGATATGTTTAAACTTCCTTGCTTATCCTTGACCCCTTCTATACCTTACACATACTATGGTGCGATTTTTGTAACTTAGTCCCTCGAGTCCCCATGGCCACGACAGAATATCACATGGTATTTCTAGTCTTTCTTGCTCGTGCTGCTAGATGTGGCATGATTGCAAACACTGCGTGATACGGTCCGATCATGCGATATCTAGCGGCACGACTGAGAAAGACGGCGAAATACCGTGACGTATTCCATTGCGAAGATGGGATTTGAGGGGAAAAGTTATAAAAATCGCACTATATATGCAATATTCTACCAAACAGGTTGGGTGGCCAAGTGGGAGTTTAGGCCTCATTCGAATGCAAACTTAAACGTAACGTAATGCAGTAAAATTTGCATGTAAAAACACGCATTCACAATGACGAACACAAGTTTCACCTGAACCAATCAGATTTAAACGTATTGAAGCTTCATCGATTCGTTTCTAGAGTGGTAGAAAGATCTTTTCACCATGGTTTCTAACTTTTTCTTCGATTTTCCTATCAATTTGCCTTTTTAAACAAATGCGAGTAGCTGTTGTATTAGTGCTCGCATTTCCTTCATTTTATAAACAAGGATTCTCTTGTAGCAAATGAGGAGTAATTCGTCGAACGTAATTACTCACAAAATTCAAATTTCAAAATTCAAAAATTCAAAATTCACTTCTCCCCATAGCATGTCACACGCAGTTTTAACTGTTTTTGACGTAAATAAATAAAAATAAAAATAAATTATTTTATTCCCCACGTCAAGTTAAAGTCAAAAGAAAAATGGTCCAAATTCTCACTTTGAATTCACTACTTGCTTCAAAACCGTTCGCAAATTAGTTCCGATCATAACAATAATGAAATGACTTAACCACAAACTAACCGATCTGAACTCGGCTTTTCATTTGCTTCCCGCGAATTTTGTTGAGCATTTGTTTCTTTCATGCTGCTCTCTGATTGGTCTTCGGTAGAATTCCGACGTAAACTTAACGTAACGCTTGGAGCTTGCGAACTCTTAAGTTTACGGTCTTCCGTCAACGGTTACGTCAAGGCATTGTGAATGGTCTCGCCTAATAACACATTTCTAGGTTTTGCGGCTACGTTATATTTACGTTTAAGTTTGCGTTGTGAATGAAATCTTAGTGCTTGTCGTGGTTGGGGCGGTGCCCCACAAGCCGACTGGTAGGTCGGTGGTGGAATCACGTTTCAGCAGGGAGGTACACCGTTACTTCCCAGGGCATACCATACATTACTGTCATAAGTATCTGGCACGTCCGGAATCAATATTCGTTCACTCACTCCGCTACATGTTTCATTGTTCGCACAACGAGTCGCGACCTTTTTAAACCGACTCGACATTCGTTCGTCGTGTCTAACTTGACCGTGTTTGGTGCCCGTAATGAAGTTTTTGAATTAATTATGAAGACATTTTTATTTACTTATTATACCACTCTTCTTTATTAATTATGATTATTGTCTCATTACACATTCTGTGATTAAGAGAATATAAATTTCATTGGCTCAAAACGAATTTAATTATGTTTCTTCGCTTCAAAGAGTAATAAATGGACCTCCAATGGAACAAGAGGCTGACAAAAAAGAATTATATCGTCCTTTCCAAATCATTGTAGCATAAGTTTGAAATGTGTTATTAAGATGAAAAATTTGAAAGATGTTGAAAACTACCCACTTTAACGACTGGACAAAGAGTTTTATAAATTATCAAAGCAAGAGTTAGTAAATGCTCCTGTTTCACTACATTGGGATTTATTTAGGTGCCATTCGTTGACTCAGTTTTTTAAAGTTATGATTCTCAGGAGGCTATGTGATCTAGTGGAGAGTCATTTGAAATTTTATAACATTATATCAGAACTCTTGCAAGTTTTCAACTGAAGCTTCGTAGTCCGTCGGAGTACTCGCTGCTCTACTCTACCCTAACAAACGGGTGGCTACGGACCGTGCGCGACATTTCCTTCACATGTACTACACTTACGGGACTAATGACATCGGAAGCTGACGCGCCCGGAATCACTAATCAATAAATCAATCAATTGAGGAACCGCAACTGAGCTCTGATGAAAAGTTTTGAATCTTAAGAGGATTGTTCACTAGACTAAATAACCACAGGCCAGCCTTTGTTCCTCGGAAAGGTCCAATTATTACTTTTTTCTGTTTGGCGCGAACAAATAAAAGCAATGTTTTGAGCCTAACAAACGTTCTATTGTAGATAATGTAAATTCTGAATAAAATGAAAAACATTGTGTGTTCTGAGACAATGTCCATATTTAAAAACTTGGTTAACTATATTATTGAATTCACTAAATACCTCCCAAATTCCCTTGATGAGTCCAGCTATTATTCTGTAACGTGAAGAAATGATACAGAAATTTGTATTATGAGCCTTCCAAAATACATACGTTAAAAAAGTTTTCAGTCCATTCATTTCTCATATCTTTGTTTCTACCCTATCAGCATTTGTCTCTCTCGCTGATGTTTTAGCCTCTTAACTTTATGACAAAGCTGAATATGTTGCGATCTGTTCATCCAATCGAATCTCATTTATACAAACTAATGTTAAATTCGAAAATGTTTTGTTTGCTACATTATCCAATTTTTTAAAGTCTTCTAGGAGAACCTCGTTAAGCTTGACAAGCACAAACAGGAGAAGTTTTCATTACCTGATGTATTGTTCGTCTTACACTTTTCCATGTTGAAATCTGTTCTCCCACGCGATCTTTCTCACTTAAATCTCAATTAACTTTAATGCAATGGAGACCCACGAGAACGCGTGAGAGTGTAATGGGAATTATTCAAATGGGTTGCAGAATAAAGGCACCGTCGCCTAATAACTTGTACCAATTAAAGTGTTGAAGTAGTCTGTTGTAAAGCGATAATCAATGGAAATTCATAATGCATTTACATAAACAAGATCAGATTTCTCAGAAATCTTCCACAAAATTAATTACTAACGTTCTCAGTGACATTGAGAAATATATTTTCTATAAGAGAAAAATCGAAATGAGTGATTTTACAAACTAATTAATATTTATTTATTGATAAAATGTCTTGTGAACTCTGGTGCAACGGAAATTTTTTGACTTTAGGTGTACGTTTTTCCTCATATTCTTGTGACGTAATTCACTATTCGGTTTACGCATTGACATCAAATACATTAAATGTCTGTGAGAAGAGAAACCGTTTAAACACAAAATGACTCTTTGCTTCTTTCTTCGTCAAGGCTCGGGTGTTCATCTGGCGTAAGTAATCTACCGTTCTGGAAAGCTTGAGAGAAAATTAAACCCTAGAGAAAGTTTGCTGACGAGTAGCAATATCTGCTCTTTACTTTGGTTCTTCCTTCCACCATGAAGTAATAAGTTGGAGGTGTAAAATTACTTTGTGTCCCTTCTAGTCGATTCTGAGTGTTAGAAAGGAGACAGGAACTTCCGACTTAGTGACCTAGATTAAAGTCCTTTTTCGAAATTTGATAGGCTCTCTGATGGTTTGCTAAATCATTCGAATACATTCTCTCTAGATGTATCTACAATGTGAGTCCGACTTTCTTCTCTCAGTTGGGTATAGCCATTACCATTCACTTTGAAAGTCGATTTCTTAGTACATTTTTTAAAAAATGCGAATACTCGAGATAATATGTGAATCACAATTCCCGAGATAAATGGTAGTATACAAATACGTATTTGTAAAAAAGGGAGGGTAGAAGGATAGGAAGAAAAGAAATGTCGCCGAGAGGAAGAAAAAAAAAGACGAGAGAAAGTACAATTGAGTCATTGTGTAAATGGATACACCGTACTGCATGGCCTAAGAAAACCAGAAGAAAATTTTTAATATTAGAGTGCCACATGAGTTTGCTCAAAAATAGATTCATGCTAGAACACGATGAAGTTCGCTTGTTGTAGATGAAGAGCGACGCAGTGAATAAACAATGTTTTGGATAAATAATACCCTTAAAATGCTCATTTGGGAGCAAGAAAACAAAGACAATTTTGCTGCATGGATTTTTATGGTAATACTTTGGTTAAATATTAAAAGAACAAATGCCACGTAGATTCAGCAACTGTAATTCGATGCTGAAGTGCGTAACGTAATTGCAGTGCACACCTGGCATTTCCCGAAGAACACAGAGGTATTCTTCTTTCGTTTTTCATTTCCCTCCTATTTACATATAGGATTTATCGCCATGCTCTCTACTAACAGATCAACCAAATGTCTACCGCAGGGACGTTGTTATGAACTGTGAGAATCTCAAGAACAAAGTCGTGTTCCACTACCGGAAAATATCCTCCAGTTACTAAAAAACTAACTACTATAATAGAGTAACGTTTTGGACAAACACAAATAAAAATTAACAAATTCCTTGGAGAATTGACCATAAAATATATTATATTGAACATTGAGTCTAGAATATATTCTATTCTATATTTTATTTAAATACATTTTTAATTTCTAGCCTAGAAATAAACACACATGTACAACTTCTTATAGCTTCAATCACATACGCATTTTTTCTTTGCGAATATTTTGTGACCCTCTTTGAGGGCACCTGGCCCGCCATGAATAAGGGCACCTGATCAACTGCTTATTTCCCTCGTAGGTAAATCCAGCCCCGCCTGACCGCAATTCGCGTCGGGGGCGTGCAGGCGAACGGCACCCGAGGCCGCGAGCTCGTGAAGCAAGTTCGTGCGGCTGAGCGCCATCATCGGGCGTTTTCCTGCCGCCCCCAACGCCCCCGCTTCCTTCGCCCCCGCCCCGCCCCGCCCCGCCCCGCCTCGCGCCCGCGAAAGAAAGTGCATCCTCCCCGGCGGCTTTCACTGCGTCCCGGGCCGGGCATCCGGCTCGGCCGTGGCGCGAATGCGGCCTGCCGCGGGAGAAGATTTTTTTTTTGGCAAATAGCTTTTTTAAATTTATTTTTTGACTTATTTAGTCTTTTAAGGGTTTTTATGTATACATAATTGCTTTCCATACAGTGCTTATACATATGGAAATTACATATTTTTTGACATTGTACATTTACGTATCAACATTTCAGAGGTTAGCCTTTCTAGGGCAAGTTTAAGGGCAACAGTTAAAGTAGAGATTCCCAACCCTCTTGTATCGACCATACAGAAAGAATGGTTTTGTTTGATCGACCCCTTTTATTCTGTATACTGAATCATAATTATAACAGAAGTAATTGCTCTTAAAAGATTTGAATATAACAATTAGACAATATGGTATCCACATTTTAGCACGAAAATATTCTGAAATTCTATAAGGATGTCAATGTCATTAATCAGTTATAAATTATATATTTTTTGTACCCTGTTGTCAAACTTATTTTTTGTCAGTCATGTAGTTCATTCTAAGAAACAGCAATCAAACATATTCTCTTGTAATGAATTGAATTGTTTTTTTGTAAAGATCTGTTAAGTAATGGATGGTATTTATTAAATGAAATAATCTAAGCTCAACCATATATTGCAATGCATCGTATGTGCCTAAAACGTTATGTTCTCTGTAATACACATTAATCACTAATGACATCAGTAGTGGATGCGACTTTAAATAAATAAATTAAAAACAAAATAAAGCAAAGCAGAAAAGAAAAAACTCCTAGAAGTTAGCGGTGGTGCGGACCACATGTCTTTCTTGGGAGCTCCGAAGGCGAAGGTGCAGTTCAGGGTGGAGATTTGTTCTCAACTGCATCAAGATTAATGAAGGCGTATTGCAGGGTACAGCTCTGATACTTTTAGCGTGATTTGTGCTTTGGAAATATCTCTGTGATAGCTAAAAAAACTCATTGCGAGGAATAACTCTGATGTTTTTACATTGGTTTGTTCTTTAGGGATTTGATTACTAGCGGAATATCATTGTGAGATATAATTTTAATGTGGTGTATCATTCACGGACTGGAGTACGAACTGACGTTTGTTTCAAAGAATAGATCTGGTGTGCTTACCGCGGTTCGTTCTTCACGGTGCTGAGTTCTAACAGAATCTCAGTGAGAGTAATAGATCTAATGGTCTCAGCTTGATATGTTCTTAGCAATGCCCAGTACAGACGGAGGCACACTGCGATGAAGAGATCTGATGTTCTTCACCGAGAATTTAATGAATCTCTTTTCGACGTGTAGATCTATAGTGCTCTTACTAGGATCTCAGAAGGCTCTTAAATTTCTTTCGTTGTGATTTCAAGTATGTTGAACGGATTTAATAATGTAAATAAAAATAATTATTTGAAGTAATTTCCATAATGATTTTTTGATGCCTAAATTAGTTGCAATGTGAGTCAATAATTACAAATAATTACAAATAGTTATTTATATTTGTTTATATTCATTTATTGTATTACGATATACCGTGAGCAGTCATAATGAATTACTTCCACTTTTATACTCGTATAACTTTCCTCTTTAGTCGTAATTTTTAAGTGTCTTGTTGCGAATTATTAAATTAAATTATCTTGAAAACGTTTTCCTTGAACCATTCGTTTCGAAAGTTGATTCTCAGAAAATAAACTTCGACGACAGAAGTATCGAAGATATAATGCTTCATACCATTACAACGTACTAAACGGATATAATGATAGGGGAAAGCAATATTTTCTCTTCACTGTTAAGTTTTATTATGATTAGTGCATTACTGCTAGTATAGTTATCCAGGGACTCGTAATAAAAATAATGACGAGAATAACTGTTTTGAAATTAATTTCGCTTACAAAAGTCATGTTTCTTCAGATGACATTACACGAAATTTCAAAATGTGCATAGACGTGACTGCAGATGAAGACGTACTTCCATCCACAGCAACATGCAGCTACAAATGAAACTCCCCGTCCTTTCGCGGAGTGAATAGTAATTTATTCGGATAATGACTATGAAGATGTTTTGACCTCGGGTTACGTTCGCCGAAACGCATTTCAACACGTCATCGTTAGAAAGCGACAGTCCGCCTTCTCACGTTCCCAGCGGGTCATCGCGCTCGTTGGAATCCCATCTCTGGCGCCACAGTCCGTCCACTCTCCGGTCCGCGGTTCGCGCCCCCGACGGACCGGTCAAGCGGCTCTCTTCTCCGTTTCTGCCCCTCCCACGCAAACTGACACCCACGTAACGCTCCGAGCACGCCATTTGTCTTCCCAGTTTCTCGCTTCGCCGATGCGCGCCGCTGATACGCTGCTAGAGCACTTGGCATTGCGCAGGTCGTGGGAATTGATTCCTATCTCACGGAGAAGTGAATTGAGTTGGAGCTCTTGAGAGAATACGAAACACAGAGTTAGTGGTAGAAGTAACACTTGGGTCTACTCTGCGGATATGTTGTCCGAAACGGGTAAATGTAGATGGTACAAGTGGGTTGTAATTAATGCGCTGATATGAAGAAGTAGACTTCTGCGTCTAGTCATTCAAATGCACTGGGTTGTACGGGAGTCATCTCGTTGCCGTACGTCATATACTGTAAAACATGTAAGACAGTAAGGCAGCAAGACAGCAAGACAGTAAGACAGTAAGACAGTAAGACAGTAAGACAGCAAGACAGCAAGACAGCAAGACAGTAAGGCAGTAAGACAGTAAGACATGTAAGACTGTAAGACAGTTGAGGTATCTGCTTATTTTTAACAAGTTAAATTACTTTCTATTTTCTAAAAAAAATTTTCGAGCTGTTGGTGCTAGCCAAGGCATGGTGATAATTAAATTGCATGTGGAATATGATTGTTTTACAGTTTTCGACTGTTGCAAAACTAGTAATTTGTCACAACTTAGAACTTTGGTGAGTCGATACTCTGAAATGATTTAACAGATTACCAGCCGAGTCATTAATAAGAGAACCCTATGAGACTTATCCCCTGCATTTATATCCTAACGTTACTTTTATGGTGTAGGCTTCTTAACAAGACACGATCCTTCATTCACATCATCTATTATCACCTATCCAGGACTCAATGAAAATTAATTCTCTCTTCATCGCCAGGGATTAGCGATTTTCTTGATCCAAAGCTTATTTTTCTTACGCGAAAGGCGTTCAACCGTGCTCAAAGGCGTCCATGATATTGAGTTCATTGTTCAAAAATGTTCCCGAAGTTTACGATTAAAAATATATGTTATTTATATTCTATGTAATGTGTAGTTGTAGGATTAATTTTCCAAGTGATGATTAGGAACGTGTGCACAAGATGTACTGAGCTCAAGACTACTTTGAAATCAGATTACACTATTGATGTTAAATGGTTTTGCAATTGAACATTGATTATATACAAAATGGAATCTTCTTTGGTCAGTGGTCCCTCAGAAACCGACTCCCCCGGCTGTCCAGAGTGGGGGGAGAATGGTGGGGTTATACCACCAGTTAGCGCTTCCATTGGGGCAATCTGATCTCTTTGAGCTTCTGAACGGAACATCAACTTTATTTAATTTTGAGGGAATCCATACAAGTTAATATGACACGAAAAAAAACTACAAAATAAATTAACGCAAGGGGATGTCGACAACGCCAACGAAAGAGTGAGGTTTCCCAGCAGTTACTTTGACTGCGACACGCGTTGCCCAACCACATAATCCACTGGCACCCAACGAGTGGTCCACCGCGGCAACACCTACAATCCGGCGTGACGTCGCATGAAGGAGGACAGGCGCAAGAAGTCGATAATCGCCGAGTTCCTCCGCTGGAGAGCGCTTCCTCGTCACGACCAGGCGCCTTCCCGTCGCGCTCGTCCCGTTGCCGAGCCCTCCCCCTTCCCTCTTGGCCGCCCAGCGAACGCCCTGCAGCGAGCACCCCGCTCTCAAGGAAACGCAAGCGGAGATTACCACCTCAGTGCGCATGCGCGCGGTCGCTGCGCTTCGCGGAAGCTGCACGGGGAGCGCTCCCGGCGGTGCTCGCGAGTCACCGACCTGCGCGCGCCATGCAGCCCCGCAACGCGCTGCACTTACCACCACAACAATGTGGGAGGAAATCGAAACAGAATAACAATTGTCTACAATTGATATATATATATATATATATATATATATATATATACACACACACATACATCCATAAATGTATAAATATATATACACAATATATAAATGTATAAATATATGAAATACTTTTTATTTATTATTTACTCTTTGCATTTCAGTGCTGCAGGATTATCCTGCTTAGGGTTAGAGGATGTTAGGAATCCTCTTAATTAAGCCTTTTTTCCGGTTTCTCCCCACTTCCATCGCCCTCTGTACATAGAATATAACGTGTACATAGATATCTTAGATGTTCTTGTATCCAGAAGTGGGGTGAAGGGCCAGTAAATAATAGTTCTCATTTGGAAAGAAGACTGAGTGAATCTTAGGAACCCTAGAAATGTATAAATGTATAAATATAATATATAAAATATACATACATATATAATATTCTTAAAAATAATAACTTTGAAACTTTACAAAACCTATCCCGCAAATTCGTACGTCTTATCTGCACCACTACTCGCGCTCCTCTGTCTTTACCGTCTGCGTCAACAATATTTTTCACACGATACCAAGGCCATCTCGCTTCTCAACTAGGAACCCCAAGAAATTCTCCCGATCTGAATTGGCCTCCCATAATAATGCCTGTCGAACAAGGTTGATTAATTTTTACTCTGTTCGTATATCCGGGCGCGTCAATTGCTTTGGTCGTTAGTTCCGTAAGTCAAGTGCATGTTTTTTCACAGGAGGTGACAGATCTTCCCCTGCTGGATGGCGAGATCCGGCGTCAGAAGGATTTCCCCACCAGAGGGGCACCTACCAAGCTGGGACAAGATCTCAGCTCACGACTGGTATCCAGGCATGTGTGATAGTGTAGAGCATTAAAGAGTAAGGGGTGGGAACTGGACCAGGAAGAGGGAAGCGAGATAGTGCGCAGTCTGTGACCCGGTTGACATTGTTTCAGCATTCGCCTTATGATGACCGGAAAAAGAAAAATAACCGACGAGAGCAAGCGGCCGTCAGGATTCTCCTCCCGTCGGTGGCTGACTTTGACCTCGCTACCTAGCTAGTGTCAAAAACCCCTGCTGCCACCAGGACTCGAACTCAAGAGCCTCCCTCTCAGAGGTACTGTAGTGGCATCAGTTAATGCCCTAAGCCCCCAAGGCCGGTTTAAATTATTTAAGGAATATAAAACATTCATACTAAATTTTTAAAATTCCTAATTTTACCATGCGCAAGCTAGGCTTTATAAAACGTTTACATTTGAATTTATGCAATGTATAACGTTTACGTTTATATTGCATCTCGTCGGCGCAATATCCAGCCGCTGTTTCATCCACGTTGGATGGTTACGCAATGTCCTGGTGGTTCTATGGAGCAGAGTAAGCTGTTTAAACAGTTTCTGTGCACGTACATGATGACAAGCGATGTTGGGTGAGGCATGCACTTTCTCTCGGCTTACTTTGGTTCCGTGAAGTTATTTTTACGAGAGCGATGACGTTGAAAAGGCAAGTGTAAGGGTAATGGTAGTTGGTTAAGAAAGGTGCTTTCAGAATCCCAACATATAATAACGAAATCATTATATTTAAATTGAAACCAACCAGAATTTGTCCATTAACTTGAGAAATACTACAAATAACTACAATTACAACGAGATTTAGTTATTTCATCACATCCACTAAGTTGTCAAGACACTTTCTAAATTTACAACTTGCACATTGTGGAACATTATTATTATGCATTCACTTTATGATTTTCTTCCGTTGTTACACAGTTTTGATGACAATATAATGTGGAAAAGGTGACCTATAATGATACAGTTTTAAAACAGGGTGTTTCTAAAAAACAGTAAATTGGTTG
This sequence comes from Acheta domesticus, assembly GCA_031308135.1. Classification (NCBI taxonomy): domain Eukaryota; kingdom Metazoa; phylum Arthropoda; class Insecta; order Orthoptera; family Gryllidae; genus Acheta; species Acheta domesticus. The sequence goes on from JAHLJT010008756.1 coordinate 4,129,324, forward strand.
GCAAATCATGTTGTGGTACCGATGCTGTCAAACAGAACTATGCTCCTTTCCTACGAAAGTTTTTTGTATTTGGAAGTTAAATCTCGTTTCCTTCACGCGTTAGATTTTGTTTTCAAAACTTGTTCGAGAAATTGTTTTCATAAATTTTGTAAACATCTTTCTTCTCTTCCATGCAAACAAGATAAATTAGTATACTATCTCTGCTAACATGTACACCACCATCGGGAACAGTGTATTCATTGACGATTATTTCCGATATCATAAGAGGATATTGTATATTCGATCAACTGTGCGACGGAGTTGTGGCCAACAACTGAGAAAACTTTTTAGTTTGAAATGTTGATGTTGATTCCCAGACAAAACATGAATTAATCTCCTATTTTTATTTGGAAGATAAATTGGAGATCATTTCACTGGTCAAATATAAACGGCGAGTTTTATGGTCATGTATCATCCCCATGCGGAAGTCCCTGACATTTCATTGCCCAATTGTAGACTGGCAAGGAACGATCTCGATCGAAGCACGGAACCAACGACAAACAATCAAGAATTTCATGGCTTTACTGCAGTATTATATGTGTCAACGCCAATGGAAAGCGACAGAAATCATGTAAATTGTTACTTTTCAGAAATACACAAACTTTTGAGAAGTATAATAGTAAGTTGTTCTCATTTCACCGTTGAAGAAAAGTGTTTTCTGACATTTAGACACCATTGCTGCCTCTCTGCAGTTCATTTCAGTCATCTCAAACCTTCTGCACAGGAAGGTTCTACTCACTCAAACTCGACTAAGGAAGGTAGCACTTAACATAAGAGGCTTGGGTGGTATGACGGTTAACATATTGTGTTGTACCCAAGTTTGCGGGTCCAAACCCGATCGACGCCGTCAATTTTTAAGGTCGAAAAAAATCCTTCGTACACATTCCTACGAGGGAAAGTAAAGCCGTCTGTCCCACGTTGTAGATTTACTGCATGAAAAAGCTCCTCAAGCCTAAATGAAGCCTCTGAGCTAAATTCAAATCGCCAGTTTAATCGCCGAAATTATACCTCCTTTCTCTGCTAGATAATGAAAGGGGGCGTAGAGAAATTTGGCACGGTCAGACAGAAGAGCAGGTCTGATGGCCCGAGACTCGCCACAAGGCATTAACCGAACTAATAGGAAGCGTCCGCGATTCGCGACGTCTCATCCGGGGTTCCCGGTGCTCCGGAGGGGCGGGGACGGCGCAGGTGCGCGGGCGGCAGCGCAGGGGGCGTGGTCCCACTCCGAGGCCCCACTTTCCCCGCGCGATCACGGCCGTTTCCCGGCGCGCACCGACGGCGGTCGCCAGCGCGCGCGTCTCCGCGTCGCCTCCGCCGCCACCGACGACGACGTCGCCGCCGCGCGGGTATCGGGGCCGGCGGCGAAAGCTGCTCGGTGCCCGCCCTCGCCCGCCGCTCCGATGTGGAGGCGGCGACGCCGTTTGCGCTGAAGGGGTACAAGCCGTACCGTCCCTGCCGTCTGCTAACGAGGCAGCTGACTACAGTGTCAATGATTGCGGCAGTCGTGGAGAGGAGACAGCAGTCAAGACGGTGTCAATGGCATGGCGTTGGGGTACGTTTGGAGGACGAAATTTTGCGCTGAAGAGGTGGCAGCGGCACCAGTACCGCCGTCTGTTAACGAGGCAGCTGACTACAATGACGATGATTGGAGAGGTGGAGGTGACATTGTTGGGTGAGGTGGAGGGAGTGAGGTGGAGGTGAGGTGGAGGTGACATTGGAGAGGTGGGAGGTGACATTGGGCGGTGACATTGTGATGGCGATGTGATATGTTTGGAGGAGGCCACAATAGTAACAATTGTGGAAGTGGCGGTGTTGGGGATATTTGGATAGCCGGGGCAGAGATGTCAATGAACTGGTAATGATTGTTTTAAAAGGTTCTTTTTCAACATCTTGATAGTATAGAAGAATATCGGATACCATATCGGATACCAACGCGGCACGAACGAGTTGTGGTTGTAAGTAAAACATTCATCGACGATGTAAAGTGACATGGAGACGTGTGAGTTCAATAGTAAAACGAAACCGTCTGAAATAACATAAATTTGCATTAGAAAAACTAATACCTATACCAGAGATGATTAGAAAAAGGAATGGTTGATAAGTGCAAAAAACCGAATGAGAAGCACACCGCCAAACCGCTTTGCCTAGACATTACGACGGCGGCGAATGCCTCTTAGTGGACTGCTCGAACGGTCACGTGCACGGGGGCAGGCGTTTCCATGAGCGACCGCCTCCCGCGCCACGGCGCCTCGCACGCGCGTGTGCACACGCGCGCGCCGCTGACCGCTGGGCTTCCGCTGCCGCATCCGGTTCGCAGTCGCCTGACGCAAGCGCGACCAACGCCAGCACTTGACCTCCGGGAGAGAAAGGTGGCCCGCGGGCCCCGCTCAATGCAAACGCACTTGCCACCGTTATTGAGAGCTACAGCGAGAAAGTATTTATTGATTTCAGGCGCGCTAGCTACTGAGGTCATCAGACCCGTAAATGTAGTGAAAATGACATTCTGGAAAGTAGCGTTGTTCCTCTTCCGCTGGTGTAGTGATATAGTGTTTAATGGTATTTATATGGTTTAATGGTATCGGGTTTAATGGTATAGTGATATAGTGATGTAGTGGTATTGTGATACAGGTAGTACAGCTAGTACGCGATCTAGATCCGCGTTCTGGATTCGTACTACACATCCGATGTGTAGTACGCGTTCTGGATCCGTACTACACATCGAGTTATGACGCTTCCCCCTCCACGGGGTCCCTAGCGGAGTACCACTCAATCTGGGCCTAGCTCTAAGCTCCCAACTGGACATGTGTGAGAGTGTACTTTATGTAAGGGTAAGTGTTTATGCTTTTAAGGGAAGAGGAGGCATCAATATTGAGGGAGGAAAATTGCGTGCGCTACGTGGCTCGTTGTTTAGGATTCTGATCCGACCTTTTCAGTTCGTTGTATTGACCAGTGAATTCTCGGATAATTACCGATCGTTGTAGCTGGCCTCTAGAATACTTCAGACGGTAGATGAATTCGAACCCACTAGGCAGATGGTGTAGAAAATCTGCCATTCCCTGGCCTCAAACCCTAGGATCTCCCTATCACGATGGTGCACGTGCACGGGCTACTGTAGTCGCCTCTTAGCTGCCGCAACCATTGTGTGAGATGGGGAGAGTGTGGGAGAAGAGACAAAAAGACAATTCAATTATCAGAAGGCTGAAGGAGAGTTTTATTTCGTGACCAAATTTTGCCTTATACTAAGTTTTAAAAATATTTCAAAAAATAAAACTAGATTCTCAACATATTTCTTGACATACCTAAAATCAGGTTATTTTTGAGATATGTCTCTTTTCGCAGGTAGAACATTGCCTTTTTGCTGCATGATTAGACTTTAAACTAAAGAGAAGATTCTATGCCTCTCATCAGACTCCAATTCCTAAGCAATATCCCAACCGTCTCTTCTCATCCCAATACATTTCTTCTTAACTGGACTAGCTAATGACCTGTACAATCACATCGTGTTAATTCACAATTTCTTTTGAGAATTGCTGTCTCTTAGACAATAATTTTCTTAGTCATAAAATACGAGTTAAATATTTATGTCTGTTAAGAAGAATGTTTTCATCAAAAGCCTTTATCGTTCTAATAAAGAACCTTTTCCTTGACCTTCTCATTGGTCCTGCATGTTAACAACCAGGCTTGATGATTCAAGATTGTGCAGCAACCCGCAACACTTTTGCGCGTTGTGGACGGTATCGGAATCACTTTTCAGGGGCTTAATTGTATGTTCACATGGCGTTGTAAGGGAATTTTGTTTACAAACATATTTCGATTGTCACAAAATTATATTTTAATAATTTAAATTAATGAACATTACATACATAAAAACATTAACATCGAATGTCACAAATCGGTTCACTTTTCCTTGGAATTTTTTGTTTGAGAGTTTTGGCTTACACGATAATCGACACGATTTATCGCAAACTTATATTTGATATTTAGTTTTCTAGAATTTCTTTTGATGTCTTTGAACTCCTATTACCGAAACATTATTACCAAAATATGAATTTTAAGATTTGTTTTGGATGATATTTTTTCTAGTATTTACTAAAACGTGACGAAACTTACGAAAACGTGAAGAAGGAATGTTTAGCTTGGAGCACTTATCTGGTCTCATTCTGTGCAAGTTCTTGTGCAAATGACGAAATTTCCACCGGAAATTTGCTTCCCAAGCTTACGCAGGTCGCTGTTCCGACAGCTCCAGCTTCCTTCTCACAGACAGATCTGCACGAATCCCGTATTCCCCAAGGCCCAGCGAATTATCTCTTTCTTAGATATGCAAAGAAGAACCGAGTGTTTTGAGAACACGCAGCTTTCGAGATCTTGCGGTTGATTAGGACTTTCGAGCTTGCTAGCTGCGGCGGCAGCGGCTAATGCGCACCTCGGGAAAGTGGCCGGGGGCAGAGGGGGGCGGGGCGGGGGTGGGAGGCGGGGGGCGGGGACCACACGGGGCGGGGCGGGGAGGAGCTGTGAGGGGCGGGACGAGGTGGGGCGGGGAGGCGTGGGCCGGGAAACAACGGGTCGGGACAAGACGGGACCTGACGGGACTGGGAGGCTGGGAGGGGCGGGTCGTGATGGGACGGGATGGGACGGGACGGGACGAGACGAGACGGGACCTGGCAGGGCTGGGAGACGTGAGACGGGATGGGTTGGAGCGGGACGCGGCGGAGCGAGGGGTAGCGGGGCGGCACGGGACGGAGCGGGATGGAGCGGGATGGAGCGGGACGGAGCTGGACGGAGCGGAACGGAGCGGGACGGAGCGGAGTGAGGGGTAGCGGGGCGGCACGGGACGGAGCGGGACGGAGCGGGACGGAGCGGGACGGAGCGGGACGGGACGGGACGGAGCGGGGCAGGGCGGGGGCGGGGTGGGACAGGGAGGGACGTGGCAGAGCGGAGCACTTCGGAGCGGTGATGAGGAGGGGCTTGGTGGGGTGCCCTCACGCTCGCACTGACCACGAAGGAAACCAGTGACCCGGTGAGCAACGGGCGGGGCCGGCGAGCGAACGTCCTGGAATTTGGGGCATCGTCCGCCCGCGGGCGCCTCGCCCACTTCGCCCTCGGCCGCTCGCCCGCCGGAAACGCCCGCGACGCTCGAGAAGGCCTGCGAAGAGCAGGTGTCCAGCGAAAGCGTCCACGTGGCGCCTTCTGCCTTCCTTTCGACGCGGGTTGTTGCGATTTTTTTTTTTGTTTGGTCAAACGCTCCACGGCGGATGAGCACTGTGCCAAGTGAAGGTGTGCCAAATGCGTTCTTGCGGTTAAGTGTGTCTGTTTTGCGTCCGTCGTAATTTGGTTTGCGCTCAAGGCTGTGCTTGTTTTTGGCGACAAAAATCTCTTGATAGTTTTTCTGGTAGTGGTAATAAAGTCATTAGTGGTATGTTGAAGATCCGAACGATTTGAGATGATACATTTTAATATACATCTTTACAGATTGGGAAACTTGTGGCTAATTGTAAAAAAACTAAGTAATGACTTATTTGTTATTTGAGAAATTGCAATTCATTCTAAACTCTGCCGGTTTTGTGGTTGATAGTGAGAGTTGCCACTAATATTTTTTACGATCTTTTATGGTTTACGAGAACAAACGAAATAGCACTTAAAACATCAATTACAAGAAATAATTTATACTAAACCTGCCCGATCAAAAATAACATTATTTCCTCAAGCATACAACCGGAGAAATCCGTTTTGTCCACGTACGCGTTTCCTCCTAGCGCGAACAGCACTGTCATCCACCGCCGTCAGTTTCTATCGGCGCGTTGTGGTCCCGAAGGTCGCGGACAGCCCCTCCCCACTCGCGCAGAAAGTTGGCGGATGCAAAAGTCTTTCTCGCTGACGCACCGCGGAGGGAAACGTCCGGGCGACGCGACAGTAGCGCGCCGGTGAGCGTCGATGGAAGCGCCTCAGGTCGCGGTGAGGAGTTTCACCCGAAGTCGCGACCTCGGCGCCACAAGGGAAGCCCCGACTTTCTTTCTCGGTTTTATAGCGTCCGCGCACCCGCTCACTCGCTCTCATCCGCGACGCGCACCCGGAGAACCCGGTGATCTAGGGATTTTCTAAATAATTGCTCGGCAACCGGCTGCCGGTGGCTAGCTGGAGGAAATACATGCGAGACGAAGAAATGCGCTGATTGGCTGATGCATTTGATTTCATCACCGCTAAATCCATGTGAAATTGGTGGTGGACAAAGCGAGCTCTCCCCCTTGATTCTCTGGGTTTTCCCGTATTTTCTGATTCTTATTCCATCGTTTGTACGTTTTCATCACTTCCCTTATCATCGTTATCTACTAATTAAATGACCACACCGCTCGCTTGCTCACAAATACGATGCGCGTTCGAAGAACCCGATGATCTAGGTATTTTATAAATAACTGCTCGGCAACCGGCTGCCGGTGGCTAGCTGGAGGAAATACATGCGAGACGACGAAATGCCCTGATGCATTTGATTCCATCACCGCTAAATCCATGTGAAATTGGTGGTGGACAAAGCGAGCTCTCCCCCTTTATCCTCTGGGTTTTCTCGTATTTTCTGATTCTTATTCCACCGTTTATACGTTTTCATCACTCCCCTTATCATCGTTATCTACTAATTAAATGACCACACCGCTCGCTTGCTCACAACTACGATGCACGTTCGGAGAACCCGATGATCTAGGTATTTTATAAATAATTGCCCCGTGACCGGTTCCGAGTGGATGTGGCTGGAGGAATACATGTGGGATGAGTTTTATCTAAGATCAGATCAGATGGAATTTATGGGGGATAAAACGAGCTTTCGGAATTTTTTTCTAGGGGTTCTCCCATTTACTCTGATTTTCATTCCTTGTTTTTTTTCATTGCCACTCATCTTACAATTGTTATGGCTGTCACCTACTCATCAAATCACCACTAATGACACTCCGTTACCTTAGAAGGTGAGGGAATTCTAAACTCCAGTAATTAATAATTTAATTGGAAGATATTGATTAATTTTGAAGCTGATTTCGTCTGATATAAGAGGGAGTTTTGTATTAATCATGTCAGGTATAAATTTACAGTTGGTTTCAATTGTTTTAAGTTGGAAAGAAATATGACGTTAGATTTAAAAAAATAATTGCTTTGCAACTACTGGGGCGGATAACTGTCTGAAGAATATTTCATTGGCTCACTGACTTCTGATTCGTGTTACCGTGGTGTCTTTCAATGTAATTCGATCACCTTGTCAACATTAAATGATATTAATTAAGAGCCTTAATTAATATCATTTAATTAAGAGCCTTAATTAATTAATAAAGAATGTTCTTAATGCAAGCTGATATCAAAACGTGTTTCAACAATCATGTGTTTTAGGAACGATGTATGCTATGTTAGCTGAGCAAATGAAAAATAATAGAAAATTATGTCTACAAAAATATATAAATATTGTTTTTGTACTTGAGGCCACTGATTTTGTATATAAGTAACTTAGATCATTCTTCAATAAGCATTGAGAAAAGCGAATTTTCATGAAATTCTTATGTTTAGTAAAAGATGTGAAAAAAAAATTGTACAGTATGTGTTGTGTTGAGGAATGAAATAAATATTTTTCTTCATAAATCGGAGAGATGTAAACGTAGCACATGTATTGCTAGGATAGACACGATTGATATGCTGTGAGGGTTGATGTGAGAACGGGACATGAGCGAAACACACTGGAGTATTCCGTCATCCCGAGATTTCACGGAGCGCATTCTTCTCCGTGGAGACGAATCTTGGGAACCACGTTCCTTCTCGCTTCCGTGACTTGCCAAGCGGCATTCAACCCTCGTCCCCCCTCTACCCCAGCGGTTACTTAACCGGAAGCAGCCAGTTTCATTCAGCCTACCCCGCCGGCCGGCCGGCCGGCCACGCCGCGTCGCCATGTTTCCGACAGCGGTGCCCCCGTGTTACGCCTCTCGGCCGCGCCTTTTCGTAATTGTCCGACGCCGCGCGCCACGCTTCCGCTGTAAGTGCTCTGTGCCTCGGCGTGCTTTTACACTCTGTTCTCGTTCGTGTGACGTAAGGGAGAGACGCCGCCCCCCTCCCCTCTTCGGCGCGCCGAACGTGACCGGATGCGAGTTGGCGAGGGTGTGACATGATGAAAGAAGGAATCTAACAAAAATAAAAGGGTGAAAATAGTCAAGAATGAAGAAAAGGAGAACATATTTTTGGCTTGGTGCAAGAAGAGCCAATGTCAGTTTTTAGTGATTTTCAATTTGAATGCCCAATGTGTGCTTTAAAGCTTCTTCTTTTAGTGCAAGGAAGGTCGAAGTCAAAAGTCGATCCTGTCTCCTGACTTCACATTAATTTACATTGGCCTACGATTGATTTGTCATTTCGGTGGTGTGAGAAAAGCATACATTCTGTAAACTTTTAAATATTAACATTGACCGTTCTTGCTCCAAGCCACAGATATTATAAAGGGAAATGACATTAGAGGAAAATATCACAAGGATTTTTAGTATTAATTATTCTTTTAAAAGTGTTTCGTAGATTTTTTACCCTAAAAGATACATTTATTCTTTCATAAGTTATATTATCAAAAGTATATCTTGTGCTTTGTATATGTGATTTCCTATATTTTATTTGACTCAGAATACGAATGTTAAGCAATATCAATTGACTTCAAAGTATTAATATATTCATGCTTTGTTTATAAGGGATAGATTTTGATGTTCCTCAGTAAATATTTCAATAACGCATGTATATATTATTTAGAAGCTTCGTTTTTTGAGGATGTTCCGAAAAGTTATAACTTTGGTGTTAAAAAAGGAAGTTAAAGATTGAAGTGATTAATTAAAGATGTACTATGAAATATCATTTCGGAATTTTCAGAATTATATTGGTGGATTTTTTTATCATTATCACTGTATTTGATATGTCACTGTATATATCTCCTTCGTAATGCTATAATATATTGTCGAATAAATTACAATGAACTGTAAGTGTTATGAAACATAATGAAGAAAAGCGAACTAAAAAAGAAGAAATAAAGTAAAAGTTCTGAGTAGATTAAGGAAAGAGAAAACCGTTAGCTTGTTTACGTGTGTGAACGTTTTTCCTTCAATTACATGCCGGCCTGCCGACACCTGTGCGCGCCCGCCTCGACAGGGAGTTTACACTGATCCATGGAGTGACGCAAGGACGTCTCTCCCAACTCAGCCCTCGCAACAGGATGCACGGTGTTCACGTAGGGTGAGGGAGCGGGAAACAAGCAGTGTGTGAGTGGCTATGATGTTACACTTGACGATGCTGCTGTTAACTTGCAGTAAAGTATGAAACCTCATTGCATTAAGAATCAACTTATAGGACTCATATCGGCTGAGTTAAGCTCAGATTCAGGATTGCCACTGCCTCTGTAGCGATTCTGTCCGAGAGGTCCTGGGGTTTGAGTCCGGACGATGAAGAATTTTCGACACTAGCTTAAAATATATGTAGTCGAATTCAGCAGCTGCCCAGAGGGGAAGTCTAACTGTCGGCTGCTCCGATCAAGAGTTTTCTGTGGTTTCTCCGATCAATACCAGGCGAATGCCGGGCAGTACCCTAACAAGTGGTCTAAGGGCCGCGCGTAATCTTTCCTTCCTATTCCTTTTCCTGTCCTCTCCCCTTACACACCAACATGCACTACATTATCACAAATATTGGAACAGGAGTTAGGAGTTTAGAGCTCGTTCTGACTGGCCGGACCCCGATGGGAGAGAAACATGGAGAGGGAAAACCCCGCAAGTCGATGTGTAGGTCGTCGCCTCTCTCAATAAAACATTCATTAACGGGACTAATAACAATAGAAATTGACGTGCTCCCAAAGATCAATCAGTTAAGAAGACTTACAGTATTACATTTTACATTGAAAATTCTATTTTTTAAAGTATGAATAAACCCAGACAAATTTTAGAGACATTTCTGTGTAAAATTAAATTAAAAATGGGGGTAAATATTTTTTATAAACTTTAATAGCAATAGTTTGATGTAATTCATCCGTTCGGAATTTTCGACGACCTATTGCGACATACTCCCGCGATGTTTTGAAACAATGAGTCGTTACTTCACAATGGCGAATAAAGCGATCAGTGCTTTTAGGGCATCGAAAGCTTTTGTTTCAAATAAGACTGGGATGAAATACCACCACTTTTTGACAGCTTAATTGCATTCCCCGTGCTATCGTTACTCCAATCATAATTCATACTTCGAGAATTGTACATCTACGATCTGAATTTCGTCCATAGAAAAATATATCTTGGGTGAATTTGAAATAATTTGATTAGTAGATTTAGATCTACTTGTAGTGCATTGAAATTGATGAAAGATGAATCCTTTGATAACATGTACTTGCTGTTATGGTATCATAAAAGATTTTACAAATTTTTATTGCTCGGAATTATTCTATATTAAAACTATTAATTAAGGAGTTAAAATGGATTTCAGTTTACACTTCAATGTCAAAGTTACACTATTAAATCCTTACTGCATGAACATTTTGTTTCTGTATCTCGTGAATTCTAGTTAAGAATATTTTTAAAATATACAGGTTGGGAATATGAATCTAAGAAACCAATGAAAAAGAACAATATCTCGCAGAGTGCGATATTTTATCATCGTTTTCGAGGAACCTCAATAGAACTAATGGTGATAACTCTTTCAATTTGCGTCTAACGGAATCGTGATCATAGAGTAAAGGTGGATGTACATGTCCTCAATTTGGGAGGAAGCTGGTAAGGCTACTGAATATCAACAATCTTAGAAGTGGTCGAGCAATTGTCTGGTGTGCAACTACAAGCATCGAAGTAGTAATGCAGTGGTGTCAAGATCCCCTACTGGTGCCAGTGGCACGCCTCGCCTCATCATGCCATGCCACTAGTTTCTCAGCGTAACTAGCGTCGGGAAAGGGAACTATTAGTAGTAGGGTAGTTGTCTCGAGGAGAATTCTAGCGCCGGCTGGTATGATAGGTAGTTTTCCATGGATTTTCCTATCAACATCAGGGGAATGTCCGAACAGTACCCTAACAAACGAGCCTTCCTAATTACTCACATACTAACATGCACTACATATCACACTGCACATTACACATCACACTGTCGGGAGTCCAGTCGGGAGCTCAGAGTTTGTCGCTGCTGGGGCATAGACTCACTAGAGGAAATCCCCCGCTAGAGAACATGTAGGTCAGCGCAGGATCTCACCATTCAGCGGGCGAGGAACAGCGCCACCTCCTGTAATAAATGTTTCACTAACCTAACGGAACTAAATCCCACAGCGGCTGAGGTGTCCAAAACGTTGATCAATCAGATACCGACGATGGTGTAAGAGTTTTCGAGGGCAGGGAAGTAGCGATCGCCGCGCCTCGTAAACATGGCTGAAATAGCAAAGAAGAACTCGCGTTTCGTAACACGCGATTTTGTAGACGATTGTAAATTCATAATATTGAGGAGATATACATATTCAGTGTATTTCTTTGTATTTCGTTATATTTCATTATACTGAACTGTTATAATATCGACGTAACGCAACCAAAAAGAGGAACGAAAATTCACTCTTAATGGGCGACGTTCATTAAGGATTTAACAATCCACAGTCTGTTAAGAACAATCGAAACGTGTGAGTTGTAGCTAACCTAGACTATGAGTACACTTATTCCAAGTAATTATATTTATTGATGAGAGTATTTTTGTAAGAAGAAGTTATTACGAAAAGTATGGAACGTCAAACTGCCGATAAAACAAAAAAACAGACTCGGTTGTTTACAATAGTCCCGGTTTACAAACTTCAACTGCATCTATTATTTGCAATTTGTCTGCCTAATAAAGAAAATACACTCTTTACCTAGTAAACTCTTTACTTTGCATCAAAACAATCTATAAAATGAAATATACAAGAATTTGTTCATAAATTTAAATAATATTTAAATTTGAATAAAAATGATTTTTAGTTCATATGATAATACCAGAATAATCGTCAAATGTCATTTAAGAGAGACCCTAATCTTTCTTCTTGATGTTTTTGAACACATTAGTTTCTTGAATTTAAGAATGAAAATTTATTTACATATGGGTACAATATATAAGAAGGCACGAGTTCATTTAAATCAAAATCAATATTAGATGTAGGCTCCCCATCGTAACTGTTTATTTTGGCATAAAGCTTTTTCGGCCGCATTGCGGCCATCTTCAGTGCTACAAAATAATAATAATAATAATAATAATAATTATTATTATTATTATTTATTATGTTATTTATTATGAGTTCATTTAACTTCTACGTTTTATTCATCACGATTCCGGACCGGGTCAAGCGAGCCTTATTTGGATCGTAACACGCGGTCAAGACGCACGCACGGCAGTGATGTCATCGACGGATCCGCCGGTGGGCGCGGAGAGCCTCGAGTTCATGCCTCGGCGGGGTCCGTTCGGCCGGTTGCCGTGCCACTCCAGAGTCCGGTTCCTTACGCGGAGGCCCTCGAAGTCTGCCCGATGCCGCTCGGAGCAGCTGTGGTCGTACCACGAAGTGTTGATTGATTACTAGTGATTGCGGGCGTGTAAACGGCTAAGGTAATTGATACCGTAAGTGTAGTACATATTTTCCCTAGGGAGGTAGCAGTGATATTCCCCCGCTGGTCAGCGAGATCCGGTACCGATGTACCGTCGGCTAGCGGGATTTCTCCAACAAGGTATCTCCCATCAGCGGGGCACCGCCCCACACGGGCCCAGATTTAAGTTCCCGACCGGTCTCCCGGCATGTGCGATGCATGTTAGTGTAGTATGGTGAGGATAGGACAAGGAAGAGGAAGGAAAGATGGCGCGCGGTTCATGACCCGTTTCGTTGGGCATTGCTCTGGCATTCGCCTGGTATTAATCGAAGAAACCCCAGAAGACTACCGACAGAGGAACCGGTCACTAGAATTCTCTTGAGAAAACGACTGAATTCGACCTAGCTGTTAAGCTAGTGTCGAAAATCCTGCCACCGTCGGGACTCGAACCTAGGGCCGCCCGGTCAGAGGCACTGCAGTGACATTAGTTGATGTCCTGCGCCACCTCTCCCGTCCACGAAGCGTGCAATGCGCCGTTCGCGATTTCCTAACGGCCTCCACTTTGTAGCGGCACGAAGTTACCGATGTGGCTGGCGGTGATTGATGGATAACGGGCGGCAGATGTTACGTGTAATTGAATACGCTTGTGAAGGTTTTGTAAGTCGAATGAGTTCGAATGTGATATTGTTTTCAAGATATTTACGAAAGGGCTGCTTGGTATTGTTCGTCGACACATGAGCTTACAAATGATGAAGTTTCAATGAATTATAAAAGGTTTTAATAGCCGTGTTTATGAGTGAATATTTAGTGTTTCCATTTAGTTACTTTCTCGCTATGGTATAAAATGGCTCCAAATATTATTATTATTATTATTATTATTATTATTATTATCATTATTATTATTATACTATTTAAACGTTGAATTAGCAACTCTCATTTGCTATTTATTCAATTAAATGAAAATAATTTGAAATATAATAGCTGAAAATGCTATCAATTAGAGGAATCAAAAGAAGATTAGTTAGCTACAGATTTCCTTGAAATGCTTTCTCTGACCTTAATGGTTTGAAATTGCATTTCTATCAAATCAGGTACAGATTACCAGGTAAATAGCCATTTTACTACGGCGTTTTCTTCAGGTTGTATGTTTAGAAAGTACTATATCTGAGACGCTGTTTACTATGGATATCTGCATTCAATAGATCTAGTTACATGATAATAGGATGCGTTTTGTTTCCATTTAAGGAAACATACTTATTAAGCTTGGTGTGTATATGGTGTGTACATGGTGTGTATAATAATACTTGTCAAACCATTGCCCACTGAATAAAAGAAATTAAAATAACAATGATTACGTACAAAGTTAATCCCTTTTCTCCAGCTATACCCTCTGGATGTACTGGGTATCCAGAGAGGAAACAACGAAACTTCGAAAATTAGATCTTAAGTCAATATTAAGCATTATTTGTCTTATAAACTCCTTCGTGATTTTGAAGTGTTCTGCCGCCAATAAGTAATCAAAAGTTGGTTTGAAAAAAGCCTTTCTATGCAAAAATTTGCATTTCGGAAACTTATAAACACTTCAGAATCATGTAAATAATAACCACCTTAAATGATTCTAGAGTGTTTAGATGTTTTTGAAATGCAAATTTTTGCGTAGAAAGACTGTTTTCAAATCAACTTTTGACTACTTATTGGCAGCTGAATCATTTGAAATCTCGAAGGAGCTTATGAGACAAAATATGCTTAATTTAACATAGAGGCTTATTTTCGAAGTTTCGTTGTTTCCTCCCTAGACACCTGTATACTCTATATCAGTGGTGTCAAGGTCTTCTACTGGAGGCAATGGCACTCGTTGAGGCGCAGTAGCATGCCACGAGCTTCTCTGCGCAACTAGCGTCGGGAAAGAGAACTATTAGTAACCCCGCCGTTTTACATTAGGGATGGCGTTGTGTCTGGTGGCGGGGTAACGAACTGCGTGGAGGGGCGATTTCGTCGTGGCACTCGTGCCGCGGACTCCCGCTCGTGGCATCGACCTTGACAAGACTGTTCTATACGTACGTACGACTGTGACACTTGGCGTTTTGATTTTCCGTCCGAACGAGAGATAAATTTCGGTCGTTACAGCGGCCTTGTTCGCCGAGCGGCGATCGCCACCCGTATACGGCGATTGAGGTGCCTGCCCCGTTAGCAGCGAGGCGCGTCCTCCAGGAACGAGAAGAGACTGAAGTACGGGCGGCCGCGCCGCGCCGCGACGCTACGATTCGACGCCGGGTAACGCCGTACGGTACTCTCCGTTTTTACCAAACAACCTCCGCATCCCTCTCGTCGCGTAGGAGGGAGGGAGAAGAGAGTCAGACAAGCGAAACGGCTATAAAGCGCGGTCAGTGACAGTGCCATGATCGGCCGCAATGCAGTGGAGTTGTCGGTACCGAGAAGAACTGAAGAACTCGCCGGCTTGTTCCTCTTGCGGGAAATTGCTGCCCTGATCAAACGTCGTGCGGTTAGAGTGGTTGTTTTGGTTGTTTGGGTTTCGAAAGGTAGAGTGAGGAATTTGGACTCCTTTGTGGGTGGTATCTTTTCTCGAACCGTCGTGTCTTAATGTTTTTTTGGAAACCTGATGTTTTTTGTTCTTAATTATTTGATGTTAAGTTGATTGAATCCCTGAATTCCAAGTAAGAAACTTTCCTTTCTATGATTGTGATAAAGTACTTTCTGGTCACCAAAATACAATTTTCTGCTGAGTCAACAATCGGGGTAATGGTTGACCCGGAAAGGAAATAATGAAGTTATTGTTGTATTTTAAATCTAATTTACCAATAGATGATGCAAAAGTAAATACGTGAATAATGTATTATTCAGGAATATTTAAGAAATAGAACCTAGAACATAATACTTTAATATTTTTAAACATATTTAATCTATCATTTTTCGATATCGGTAATATGTGCTTTTTTTCGCAAATTGATGTTATATTTTTAAATGAAAGTGATATCTTAGGAGAAGAGTATTCAGAACGCGGTGGCACAAAGCACATTTCTAAGAAAGATATTTCACAAATTCGTTAAGAATAAGATGCTCATTTTAATACTATTTGGACTCCTTCTGAGTCACATTGTTTTAAACATTTTCTCTAAAAACAACAGTATAATCGCAACAAGTCCTGTATTTTTTTATATATTCTACGTTATTTGTAGCCTCTTCAGTGACTTCGTGTGTTTGTGTGTGTGTGTGTGATTGGGATCTGAAAATTTTCGCCATGTACTTGTCAAAACTTTCCATTCATCTTCGTACTACGTGCTTGATCTTTCAAATGCGCAAAGTCTGATGTATGAATTATATATATATAT
This sequence comes from Acheta domesticus, assembly GCA_031308135.1. Lineage (NCBI taxonomy): Eukaryota > Metazoa > Arthropoda > Insecta > Orthoptera > Gryllidae > Acheta > Acheta domesticus. The sequence continues at coordinate 4,145,270 of JAHLJT010008756.1, forward strand.
ATATATATATATATATATATATATATATATATATATATACAAAAAATTTCAAAAATAGGCAGTTTACAAGAGAGCGGTTTTACTCCGAGCAAATCCGTTTACTTCGCGCAATGAGACAAGTGTTTTACTGTTCATACCGGCTGCATTATGAAAAATATTATTTTAAGCAGTAGAAATATGTATTTTTAAACAGTAAATTAATCTTAAAACATTTCTTCTCTTAAGTAAAACAAGGGCTGTTTTTGAGACGTGCAGCTAGCTCTCGCATGCGGGAAAAGATGATGCGACCCGACCATGCGGGAAAAGATGTTCTGAATTCATTGAACATGTCCGACTCCGAGAGGAGACCGGAAGCGCCGTTTCGAGCAAAGAGAAGACGGTGACAGGGTTAGCGTGTCGCCAGGCGCCGCCACCAGCGCTTCCTGACGCCGCGCCGCGCCGCGCCTCCGAGCTCCTTCCGCGGGAACAAGGTCAACGCTCGCGCCGTCGCGTGCGCTGGAGCAGCCGCCGCTCCGTTCGTATCCCTCATCTGATATGAACTGTGACAATGACGAAAGCCCCGCGCCCATCCTAACCGACAATGGACGGAGTCATCTCTGTGTAATCAAGACACATAATTATAAGGGAAAGTGCAATTCAGGAAGTGTGGAGCTGTGAGTGAGCTGCACTTCCGTTGGGTAAAAGGCGAGGACACGCTTGCGAGAGAGTGGGATTTTAAATGTGTATTGTGAATTTTTTCTCTTAGGAACAGAGGAATTTCATAATAAAATGTTCATGTTGCATGTACAACTCATGCTTATTATGTTCATGTATTCAAATATTAACCCTTTGCCTTGTAATGTGTTCTCTGCGTTTCTTAAATTAAATAGTATACGATAATTACTGTACAAATTTTCACTTTTTAAACACCAGGAGAATGAGTACATGCACTAGTCACCAACGTTTAGAATTCGACATCTCATCCTAAATTGTTTATTTCTTGCACAGTAAAATGTGAGTTTATTTTGCGTATTTCAATCTCTTTCATTAGTAAGTAAAGTAATGCAAAGTAATAACCATTAACCCTAAATGCTCTTTTAAAAAATACAATTATAAAATGTATTGTTTATTGTATACTATTCGTCGTAAATGAATAATCAGATGTTTCCTTACATTAACGAAAATCCAGACTGAAGCTGCTTCAGCAAATATAAAGGTTGTTATAAACCATTATCAAAAGTGACGCTTTGAAAGTCAGTGTACCTATTCTTCATACAGAAAAAACACAGTATAAAACATATTTAATGAATGAAAAGTAAATGAAAACAGATATGCCAGTCATATGGAAATGGAACTGAAAACGAAAAGCGAATAGATTTATCATATGGAAATAAAACTGAAAATTTCTTTCAGTTCATTTTTCTGCCATAAGTAATACTTAAGTTTCTCTCTGGCTTTCAGACACAAGTGAAGTACTCTCCTTATTATCTACAGGAATTCCTATTATACCACATAAAAATACAGTTGCTATTGTAAGAGCAAGTACTCTCAGCGGGGGCGTCGCGCCACATACCTTCCAGGACGTCTAACGGTGACGCCCAGTGCTCACGTTGCGGATGTAGTCCCGCGAATACGACATTGCGATGCAACGAGAGAGGCAGTATGCGGTGTACGAGCATGCACAATAACAATTATCCGTACACGTTTACGCGTAATTCCTTTCTTTTATAGAATACACGTGACGTGGTCGTGACTGAGCTATGGAAATACATTGACTAAAACGTTTGAGAAGAAAATTAACGTTGTCAATTAGTGTAAATTGTTTTAAGTTCAACGAAAGTTTAAACAAAAATGAGAAATTCAAAAACAAAAGATATCGACCACACAGAAAAGGTATATGAAATTCTTATTCGCGTTATTATGTCACATGTTACGCGTTATTTATGATTAGTGTTTCCTCTATTGTTCAATTTTTTTCGCGTTGATCGCAAATAATTGCTTATCGTTCCTTGCTATTTTTTTCGTGCCGCTTCAGTGGGGGCAAGCCCTCAGAGAAAACGTCAATTATCTTATAAATTTACTAATTTTAAGTGAAAGAGACAGGCGATTTGCATATCATAGATTAAGAAATGAAGTGGAATAATTCTCGCAGTAGCCCAAGTAGAATTGCCTGCATTAGTCGGAGTGTAACTTCTGGTCTCCGGAGTTATGACACTATGAGAGCAGAACTCACTTCTCGGATGGAAATACGCTGTCGAAAAACCTGGCTACTTCTCGGCTGCTGTGATGAAAAATCCGGAAGTAATGTTGAAGCTGAAGCAATCTGATTATGATGGGAACGATCTGAGATGTTTCATTGTATATTTCGCACTCTCGCTTCCAAGACCAAGGTTTATTTTTTAATATATTCAAAATCAATGTGATCTACATTGACAACAGATAGATGAATTATTTTGAATTTTGGATCTTATTTCTAGTAGTTTTAGAATCACAAGTCATTAAACTGAAATTTCGTTGGGGATAAATAAAACTAATTTTGCTCACCCGGGCTATAATCCTCGCGAAGATACGACGGTGAAGTGTCACTAGCAGTGGTGGTAGTACATCATCGCTTTCTAGCCTGAAGACATTGCATTATTCTCTATTCTAGTACTAAACTCTAATTAGGTTTCGCACTTACAATTCTATGCAAATAAATTTGCCTCAGAGGTGCCCGACTCAGAAGGTATCCCAGTAGTAGCTGACTGTATGAGTGTCGGATATTCGAACTTCGCCGCAGATCTCGACCGGCTTATTACTGAAATTCCCCATGCACCCGCAGAAGAATAACGTCCGAGTTTCGCGCACTCGACCCGGGGCCACGCAGTCTAAGGGGATGCGCGGGCCGCTTTATCCTGAGTCTGAAGGTACCCTAGGAGTAGGCGATGTGACATCGAGGGATAATCGTATGTCGTCGCAGACGCGGACCGTTTTGCGGCTGAAATTTCCCATGCGTCCTCCAAGGAATCTCTTCCGCGTTTTGCACACTCTGCCCGGACGCAGTGGGATCCCGGACCTTTGAGACGTAGTGCGGGCCGCTTTATCCCGAGTCAGAAGATACCCCGGTGGTGCCATCGAGAGTTAATCGTATATCGTCGCATATCTATGGCTGAATTCCCCCATGCACCCGCGAGAGAATCCCGTCCGAGTTTCGCACACTCGGCGGCCCGTAAGGCAGCGGGGTCGCGTTGGGCGTCGCGGGGCGTCGCGGGGCGTCGCGGGGCGTCGCGGCGCTGGCGCTCACCTGAGCGAGTCGTCAAGGAGCGTCGGGGAGGCCGGCAGCGGCGAGGGCGGCGAGCGGCGGAAGGCGAAGTCTGCTGCGGTCCGCTATCCGGAGGCGACTGAACCCTGTGCGGGACGCGCTGCCCGCGTATATAGCCGGCCTACATCCCGCGCCCTAACCCACATCACGACCCCCTCTCCTCCTTTGAGCGCCACCGCCGCCGCCGCCGCCGTCGCTGCCCCCCGCCACCGCCGCCGCTGCCCCCCGCGACTGCCCGCCTCCCTCGCCGCCACCGCCGCGCCGCGGCGACCGGCGGCGGCGGCGGCGGCGGCGCCTCCTTTCGATTTCACGTGCGGTGGCGTCGGGGACGGTGGCGTCGCTCCCCGCCTGGGAAAGGCGCCCTGCGACGGCGCTGCGCTTAGCCGGTAAACTCATCATCTTCGTCTCTCCGGGCTGGCGTTCCCCCGCGCCCCCCCCCGCCGCTTCGAAAGGCAGTTCTCTGCGCCGGCGATCGCCTGAGAACCTGAGGCTGCCTTCGCCGCCGCCGTCAGTGGAGTTGCCAGACATCCGTACCTGCCAGCGCCTCATCCCGGGAGCTGCGTCGTTCGCTGACGTCGCATAGCCGCTGCTGTCGGCGTTTATCATCTTTCATTGACACGTTCATTCTGATATTTGTATATGAGTCATTATAGTACCGTTTTTTTCCGTCTATGTCACTGTTTGTTATAATGGAGAGACTGTAAATGGTAAGAAAATTGCAAATATTCATGTACTTTTCACATTCTTGTGTCTTGCTGTTCTTTTGTCTCGTTTTCTAAATTAAAAATGCATTGACCACTAACCACTTTCGTTAAAATCCAGAATTTTCTCTTATTGTGAACAGTAAACTAAACATTCCTCAGCTCTTCCGCAGAGTTTCTATTTCATAATTTTTATCGCAATCATTTTACTATTGCTACTAGGTATCCCCGCAATTACTTCAGTATTTTGGTTTCCAATATTCTAAAATATGCCATCACTTCCTTCACGTTCATATACAACATAATTATTAAGAACGTGTACACGCCGCTACATCAAGTTTGAGAGCAGCAATCCCCACTTCCTTTCCATTTTACTGCATTTTCGTTATATGTTTCTGAAATAACCTATAGGAAGACGAGAAATAGGACGTCCTAGGAAGAGATGGTTGGAGTGAAGACGGAACAGGCTGTCAGCCTAATCCCTGATAGTGAAGAAGAATAAGAATAAGAAGTTTCTGAAATAACTTTGTAACCTCTCCGCCAACCCGTTCATAAGCATTTAATTGCCTGTGTGCACCTTGAGGTGACAGCTTGACAGTCGTGATGAGCCAATTTGGCGGACGTGCCCTTCGCAAACAATGCTCGACCTCTTGTTTGCTTTGCCTAGCCTGTCCGATGCATAGAGTACTTCATGTGTGCAAGACGTTATGCATGCAAATGTCAATGCCGATGCTTTAGGTGGTAGGCCTTAAAATAGGGACGCGTTTACTCCTTGTGTTAAAGTTTTTCTCATCACAGATACCATTTTAATTGTTCAGGTTAAAACAGCACGCAAATCTGAGAAAATTGTAATCACTTTTAAAAAAGAAATTATTAAAGGCCGGCCTAGGTAGACGAGCTCTCTAAGGCTTAAGGACCGCAGCCGCCTGAACTCGAAGGGTCGTGGGTTTGAATCCCACCTCAGGCATGGATGTTTGTGAGTGCTCATATCGTCCTTACGTGTTGGGTTCCCCCAACAGTTACCCCAAAGCAAATATGCATTTTCTGAAATAGAAAATATTGATCAATATTAATGAAACTGAAATATTTTGACTTCAAATTAATCAGAAATTTTAAGTAATATTTTCTTTAATATACGCATCGTTGAAGCAATTAATAGAAAATACGAAAGAAGAACTGATGTCATAGAGAATAGATTGAATTCAACAAAATGCTGAAATGACTAGTTGAATAAATTTCCAATTTCCTGACATTCACTCACATATAATGATTCTAGATTTGTTCTGACATTCAAAGATGTTCAAGTCCTTGTATTGTATTTTAACCAAATTCTGCTTGTGATGTAACCGGAATCTTTTTTACTTCTCATTTTCACTCCAGAAAACATAAGATTAGACTTTTAGTAAAAATGCAACGACTGACTGTATTAGTTCGATAGTGCAATAGTTGCTCTGAACATTTGATTTTTCAAGCGGGAATTGCCTTGTACCAATTACACATACCAAGTGCATTGAGTTATGCCCTAGCTTCTCAATGAAACTACGCTTGGCACATGTCTGACTTTCCTCCTCCGAAATTTCATCTCTTCTTACGTCTCTACGGGGTCCTCGAGGCCAGCCAGCTGTTGGTGACCCGCCGTGAATAATGGGTGTGAACATGCACTGCGAAGCTTTTTCCCTTTCTTGAAATTTCGGACGTGGGGAGGTTTTGGTGGCTACAGGAGATAAGATGCAATTTACAATTATGATGATACTAAAGGCAGCAGCGGAGAAGACCACATAAGAAGTCTTGTGATAGTATCGGGGTTGTGGGAACAAAGGGTGTTGACTAGCCCACGTCAGTGGTTGTCACGAAAATAACATGAAGAATAATGACAATACGTTTTATCCCACGTCTTAGCGATTCAAACATTAACCGAGGTGTTATAACTGTTTTCTTACTTCAGAATGAGGATTCGTGTTGCCAAATGCAAGCTTGTTAGAAAGGTGTCATCCTCACTACCAAGGGATTGAAATACTCTTCCTCATCAGCGAAGTGTTAGAAGCCTGCATCGGGTATAAATATTTATCTTATTCCTTTCTAGGTGCTTCGCGTAGTGCTGTCCCCAATACTGAAGACGTGTGAGAGTATAGCATATACATTCTAAAAGAAGTTTATTTATGCGAACCTCTGCAACCTAAAACAAAGAATTATGTTCATGTACCGGATGACCGTTTCCAATGACGTTGGAGGAATAGGTGCGAGTGAAGTAATAGTTCCTTGAACTGTGGAACTGTGTTTATTAGAACTGTGGTCATCACTGCCTACAAACCAGCTTCAATACTTATAAGTATTTCTGTAGAAGACTCAAAAAAAGTTTATCCTCTTTTAAATGTAAAATTTAAATATGTAAAATATTTTTGACTGAATGGACAAGTAACATTATCGAAAATTTGAAACTTATTGTTTGAAGTAATGTATTTAAATAGAGCCTATTTTTTAGGTGACTGTTTCATTTCGGTCATTAGCCAATCTCTCATTTCGGTTTTTCCTCTCTTCTCTGTGGATTTCCGGGACGTACCACTCTGTCGCCCTTCCATATTTTTCATGTACACCTTGTGTACCACTTTCCAACCTTCATTTCTAAAGATGTCGCATAGGCGTTTCTAGGCTAATTCTTTCTGGTGCCGAAGAACCCTAATTCAATAAAGATTACAAGACGTTAAGTGTACTAGTATAGTGTTGAAATTTTTGTCTTTGGGCGCGAAGTAAATGGCTCTGCCCTAAATAAAATAATCACTTTCAAATTCTCATTCTGAAAAATGACAACTTATTACTTATAAATTGTCACTTTTCTTGGGAACTCAAAATGTAAGAATTATGTGTTTGTAATTTTCTTAAGATTTCATCTAACAACTTAGCTCATTAACGAATAAAGTATGTTAATTTTACATTAGCTATTTATGAGTAAAATTGTAGTTCACCCCCTTCAGGGCCCCTTCAGAAAAATACATAGGGCAGAAGCCTTTTAAAAAAATTAAAGGATACAATTATTTAAATTGAATTAATTAATAGTAACTATTTACTTCATATATACATTTCAATTTCAATTCTTTATTTATAAACAATTGAAAATAACACATTTAATAGACATTTTTATCCATCTTTGTTTTAGTAGTTATTTTTTCTGCTAGAATTAGTTTGAATTAGAGTTTTGAGGTAACCTTTAAATATTATATTTTATAAATACGATAATAATATTGATGGAGCCACCCTTTCCCCACTGAAAATATTTCTCGACTTTTTTTCATTTAAGTCAAAAAGCTCATAACAGTTAGTCTTTTTTGTGTCTCTGTTGTTAGGTTGCTTGCTTTCTAATGTTCGAACAGTTCCAGATTGATTCATTGTTTTTCTGTTATAGGGACGAAACATCTGAGCATTTCTGAGTTCTCACCCTAAAGGCTCTCATTACAGTCAGTAAATGTTGACTCCCATATTAGCCGCCAGTGAGCGCCACAACGTAGATTTCAGTAATGTTTTTCTCGGAGAAGTGAATCCGGGGTCAGAACGGGAATTATCGAAGGTCATAATACTACTTTTTTTCTTTCTTTCTAATGTTTTTATCGAGATGATAGGCTTTTACCCTCTATGTCCAGATGGGACGCATATTCTACCAAGCTCTTAGACAGCAACACACTTGCGGGCTCCTTTAATCTGGATTCAGTAGAACGCGAGGCCCTCCGCGACTACATCTACAAGGGGCAAAAAACCATACCAAGGCGGGACAACTCGGCCATCTACATCGGCCTTAATACTATTTTGGCGGGCATTTAAGCAAGATTATTTTACACACCACTAGTACGATATGGCAACTGTGAATCATCCGCTCTTCGAAAATCCACAGACCTCGACCAGTCGGGAGTTTAGAGTTTGTCCTGGCTGGGGCAATGCCGCCCTGCTATGAGATACCTGGTTGAGGGAAAACCCACACGTCGACCTGTAGGTCGGCGCCGGATGCCACTGTCATCGAGAAAAGATCGCCGCCATCTCCCGGTTTAAACATGTACTACACTTACGGGTCTAATGACCAGCGCAGTTGACGCGCCCGAAAAAAATAATCAGCCGGGACCGAACCCGCTGTTGTCCAGAGCTGAGCAGAGCCAAGCAGCACAGTAAGCTCCGCCGCGTGATTCCAACTTTTACTTGCGCACGCGGCCAACGCCGGCAGCCAGGTCGACTCGCCGCCGCCGGCGCGCCGTTGGGAACTCGCCATTTGCATGCGCCGGCTCCGCGCGTCGTCTTGTCTCCCGCCGCTCGCCCGCCCTCCCGCGGGCGGCTGCCCAGCGAGGAAACCGCGCAGTCTGGGCCCATTACTCAAGCCCCGACGCTGCACTTGCCGCTTTGCATGTCCGAGCTCTCCTCAATGGACGCTCTCGTATGTGAAGGCTGCGTGTGCAATTCGTTGCATGCTAGGTTGGACGTGCAGAGGCGGATCAGTGGAGCCTTACCCCTTCCCCAAAAGGTCTCGAGGTTTCGTTTGTTACCTAACTTTATTTGGCGACATTTATTTAAATATTTATTTGTTAGAATATTAATTATCATATGAAAGATAGTAAATTATCATATGAAAGGTAGGTTTGTTAAAATGGTGTCAATACATAGGTAAGGCAGATTTCGTGCTGAAATTGTTTCCTTCAGCGTATGTGAGCTTGGTTTGTACAAAAATGATCCATCCGATTCCTAGAGAAAGAAGTATACAAGAAAGTGACACTGAGAGAGTGCAATGTAAAAGAAATGCGTTTTGGGAACAAACCAGCAGCGATGAAATAGGAAATAAACAAACTTATTTTAATTCCAAGACAGATGGAAAGAATATAAAACGTAGATAACGAGGCGGCAAAATATAACTTTTTGAATCTATCTCTGAGATGCAAGTCATTCTACGTTTATTATGAACGCGAGCGCTAAGTGCACTGTTTGAGATTGCATTATCAATGTTTTGGTGCTTTTTCGAAGATTATTAAAAAATAGAATTATGTTCATAGGAAGTGGTATAGTTCTTATTGAGTTATACATTCTAATTTAGAATCATTAATATAACTGACAATGTATGAACAACAATAAATGACGATTGTCTTTCCTTCCATTGTTTTAATAATACATTATTCGCAACAATTCTGTTTTCGCGTCTATCTTCGCTTTAGAAAGTATTGTTATAATTTAATCCAGACTCAAATATATTGACTTCTACTTACAAAATAATCTTTTTGAATTAAACATTTATAATTCTTATCATTGTGGGTTAGAAATCATTAAGAAAATATTGCATACTTTGTATTGTTAAAAAATTAACGAACGGAATATCAGCCATAGCACAAGACAGCTACAACAAATTTTTAAGTAAAAGTTACCTAATTGTAGTATATACATCTTGATTATCTTACGTAAAACTTTATGAAACTGATTAATGAGTTCAGTTTCGTGATAATAATTAGAACAACAAAAGCACAATAATTCCTGGCTTTTATTTACTGCTATAATTTGTATTAACATGAGCCTGTCACCGATCACTCAATGAATAGTAATATTTAAACGAAAATTATAGTAGGTTCTACCTTGGGAATTGTACAAAGTGAATAAAACATTGTATGTTACTCGTATCGTTACATTGTATTATAAAATGAGACTGTAGAAATATAAAAGGAAACTGTTAGATCGGGTTTGATATCCAATCGATCGCAGAAATCAATTCCCTGATCTTAATTGAGAACCAATTCTCCAATCACGTACTTTAATAAGAGGTCATATGATTGTTTTGAGTTAAATAAGTATTTTCCCTCAAGAAACTTCATCGGCATAGGTGGCTCAGGGCATCAACTTCTTCCTCAGACCGGGAGGTCCTAGGGTTTGAGACTTGACGGTGGCAGGATTTCCACACGAGCTACATAACCAGGCCGAGTTCCGCCGCTGTCTGGAGGATAATTCTCGTGGCTGGCCGCTCTGATCGTTTTTTCCCGTGATTTTTCCGACCAATACCAGGCGAATGCCGGAGCAGTACCCTAACAAACGGGCCACGGAGCGCACACAATCATTCCTTCCTCTCCTTTCTTACTTGTCACCCCATTCTTACACTCACTTGCACTTCTCTACCATGCCTGGCAAGACATCAGTCGGGAGCTTAGAGCTTGTCCCGCTGGTGGGAATACCTTGTTGGGGAAAATCCCAGCATGGCGACATAGGCCTGCCATTCAACGGGGAAGATCACCTCCACCTCCCGCGATAAAAGCATGCATTTCACTCCCGGGACTAATGAACTTAGGAGTTAACGCGCCCGGAATCACTAATAAATCAAACCCAAAAAACTTCTTATAAGAACCTACCCTACCAGAGGAAACAACTCCTATACCCATCCTTACGCATTTCGCCCTGAAGAAGGTCGTAGTATGACAACCGCAACGTTGGCAACTGTGCCTAGAACGCGGCGACTCCGGGACATCGAAGTATCTATTGCAGTGTTGTCAAGGTCGATGCCACGAGCGGGAGTCGGTGGCACGAGTGCCATGACGAAATCGCCCCTCCACGCAGTTCATCACCCCGCCACCAGACACAACGCCATCCCTATTGTTGAACGGCGGGGTTTCTAATAGTTTCCCGTCCCGACGCTAGTTGCGCAGAGTAGCTCGTGGCATGCCATGGTGACACGACGCGTGCTACTGCCACCAGCAGAAGACCTTGACACCACGGATCTATTGTCACCGGCCGCGGAAAGGCGCCTTGAAGAGCAACGTGCGAGGAAACCGGACGTTTGCCGGCCGCAGCGTGCGGTGCGTCGGAGGAGCTGTTGCTCGCCGCCCAGGGGCGCGCGGCGGTGCGGTGGGGGGGGGGAGCCGAAGGTGCGTGTAGCGATGACGCAAGCGGACATCCTTCGCGAGACCCGAACCGGACCTGGTCCGCGTCCGGGAGGCCCACGATAGCACGGGGATCACGCGAGCCCCGGCCCACCCCCCGCCTCCGAGCTCCGAACAATGAGCGAAACCACTGCCAGTCTTGGGCGAGAGGAAAGAGTTGGAAGATATAATTAGGAATATGAAATTCAAGAAATTTACGGGAATTAAATGGCTGACTATTACGCAGAATATTTTTATGAAAGGAATAACATTATTATTGCAAAGTATAAATATTTTATAGTGTATTTATTGTAGGTACTCCATGTTGTAACATTTTTATCAATAGATTGACTGAGTTTATTTGTACAATACTCTTCTTCTTCACTTTATATTATAGACAACCAACACTTGGACTGATGTTTAAATTAAAACTGTGTAGTTAAATTAAATTTTTTTATGTCTCTAACGATGAAAATAATATTTTTCAAAAGTTTTACTTGGTATATATTTTAAAATTACGAAATAAATCGTAAACTTAACACGAATGTACGATTTGATTGTCTATAAAATAAATGGAAGAATATTAATATTTTGCATATTGTTACTACATTGTGAAGTGTGTGCAATAAGTTCAATTTCAATTTATTGTTCTAGTTAGACTAAGTGATGACTTTTTTCGTGGAACTTGAAAATTCGAAATATGTCAATTGATTTGTTATCGGAACGTTTTTTAATCTTTTCGATCTCAATAGAGTGAGCAAAACATTGTCACAATGTGTTGACAGAAACGTTAACTTTGAGGAATTAAAAACTTACAAGTTTTCTTTTTTCAATTAGGGGGAGAGAAGTTTTCAGCACTTCTTGTAAAATTGTTATTACAATTAACAAGGTTTTACAAATAAACAATCCTTATCTATAAAATGCCTTCTTCTGCAAACCGAAGCATTTTCTCTGTCGGCTCTCACCCATTCTCTGCATTTTATTTCAATCAAAATAGGAGGTACATTTCATCACATCTAACATGATTTTACCTTTCCACGATACAGCCCTTTTCAAGGTATAGCCCCTTTTGAAGGTACAACCCTTTCCAGAGTACAGTCCTTTTCAGAGTAAAGTTCTTTTCAGAGTACAGTCCTTTTCAGAGTACAGTCCTTTTCAGAGTACAGTCCTTTTCAGAGTACAGTCCTTTTCAGAGTACAGTCCTTTTCAGAGTACAGTCCTTTTCAGAGTACAGCCCTTTTCAAGGTACAGCCTTTATTGTCACTGATGCGAGTATATTATGTTTACATTCGTAAATGATTTCGCATTATATACTCCGATTAAAATAATTACGAGGTTGCCACTTTCATAAACTAACAATTTGTGGTATTAGAGGTTTGATAGTTGCTTTTTCAAGAAATACCAACCATTTACGATATCAGCGATGTCAGTTAAATGAAAAATAAGATATTTTGCAGATGACAGTTGTTCTGTACATAAATTTAAACATATTACTTTGTAAGACTGATGAATAATATTTTTAAAACATATTTCAATATTTACACGAATACAAAATATATTATTTTGACACAAGTCAGCAACAATTGATAGAGAAATGAACATTTTACAGCCCGCTGGAAAGAAAAAACATTTTTACTATGTAACTGTGTAAATATTCACTCATTTTGTTACAATAGACACAAACAATTTTCTACAACGAACTCTGTATGCTACTTGAATTTCCTAACCTTAGATATTTCCTTTATTGCAAAGTCTTAATTTGAAAGGCACCCTGTTGCTTTATGGTAATGCAGGTACTTTTTTATCAGTTTACCTTGCCTTCTGTGACTTAGTGAATACATGACAAGTAGTCTGCAACGTCCGTATTATTCAACTAACCAATCTGTCTTACCCAAGGTCTGTCTTTTTCTTCTACTCAGAGTGGAAGAAATGTGCAGCTAAAGATGACTTTCGCTTTTTATAACATTTTTCTTTCTCTTCACTTAACGGCATTCTTATTTCAAATGATTACGCACATAAAAAGCTGGAATTGAGTAAAATTAACTTTTATATTTTATCATTAGTTTATAATTAATGTTATTACGCAAAGTAAATTTCAAAATCCGATATGCCTTTTCCTCATTGGATTATCATTCCTTTCGAATAATATGATTCATATGATCGGCGAGGAAATTATTATAGGGTAATGAGAAGCAATTCTCTTGCAACTATTTAAATAGATAACGTTAGTATTCAGTAACATATGTTTAAGTAGTATTCTATATTTATTTCCTTTCCTCTAATATTACAATTCCAGTAGATGGTGTTTAATTGTGTCTCTTGGTTCAGTAAGACATTCCGGTAAGCTACTTTTATAGTAATGTTTAGGACTCACGTTGAAGAATGCAAGAATCTTGCACGAAGCAATGTTGGCGAGTTGAAAGATATTAATGGCAATCTTCACGAAGATATTTTCATATTCATGTTTATTGACAGGCAAGCAAATGATTCATTCCGAAGGTTGTCATTCTCTTTCGAGGCCAGAGAGACAGGAAGATCTCGTGAGTTCCTGTAGTTAGGTTCTGATGACGTCATTCCGACGACTGCTCGTAGCGTCTGCAGATTCGTTGTTCATTTATTGCTCTCTTGCATCCCGGATTTTACTATTTAGAACTCTGATACATTTAAATTGCAAGAGTTTTTGTGAATAAAATAATTATACACAAAACGTTATTTGTAACTTGAGGTTTAAACTTTGGAATGTTCGCTCTCCGTCATTTACAGTCTAACGATTTTGTACTGGTATTGAGGCATTAGCTAATTAAGACGATTACTTTAATAACTGACCTCCTAAATATCGGGTACAATATTAATAAATATATTGGCGAGATGAAAATATTATGGTACAATTTTCGCCGCTATTCAGATAGGAAATGCATGACAGAAAGAAACTGTGGACTTACACTTTTCGTTTTGAAATTGCAACAAAGAATAATAGAACATATACTTAAATCAACTTCTTATGTTGTCTACAGTTAAATTATCTTCAATTTTCTGTACGGGTATGACCACCCATGTTATGAAGTGACAGCACCCAGAAAAACTAAATCTCCAAAAATGCATCAGGTTAAATTATCTCATTTTAATGAAATACTACTTAAGAAACATAATTTGGGCGCAACCTGACCTCCTTCATTTCCTCACATGTCCCCACCTATCCTTCATATGTCTACCACCTGTCACTCATTTCCCCATTTGTTCCTCAACTGACCCGTGAAACTCGTGTCCCAACAAAACTCGAAACTCTTAAGGGACAAGAAAACCTTTTATAAGGGCTTACAGCGCATTGCTCCTGAGCAAAGAGCGATTATAATGTCTGTTGGTGTAATCTGATTTGCATGTCATGATCTGTAAACTACTATTTTTTCGTGTTAAATCTAATGCAGGGCTGGAGAGGAATTTTATAACCAGAAGTAGTGCACTTAGAAGTTTTTATGTGAATAACTTATTTTAAAATGTTAAAACCGTCATCTGTCCTCCGTATTTATTATATATTAAAGAGAATTATCTACAGAGATGATAATAATTAAAAATGAAGATTCTGATAGTTAAAATTAAAAATTCAATTTTTCTCAATACAAACGTCTTAGACGACAAATTAAAGATGGTGTTATATAATGAAAAATAAAATAAATATTGATATACTACGGCAACAAAAGTGTCTTTAATTTGCAAAATCTTTCTCTATTCGCTGTTATTGGACAGGTTCAGTTCCCCCGTGTGACGTCCAAAGTGGCCTTGACAGTTTCTCTTCTGCCATAACTTGAAACTGTATATGCCTGGCACTCGAAAAAAATTAGGAAACGTTTACAGTCGTACACTAAAAGGCGAACACTATGAACATTCACATTTGCGTGAGAAGGTAAATTAAGCTACGTCATGAGTAGGATATAAAAGTGCATTCGGGATTTTCCAGGCAGTATTGTTAATATCAATATATTTATGGATTTAAATTAAATTATTTGATAAAACAGTAAGGAAGCATGTTCTCCGTGATTATGGAATTCGTTATGTATAGGAAGTTACTAGGAACTCTATTACATATGATTTTGAAAGCAGCTCATAAACACCAAGTGTACGAGTGAGAGTTCCTTCTCAGAAACCTCAAATAAAACTGTCTGACCTATTCACCCCTCTTAGAATTTCCTTCATGCAAGGAAGTTAAAGAAATGTACACCCTTGAGATAAAACCCAGTTGATGGTACGTTACATAGAATATACAGATGGGTTTAATGGTTTCAGACGCATTCCAGTTCTTCCTTGGAATTCCAACTTGTATCCGTTTTGACAGCGTCTAAACGCGATAATTAAACTGCACCTTTCCTCGTTTCCGATCAGCAACTTATTTCTGACAAATCGTTTTTCTCTTTTTTGTCATTCAGATGAGACAGAAACGACATTATTTACTGTCTAGTCTCCTCAAATCTTCGCGAATGTTGTTAAATACTTTCTCTTTTGCTTCTTGTTGAGGAACGATTATGAACACTCGCATAATAGCGATAATTAACAGGGATAAGTCGTGTCATATGTTAATTCGAGGCAAAATTCCAGTTAATGAAAGTATGAGTTTTTAAAAATTATTAGTATTTTTGTACAACGCAATTATAAAATTAGTTTTATTTTCTTTAATAATTGACGGGTTCTCGCAGAGAACTTTTACATAGCTGATGTACACACAGTAATTCTATTCGTAATATTGTGGTTTTAGACTAGGTTGTGCAAGGTGATTGCAGACAGTTTTGGTCTCTTCCGAATAAGGCTACTGAATCCGCCTTTTGTTTCTAATGCGACAGTCACAGTCCGCGAAAGGTAGTCTCGACACCTGCAGCCTCATACGTGTGGTAGGAGACAGTAGCATCGTAGTGTAGCCAACATGAGCAACTGCCTAGGTGCCGTGGATGACGGTAGGATCTAAAAGTAACGATGATGATTAGGCTTGAACTATGATCTGGGAAAGCGTAAAGCAACGGCAAACAACTACATGTATCATAATTTTTTCTAATTATTATTGCATTTATTTCTTGCATGTCTAGGTGGCTAGAAACTCACTAAGATTTCTTTAAGGAAATAACTGTGAAAAGGAAGAATAACCACTAACTGTTGTGGGTGGCGTCAAGTGCATGTAATGATTACGTTGCCGGTTGCGAATCTTCTCATGAAAGAGCAACGGCGGACTATTTGCAGTGCCAGTACCATTGGTTTAACTTTTGACTAGATCATGGCGATATTAGCCATATCATAACTAAATCACCACAATTGGTTTAGCTATTGGCTATTTCATGCTAGTTTTATCGAAGAGAGTTTGAAAACAAGAATATAAATTCACAATTCAATATGCAAAGGGAAGCTTTCTGTGAAATTACAGCTAACAAAACTGCGATTGTATATCACAAACAGAATAGCGAATCATTATATACTCCTGAAGAACAAGAAGTAATTGGTTGTGATGTAACATATCCAAGTTAAGTGATATTCACAGTCACATGTAATAACACATTGCTAGGTATTTAACGCTTTTTAATGTTCATGTAGATGTCCTTCAACAGTCGAGGGATGAGGGGAAGACAGATGAGTTATCATAAAGACAAGTTATCAAGCTCAGGCGTATTCTTCCACCTGTCGCTTCACAAAATGTACAAAGATGCATTTCATAGTGGCAGCGGCGTAACAGGTGTTTAGGAACAGTGACGCCCAGACACGGAAACAAGAACTCTTTGTGTCTACCTGCTCCTCATGCACATATCACCACACAACTGTCCCCGATAAGAAATATTTCATAGAAATGTAGCTAGGGCGTGAAGCCGGGAACGGGGTCTGAACGGAGGGTGAATGGACGGCGAACGGAGGGTAAACGAGGGATGACTGGGGGTGACCGGGGGATGACCGGGCGATGACCGGGGGATGAGCAGAAGATGGGCGGACGATGAACGGGTGATGAGCGGGAGACGTGCGTGAGATGAGCAAGGTACGAGCGGAATACGAGCGGGGTATAATCAAAGAATGAGCGGAAATGAAGGGAGAATGAACGGGAAATGAACGGAGAACGAGCAGGGACTGAGCGAGGACTGAGAAGGGACTGAGCGGGGAATGAGGGGGGAATGAGCGGGGACTGAGTGGGGACTGAGCGGGGACCGAGCGGGGACCGAGCGGGGACTGCGCGGGGATCGAACGGGCATAGAGCGGGGATCGAGCGGGGATCGAGCAGAGATCGAATGGGTCCGGGAGCGGGTCCGGGAGCGGGTCCGGGAGCGGGTCCGGGAGCGGGTCCGGGAGCGGGTCCGGGAGCGGGTCCGGGAGCGGGTCCGGGAGCGGGTCCGGGAGCGGGTCCGGGAGCGGGTCCGGGAGCGGGTCCGGGAGCGGGTCCGGGAGCGGGTCCGGGAGCGGGTCCGGGAGCGGGTCCGGGAGCGGGTCCGGGAGCGGGTCCGGGAGCGGGTCCGGGAGCGGGTCCGGGAGCGGGTCCGGGAGCGGGTCCGGGAGCGGGTCCGGGAGCGGCGCCGGGAGCGGGTCCGGGAGCGGGTCCGGGAGCGGATCCGGGAGCGGGTCCGGGAGCGGGTCCGGGAGCGTGGCCGGGAGCGTGGCCGAATGCGGGATTGGAGATGGTCGCGGGAGCGGGGGCGAAGGCACTGGCGCCGGCGCCGGCGCTGGCCAGTGCGTGGCGCAACCCGGCGGCCAGCATCGCCGCGGCCGCCTGCGACTTTCCTTCGGCCGGAGAAAGCGCAACCTCTGACCCGCGGCCGGCGCCGTGCGCGCCGCACTGGCCGAGCGGCCGAGCGCCGAGCGACCCAGCGGCGGAGGGCAGGACGCGGGGCTGCGATCGCGAAGGCTTCGCGTTGGATGATGGCCTTTCGACCAGCTGCTCGTTCGGGGGTGGCGAGAAGGGATTGCGGTCGGGGTCACGCTGAAATAGCGGATGAAGTATAAAGAGATCGTTTGTGTCGGCAAGATATTGCAATCGGGGACCCAGCTGAAAAAAATGGAAGTATAGAATGTACTTGAATGGACGGTAGTCACTTCTGCAGCCAGAGGTGTGTTAAGACAGACCGAAATATAAGGAGACCTCTTGGATGGACGAGGGCCAATGAGAAGAGGTACAACCAGTAGTTCGCTGAAATACAGCTCAGAGAAAAACTGTCCATTTGGATGAATCGCGGCTCTTGAGAAGAGATGCAGCCGACCGTCAAGCTGAGGCCGAGAATGAAATATAAACTCACCCATTTCGGAAAGCAGAAGGAGTTGAAAGGAGATTGTGGTCGGTTGTCATGCTGTTATCGAGGTGAAATATATTTTATGTGAATAGGAATTTTGATTGATATATCAGGGGTTGTCAACTACAATGGTCATTAGTTCCCTTAATATAGTGTAGGCTGTGTCATGCAAAGTGACGGTTTTCCTCCCCCGCTGGATGGTGAGATTTTGTGCCTACCTACAAACAGGCTTGCAGGAAAATTCCTCCTCTTGGAAACTGTCTTAGCGGGGCACCGCCCCAGCCGGGACAAGCTGCAAGCTCCCGACTCGTCTGCCGACAAGTGCGGTAGCGCACGCATGCAAGTGTGTGAGTATGTAAGGGAAGATGATAGGATGAGGAAGGAAAGATCGTGCACCGACCGTGGCCCAACTGTTATGTTACTGCTCCGGCACTCGCCTAGTGTTGATCGGAGAAATAACGGAAAACTAGCAATCAGGGCGGTCGGCCGCTTCAATTCTCCTCCAGACAGCGGCTGACTTCGACCTATCTGGCTAGCATCGATATAATCCATCCGCCTTCGAAAAATAATTGCACCAGCTGGGATGGAACCCGCGTACAGGTGTTTAGAAACTCAGGATGATAGCTCTCATGCCACCCCGGCGATCCCGATTTAAAATTACAGTATCATTTTAATATGTACTAAAAGTGGGTTATACAGCGATGCATATGTGTTCTATTGTGAAGTGAGGTGTCGTGCGGTGTATAGCAGAGAAATAAAGAAGGAAATGTTTTCAGGTCTTAGTGAAGTGCAGTGAAGTGCAGTGTGATCCTGATTGTATAAACATTCAGTGCGGAGTTAGAGTATAGAAGTTTTTTTTCTCTTTATTTCTTTCTTTTTCTTTTCTTTTCTCTCTTAATGTAATTTAATGTTTAATGACTGTGTATTTTTATGTTTTTGTAATTAGCTGCCACCGGGTTACACCCATTTGCAGTTTAAATAAATCTATCTGTCTAACGCGGTCCGTGTTATCACGAAGAGTCTTAAGTGCTCCGATTGTTTACCTGATCTCCCAAGCTCAATTGTACGCCCCGTCTCGCAACGCCGGCACCGCAGAATGTCCTGGTGAAGGCGTCGACGCTCACGCCGTCCAGACGCTGCGAAATTGTCTCTGGAAAAGGAAGACTTTCGACGCGGGACGGGTTCCAGAGTGCACCGCACAGACGGGGTCGTGCGAGGCGCTCTGCGGTTACATAAAACAGGAATGCGGCGACTGCACCCGAGAACTGTACCTGCCAAATGGGACAGACACGGGGAGTGCGCTTGGGAACTGACATTGTATGGGGTGGATTCGAAACAAAATCTTGGGTTGAGTAAATTCAATTTTAATTTACGTGCGTTTCTATGGCGTTAATAATGTGATTTGGAAAGTATTTATGAGTGCTGTTCGAAATGTACAAAATTAACGTTTATTGATGCCCAGGAACACATCGTCAAAGTATTTCATGTGCACATTCATGTGGTTAAAATACGCAATGGAATAAAAAACTCTTATTGTGTAATACATTTAGAATAAGTAATTGCTTATAATATGATAATATAAAGGTTAAATAACATTAATATTTAAGGTGACAGTGCAAAAAATGTACCCCTTCTCTCTTTCTCTGATACATAACATAATACATTCTGAGATAAGACGAGTACGTTACTAAGTTCATGTGGTTCTAAAGAAGAACAATAATGCGAGAAAATATTCCGTATTAGTTATTGCTCGTTGAAAATTGTGTAGAGATTGGAGAACATTAATAATATTTTATATACTACGTACTTCCTATTTTTACTTCTCTATACGTATCCCACCCCTTCTCTCTTTCCCTCCATTGTCATTACCTCTGTCCCTCAGTGACTAATGTTAGAAAATATAATGCAATCTTCCTTTATTTTTAAAATAACAACTGTTACAGAAAGGAAATTATTTCAGACTTCAATCTGTATTTCACGGACAATTAAAATTAAATGGACTTATCAACTACATATGTCTTCCTCGAAACTGTCCGTTTGAATATTTTTACTTTGATGGTAATCTTATTTAAAAAACACACGGGATATTTTGGTGGATTTCAACGCAATGCGATAAGAAGAGACACTACAAAAATAAAACGAGTTATCGTCGACGCCCAAGAAAAGTGATACAGTCTAAAAAATCTTTACTTCTTATTAAAGTGAAGAAATATAATTAGAAAATATAATTTAACTAGTCCAATTTCATGAATATTGTTGCAAAAACAGCCGATAAATGAATTTTTATGCCGGTATATAACCGGTAGTGTGAAACTCAAATCTTTGATCGAGAAATACTGACCGTATTTGCTCGAGATCAACCCGTCCTTCTGTAAAACACAATATTTGATACGTTTTACTTTTCGTGTGCACGGATGAATTAAGGATATCACTTTTTCTTATTTGGGGCTTTGGAGCGTCATCGGTTTCATCTTTTTTTCTGTGGCCATACCTTGACCTGGAATCTTCTGACCGTACTCGTGCTGCGCCTTCTCACGGCCATCTCATGCCCTCTGGGCACGGCCGCGATGGCCAGCGGCATATGCGCTTCTGTATTTCGTTGTGCTGCGAGGAAAATTACTTAATTTTGAAGCTTCTAACTAGCGTCTCGCACGGTGACGCCTCTATTCTCTGCACGTATGTCCCATTCTTCGTGCATACAAATGAAGACAAAGTTTTCCTGCGGCAGTGAAGAAGAAACAGTAGGTGCCTTTTTTTTGCCAGGTTCACGCGGTGTTACGCGATATTCTGCATTCTTCTACCAGTCGGGTCGCCAATTAAGGTGGCATTCAAACATCACCTTAATTGTGGCTCTGTACCAACGACTTCGCCGGCTGTTTGCATTTCGTAATGAAACTAACCCATTCTTGGGAAACTTTTATTGCAGTGAAGATAACATGAAATATATTCATTTGTGAAGAGGTGAGAGAAATTGAAAATGATACATGATACCCGGGTAAGTGCTACATGTTTATGAATGTTAAAGAGGGTGAGATCTTAGCGCTTCTTAGAGAGATCTCGGGAACATATCTTTATGGGTTGGCTGTTGCGAGGCATAATCCTACCACTATCTCGTATGTGGGAGAAACTAGGAATAACATTTTCTCATTTCAGCATGTCGGAGTTATGTAAATGCAACTCACAACTATTTTCTTTTTTGAATGTATTCTTCAGATCATCACTAGTTCACTAAAAGAACCAATATTTATTTTACAAGGATCAGACGAATCACATTATATGTTTAAATTTGTTCGTCATTGGAAACAGTACTTTATTTCGACAACTTTCTTCTATTTTTCAATCCAGCATTTTTGGAGACTGTTTAATCTGTTAAGAATATTCAACTCATTCACGGTACAGTTAAAATTCTCTCACTAGGTCCTCTACATCCTCAAATTAGCTAATTTGAAATGAAACTTTCAGCATGAAAGCATTGATACAATTATTATTATTTCCTGAACATTGCAGAACAAATATTATCATTTATGCCTTGGTATACAAAGTTATTAATATTTCAATTAGGTTTTCCAAATGATTTCTCAACAAGAGAAAAAAACGATGGAATGTGACAATTTGACGGCAAGTTGCTCGATTGTTCACACTTGAGTGTCAGTACATCGACTATAGCAGAAGTATTGACTCTTAACGCTGTACCAGTAGACACAGTATTCCGAGAATTACTAAAACGATTATCGTAGGTAACGAAACCACGAGCGCCTTGAAATTGTCGATAAATCCTCCACACGCGAAGCGAGGAAGGGATTTATCTGAGAATTCCCAAGCACAAGTGGTATTTAACAGGACTATTCCACGAGGCAAATTACGTCCAACAGAGTTTCAAACTGCGCCAAATATTGAAAATAACTGAAAGCTATTAAAATTAAAGAGGTTAGGTTACAGTACATACGCGGTTTATTGGACATCGACATAACGATCGATGGTACCACCTCCTAGAATAGATGAGACACAGCTTATAATTGGCCAGTCGGGAGAAGCGGTAAGCAAAATCGGATAGAAAAAACGATAAACGTATTTGAGATACATTGCCCTTATTGGGGCTTTTTGTATGTATAAACTTGTTGGTTTTAATTTCACAAGTGGAGTAGTCTATATAAAGTATAAGAAACTAGTGATAAAACTATTTATCACATTAGTTGTTTATCTTTAATTCATATACCTGAAATAGTATTTCAAGGGCCATGCTTAGCATGAAAACTTCAAATTTACAGCTGAACTATTTCAAGAAAGAGCTCGGATTATGCCGTAAAAGCAAGAAGCAAATATTAGATTAGATTAGATTTATTTAAACTGCAATTGGGCATAACCCGGTGGCAGCTAATTACAAAAACATAAATATACACAGCCTTTCAGTAATATAGAACACTAATACCACTAATAATAATAATAATAATAATACTAACAACAACAACAATAAGAATAAGGTAATATAACTAGCAAATTATATACTAATTGTAGTAATAATAATGGTAAAATAATGATAATAATATAAAAACTGACTGATTCATATAACATTAAATTACATTAAGAGGAAGATTAAGTGTGGAATCCAACACAAGACTATGTAAAAGCAACTATGAGTAACGTCGTGAACTAAAACGGCTGTTGCACCTCCTGCGATTGCACTTTTAGTAGACGTACGGGCAACTTCTTTCAGTTCCCCAAGTGGATCTTTTAGATGAGGATTGCTTCATTATAAGGTAAATTATTAACAGTAATCATATTTGTAAATTTAAGTAATAGGTGAGGTTCTAAAATATGTTGTAAGCACTTTGGCCGCAAAGTGCCGTTTTTGAACTCCGAATATTATGAAGTCCTCTCGAAAAATATCACTTTTCGACCTTCATAGATACACTACTAAAACTGTTTGTTCTAGTACAAATGTTCATTACAAAATTCACTTAAGTAGAATTTAATAAATAAAATTATATAAATAAGCTTAAAGGTCCTCTAGGAAAATTCATCACGTAGTATACAGTTGAACCTCGCTAATCCACACCCACAAATCCGAAATTTCGGATATTCTGAATAAAATTCGGGATGGAGGAACAATTAACAAAATAAATAAAATGTTTATTTGCAGAGTAAAGTGACGATTTTATAATTACTGCAGAAATGAACCACTAATTATTGAAAAATAAGTTATGGCAATGAAACATTTTTTGCACTGATAACTACAGTATGTATCACATATTTATGTAGCAGTAATTTTGACTTAAAGAGGACGTGCTAAATCGATAATCTGCTTTTGCCGTAAGGACCTGAATCTGCTTGATGATGGATGTAAGGATGCGATCGCCACGCTACGAAATAATTTTCTCACGTCGCACGCTAAGTTGCATTGTCTGGTAATCTTCTAGATGTAATTAAACATGTACGGTACATTTTTTCGGATAATCCGAAGATTTCCGAATCCGAACAGTCCACACTCCCAATTAGTTCGGGTTACCTGGGTTCTACTTTTAAATAATAAAGCCTACGATATTGATTATGACAGACAAGCTTCTTCATCGAAATAAGAGGCAAGAAAATCCGTCACTTTCTAGCCGCGTCCTTCTTTCGTATAGGATAGCTACAGCAGAGAGTGGCCATCCTCCGATGAAACTGGTCATCCTTGTAGTTTTTAGATCTGGACATAGTTTGTGCATGTTCCGTCTTCATCACGCAGTTTTCGAAGTTAATTACTCTCTTTGCCCAGACCTATTTGACATTCCATAAAGCATCTCAGATGAAAGATCTGAAGACACAGTAATGACCCTGAACATTCTCGACTGGAAGTTGCTGCTAAGGTGCTCGGGTGTGTTTGGGTCAACTGCAACAACGAAGAACACTACCTGATATAACTATGCTATTCGTGAGTGTGGTTGCAGCTGGACGAATAGCTGTGATGGCACTAATCTGGAGTATTCTCAAAATACCGATCACTCAGGTAGAACGAGTGCGACTATTTCAATATCTATGAATATACTTGGGTAAAAATACTATAAATAGAAATTTTGCCCCGAAATGTATCCCATTTTGTCCCTAATGTGTAGTAGTATAATGAATGGAAGTGTTTGTGTTGTGTGTGTGTGTGTGTGTGTGTGTGTGTCTGTATGAATGTAATGGATGAAGGAAATGTAGCGCGGGGTCCGTGGTCCAGTGTACCAAGGTATCTGTCATTCGCTTGGTATTGATCCAGAAACTGCGGAGAACTGTATATCAGAGCAGCCGGTCGCTAAAATTCTCTTCCAGACAGCAACTGAATTTAACCTAGCTTTTGAGCTAATGTCGAAATTTCGAGGACTTGAACTCTTGGACCTCCCGGTCAGAGACACTGCAATCGCAACAACTGCTGGCCCGAACTATCTCAGCCGGTTTAAAATGACGATCGAAGAATGGTTTATTTGATGATATCAATTAAATAATAAGGAAATTTATTTGCACTCAAGAGTGAATATTATGTAGTGACACACACACATCATGGTCGTAATTTAAATAATAACGTATATTATTAAATACATTTAATTGCATTTTTAGAAAATATTGCATTTTACACGAATCTTCTTCTAACTTGCAGCTTACCACAGTTAACGGCAGGAACATGATTCTTCCTAACTCGAAATGAGGCATGAGAATATTGCTCCTGAGAATGATGTTTCCCTGCCTGAATGAATCAGATTATTTTGACATTCTTAATATTGTCATTAATGCACATAGCTTTGACGTAAGGTAACCTGTTTACATTATCACCTTCACACGCACTACTTTTGCCGGTGAAATTCGACGATTTCTCGATCCAAAAACTAGTGTCGTTGGAACCTGGTAGCGAAAAAATGTTAAATGTTATTTCTATATGTAATAAATTACTCCCTTTAATACAATGAGTAGTCAGAATTCACGTTTTGTAGGTCTTTGATAGCAACAAATCGTTTGACAGCAAAACATCTCTCGTCTTTCTGTCTGTCTGTCCGACCGACCTTTTGTGTGCCCGACCTGATCGACCGGCCGTCAGTCCGACTGTCCGTCCGTCCGATAATCTGTTCATCTCCCCGCCTGACCGTTTGTGGTCAACTCTAGCGCCTAAACCGTTCATGATGATTTCCCCCGAAATTAATATTCTCCAATCGATGTAACCGAACTCAAGTCCCTGCGAGTTTGAAATGGATATTTTGATTTTTGCAATTTCTTTACATGAGTCTCTGCAACAAATTGTTTCAAAATTTTCTCAAAGATGGCTCCAGTTTTTTTTCATTAAACGTTGTCCTCGGATGGCATGAAACTCCTTACAAATGACTAGGTTTTATTTTCTTTGAAATGTCTAAATTTTTGAAAATTACAATAGTTTTAAATATTTTCGGCGTCATCCTATAACGACAATATTGAAGACTGAGATTTACTTCAATGAAATAGTTATTCATATACAGGTCTTGAAATAAGATCAGGTATCCACTTTTCGAAAATAGGAGTTGTTTGTGAACAATTTTGCATGAAATAGGCATTTTAAAACAATTATTTTCTTGAAAACGGCTCCAATGTTTTCTTGTATACATCAAAGGTCAGTGAAACAGTGGTTCTGGACCCATTTTCGGCGAACTGCATGTTCTCTCAATAATAAAAGAAGAGGAAAAGTACAATATTGATGACAAAATGTTTTTAAAAATAAAATCTGTTCTAAACCATTTTTTAAAATATCTGTAACTAGTGGTGCTACAGAATGGCACAGACTTTCCCGTATTAGTTTTCTATTTCCTAGGGTCTTCGCTAGCTATTCGGAATTGCGACATACTCTTTCTTGCCAGCTACCATCTATCACCACCAAAAGTACATTTTTTGCCATTTTCTTAATTTTTCGGTTTCCTATTGGTAGAACGGAAACATTAATTTTAGAATATTAAAGAACACGAAAACCTAGTCATAAGTGGCAATTTTCTTTTAAAAAGTATGTGCGGTTTAAGAGAAAATGGCGTTTTAGCACTACTAAAATTGCGAAATTTGAAGCTCATTTTCACAGAAAATTTTTGAGTTTCCAAAATACTTTATTTGAAGTTATTCGAAGCACTTACACTCACAAATATAATAATCTTTACAAATTGCTGATAATGTGCATTTTAAAGACGTGAGATATCTTTCAAAAAAATTACAATTATGTAATTTTTGAAAAAACAAAACAATAACTCAAAATAAATATTACGCTGTACTAAAGAGTGTAATTAGTACTATCCGTTACAAAAGTTTCAAGAAAACATTTGCAGCCATATATGAGAAAATGGCGTTTGAGCATTTCTGAAAATGCCGAAATTTGAGCTACTTTTCACAGAAAACGGTAGTGTTTTCGAGAAACTTTACTTGACATTATTTAAAGCATATGTACTCGTAAATATAATAATATGAAAAAATCACCGATAATGTAAATATTATCGGCGTGAGAAACATGTGAACAAATTTACATTTTTGTAATTTTTGAAAAAACCAACATATAAAATAAAATGGCTTTTATGTCATCTGATAGAGTGCATTTACCACTATACCTACCAAAAGTTTAAAGAAAAAAATTACAGCCGTTTTTGAGAAAATCTAGTTTTTGTAATTTTTTAAAATTGCACATATTGCACGCAATATTGCGCGAAAAATACTAAAATTTTCAAAAAATGTAGATGACCTTAAAGAAAGAACTCACTATGAAGAAAATTTTTTATTTGATGGAAAAATCTCTATCTTCAGTTTTGTAGTTGGAGAAAGACGCCGAAAAATTCAAACTTTCACAATTTTCGAAAATTCAGTTATCCGTGAAAATCGGACCTATGCCATGTTAATAAGTGTATTTTACTCTATTCATACAAGAAATTTAAAGAAAAAAGTTTGAGCAGTTTTTGAGAAAATGTTGAAAATCCCCGGGGGGCTTCATATAAAGTACCTCCAAATTTTGAAGAATCTTTTTCAAAATCTCAAAGCTCTGACTAGAACCAGATCGACCGGGGAATAACCATTTTGGAAGAAATCGTACGTATGGTTTAGGCGCTAGCAGTGTTCACAGACGGACAGACGGACGGACGGACGGACGGACGGACGGACAGACAGACAGACGGACCGTTGTCTTTTCAATTGGGTTTTCGGTATCAAGGACCTAGAAAACAGGGTTTCTGGCTACACCACGTGTTAGGGGATTTTGTTTCTTAATTTAGCAACTGGTTTTATCCACTTATTCGTTTTCACGGCCCGGCAATTAATTTTTTTCCGCCGAAAATTGGCCATTTTTTCGCGCAGCATTACATAACTTTCCCTATACTACTTATATCACTCCGCGTATACGTACGTATACGGGAAAGTAAAAAGGTCATTTACAAGTTTTTGAAGAAACGAGTAAGTTTTGCGTAATTTTTGCTTGAAATCAGTACAACTTTGTTGTACACAAAAACAAAATTGTTTTTTCCTCAAAATGGTTCCAATGTTCATTTTTTTCACTGCTAAAGCGAATGACTTAAAGAACGGCGCAGGTCTAATGCTCATTGAACTCTCTGAATTTTCGAAAAGTGCAACGTCAGAAATAATGTGAGAAAGTACGTGATGTTGGGATCACCACTAATTCATATTGATCTATTGGTAAGGTGTTAATAGAACTGAATACGAGTAATAATAAACGATACCATTTAAAACATCGTCATTTGCAGGATTATTAGCTTTCCATGACTTAAGTATCATCTGATAAGATCTTTTGACTAGGAAACTTACTGTAATTCGAAAACTGGTAGATTTTTTACTATTCGTAAATATATTTTACATTTTATTAGGAAAGGGTTTCAAAAATGGTCCTGAGAATTAGAATGAAGCATTGATGAATCCGGATATATAACGAGGGTGAGGGTTAGGGAAAGGGATATCTAATGATAATCTTTCTTCATAAAGGTCCTCACTATCTAGCCATTTCGACGAGGCCTGGTCCGGGTAAACGGTTTTTGTGAGTGATGTGTGATGGTTTTAATGATGATGGGTGTTGGCACATTCCAGAACGGATGCTTACACAAGACGTTTTTTATTCAAACATTTTTGCAGGCAGTCTAACATTTCAAAGTCAACATATTAGTGGGTGCTACAACAATGTGTACAAATGTATAATAAACCCTAAAATAAATGAACAGAACTGTTGCAGTCATTTTCAAGTCGAGGTGATTTAATGGTGGGAGATGGTTTTTATTTTTTGCAGCCCTGTAATTGAAAAATCTGAAAGAAATTCACAACAATTTGTGTTTTAAGAGGAACTTTGAGATTTTTTTCGAGGCGGTTCCAGACTCCTAAGACCCAGTAAAATATTTTTTAGTATTTTTTTCAAAATGATTTTTTTATATTTGAATTTAGGCCTGAGAAAATATTTTTCTGATGGGATGAATTGTTTTGTTTGTCACATTTTTTCAGTTGGCAATAGTGTTAAGTTGACAAAAAAATTGAAGTAAAAAATACGTTTTTGACCGTAGAGGGGAGTGGATGTTGGGATGGGGGCTAAGAAACCTTTCAAAAATATTATGTCATTTGGTTGAGGGGAACTTTTTACCATCATATCGGGGGGTACCCTTTACAAGGATCGACCGAGATTTGCCTCTCGGCCATCAAAAATGAAGATGACTCGTCTGACAACTACTCCGCGGGCAGCCCTAATGATAACGAGGATCTCGGTGTCGACGCAGGCTGCCAGGTCTCATCGCCGCGCGTCCTGACCTCGCCGCAGGCTCCACTGCCGCCACCGCCGCCGCCACCGCCGCCGCCGTTGCCGCCGCCACCGCCACAACCGCCGTCGCCGCCGCCGTTGCCGCAGCCACCGCCGCCCGCCGCCACCGCCGCCCGCCCGCCCTCCCGTCGGACCCGCTCAGCCCCGGCCTCGCTCCGCATACCGCGGCGATGAGCGCCGCTCATGACGCTGCAGCCACTGCCCGTCGCCCTCCCCCACGCACGCACATGCCCCGTCCACCCCCACCCCACCCCCTCCGCCCACGCCCCCTCCTCGCACGCATCGACCTCGCCGGGCGCGAAGGCTTCCAACCAGCAGCTAGGTAAAGAATGGGGCTCCAAATTTGAGCATACAAGAAATATTTCTTATATAATTATCATGACGTATTAAATAATAAAAATTAAAACTATTTTTTAAAACCACTTTTAACAATAATATGTTTTATCTCAATTACGCGAGTGAAATCTAGTACTTTTACCGGCTTAGGTGACTCTGGATGTCACATTAACAGATGTCACTGCAGTCCCTCTAACCCAGAGGTCGTAGGTACCGAGTCCTGACGGTGGCAGGATTTTCGACACTAGGTGCGTAACTAGGTCGAGTTCAACCGCTGTCTGGAGGAGAATTATAGCGGCGGCGGCTCTGATCCGACTTCTCCGAACATCCCGAACATCTCCGAATGCTGGAGCAGTACCCTAAGAAACGAGCCACAGAGAGAGCGCGATCGTCTCTTCCCTACAGGAGTTACAATTATCATTCCGTAACACTCAAATGTACTAGAAGATATTTTTGGACTCTCTATTACAGTTTTAGAGGGTTCCTTCAGTCCTTAGCATACATTGCTAGGGACGTCCGTAATTGGGTAGCAGTGAGAAACTATCACATTTAACAATTATTTAGCGGAATTTTCACATGGGTCGAAGTAGTAAAAATTAATTTAACATGTCTGTAGGGCGATCATTAGATAATTTTTAGAAACTCTTCTCAGCAAATATTTTGCGAGTTCCGTTTTTCAAAGCAATATTGAATTATTTTCTTGAACTTTCTCATCCCACGTACTTAGCTTCTTTTTGAAGTGTTTCAGTTTTATTTCTCATGTTTCAGTTGAAACACAGTCATTAATATTTTAATAATGTGCGAATGTTGAGCTGTTGAATTCTTTATTCAAATTCTCAACGATGTACAAGAATCCATTTTTTTTGCCTATGATCCAAAGACATTATTATTTTTATACTAACACAAAATGCCACATTTCTCTTCGTTATATGATCGGCAATGATGTATTTCATTTTCTATGGCAAACCGCGCTCCCAGTTTTGGAAAAGCAACTCATGGTTCAACTTCTCGAAGGCTTCTTAATCTACTAAATTTCCACTACACTATAATAAAAATTTTAAAATATAAAACATTCAATTATTCACCTATATACAACACGAGTATCATTACAAAATTATGCCTTAAAAGAAACTGGACAGTCTCTCTTTCGGTTCATGTCAAGTTTCTTTTGTCTCCTTTGTTGTATTCAACCCTGATAATTGTGGGAACATTATTTGTAAAAGAGGTGATCACGCTAGAGTAACAATTGTAATGCGGGCTCCGTAAATCGAAATGTCACAGGTTCAAATCCTCTCAGGGGAAACCATTCATTATAATAAAGATGTATTATGTCATTGTAAGATGAAAGACAACATTGGTCGAATTTTACTTAACTTTGAAAGTTGTCATTTCCTAGAAATCACGTTTAGGAATTCGGTGGCAATGAGCGTGGTGTGATTGGTATGCCACTCATAAACTTGTGAAGGCCGACGACTCATCAATGACTTTGCAACAGTGAATCACATTCCTTGAGAGTAGGCGTGAGAGAAAATTCAAGAGACGTCATAAAGGTTTGGTTAGTAATTTTTACCCAACTGAATTCTTAACGCAATTGAACTCATTCGTGTCAATCTATTTTCGGGTGCAAAGCTGCTAATAAACTTTACTCAAGGTTATTTGCAAACTAGAAGTACATTTTGTCTAATTTAGGTGTCATATATTCACTAAAAATAAGTAAACGAAATCTTTCTTAAAAATGAGAAGAAAAATGAGAATGGAATGAAAACAAAGACGCTTAAAGATGGCGTATATTTTTGTCACTTATTTGTTGAATTCTCTAAATTTTCGAAAATATCAAACGTTAGAAATAATGCAAAACATTTTGCGCTGTTGTTGCATCACTAGTTTGTACTGCTAAACTTTGATTGTTTTGGAACTTGCTTTAAGTGAAAGTCAGCCACTCGTAGACAGTAGAATGAGAAGGAAATATTTTCGTAAAACAATTCATCACAAGCTTTTTTCCCCACGAAAAATTCAGTATTTATTTGGCATCAACTGATTTCGATCCTCTCTGGGGTTTGTCTCAAGGAAGTGGGGTTATTTCTAAAGCTTACGCTTGCTCGGACATGATCCCTTGGCGGCTTCCTTAAATTGGGTTTTATAAATCTCTGTACTAATGACTTCGAAACTCTGAAGCAATACGGAACAGTGATCTTGTCCTCTAATAAAATGAACCAGAAAGACCGGTACTGATATAATCAAAATAAATTGGTTCCATTTGTTCTTTGACTAACTTAATGAATTTCAGAAACAGGTAAACTGGTTTGTCATTGAAAAAGTTCAGTTAACAAATAATGAACACACCGCGAGTCAGTAGCAAGACAATTAAGCTTTTCTTCAAATAGATATTTCTTCATTTCAACATCATCCGGAATTTTCTTTCAACTATCTTATTTTAACCCTAGCATTACCAGAAGGAGTTTCAAAGACCCAGTGGTGATTGTTAGTTTTTATAGCATTAATGTTTTTAGGAAGCTGAAAATCATTATCGTTGTTTCTGATGGCCTTTTTGTTCAAAATATAATACAATTTATACACGATGCTCAAATGTTCAGATAAAAGTGAGCAACAAAGAAAACAAAATACTCTCGTCTGATCGCATCAGTTACTACCAACTGAACATAAGTGATTTGCGTCCTTGAATTAAATGAAATGAATTGAATTGAAATGAATCAAGGTTGTCTAAAAAATAGTGTATGACACACGCGGTAAAAGTGATTTTATTTTGCTCGTAGGATTGTGCCACTCGAAGGCTCGTGTTACAACCTTTCCTCTCGCAAAATAAAATGCCACTTTTACCACTACTATCATCAATTACTATTAAAGCATGAGTAAGTTAAGAAGATCCATCCTCCGAAATCCCCCAGGTCCCTCGTCGCCAACCTCGTCGTCACCGTCGCCACGAGTTACGTCGTAGCCGCCGCGCTGTTGCCATCACCTTCACGTACAACGTCTCCATCGCCCAGGAATTTGAGACGGATAAAATATTTTTCCTAGCACTCCATTTACCTACAATTTCTTAATCCCTTCAGACGTGATTTATTTTGTATTTGTAATACATTTTTTCCATTGTCGTAAACAGTGTTGTTTAGTTCTCCTTCGGAGTTATAGAGAGCAGCAAAAATTGACGAAACAGATTCTCGAAGAGACAAAGATGTTAAAGAAAATTTAATTTTGTCCAAACCGTAACACGTATAATGCACAGAATGCATATAAAATTGATGTGCATAATTATGCACACTGGGTCTGAAGGGATTCCATATTATATTTTTATATTTTCTGACTATTCTTTTGCATGAGGTCGGCCAAAATGAGGTAGTTTAATAAACAGACAGTGGAAAATTCATTCCATTTTGTGATTCATGTCAATAATTGTTAATGTAAAATTGCATTTTTTTCTATCATTACTCTCATTACTTTCTAACTGTATATTTACAAAATATGCCATCAAATGTTACAACTATTTGACAGGTTACACAACTAGAGGGTCAACCATATTTAAGAGACAATGATGCTCTTAATCGGCTCATATTTCTACGATATCATGCTCCTCTCATTTCATAATAGTAATCTCTATCAATTCAGGTTTACCCCAGAAAACGACTGAATGTGTCTTAAATATGCATCGCCCGTATACCCTAGCACATAGTTGTATCATTTATTGATATTACTTTCACAGATTCTTAAAATGTGGAAATTAAGCCTACTGGAAATTAAACTGTTAGGGTGCTACTCTGGCATTCACGTGGTACTGATCTGAGGAACCACGGAAAACTACCGATCAGAACAGCCAACCGCGACTGAACTCGTCCTAGCTATTTAGCTAGTGTCAAAACCCCTGCCACCGTCAGCACTTGAATCAAGGACCTCCCGGTCAGAGGCACTGCAGTGACATCAGTTGAGCCTCCACTCCCGGTGCTACCGTCGTCACCGTCGTTGCCACCATGTTCGCCTCCAACATGGCCACCGCCATCGCCACCACCGCCACCGCCACCGCTTCAGTAGTCGCCGGCCGGCGCGGCGTGAGTTGCCACTGGCGTCAACGCAGCGTGTCTCCCTCGTCTTCCCGCATTCCTTCCTCCGCCGGGCTTTCTACTGCCACCGAACGCTCCACGATTTATCCGTCGCGCGGACTTGCTGGACGCGACTCTGAGAGACGTTTATTTTGTTCTTTCGTGTTCCGAAGTTCTCTTGTGTGGAAACGTTGAGAAATTAAATGAACTGCAAGAGACCAGAGTAAGCTGAAATAAAGTATGTTGCCATTTCTAAAGGATTTGGAGCAACGTCGGATTCTCAGTAGGTCACTCGGCTTGCTGTAAATTCCAAGAATTAAGTAACAACCCGATATAACACCTCAGAATTGTGAATAACTGGCGGATTTTGCAATATTAACTCGTGATACTGAGATCAGAGTAGGCGACAATTATATTTTTCTTGCTCAAACTATTTTAATCAAAAACTCCATTTCTTTATATTTTTGTGCAAGATCAAGGAAACAGATTAACAAAATATCGAACTAATAGAGGGCAGTGTTTCATTAACGTCTGTTTGGTGTAGTCAGACTGAATGTAGTTCGTCAGCAGAATAAATATTAAATGCGTAATTTTGTTGTGTCTTACATGTTCTTTGACTGTTCATTAAACATTTAATGAACTTTACAAGTTTTTGAAGACTTCTATTTTTATTGAGGGGCAGCATTTCATCCCTGCTTTATACAGTAAGTTGTAAATTTTCTATTTATTATTGAATATTATTTCGTATCTGCATTCCTTCTTTTCAGCTGAAATGATGACGAATGTAAACAAACGATGGTCACGATGTAGTGAAATGAGAGGTAGGGTAAAGTGTTAACCAGAAAACTTACTTTAAACTTCAAACTGTCTGCCATTACTTGTACCTTCGAGTTACATCGATTTCCTCGCTACTTATCCAAAGTAAACCGCTCGACACCATCGGAAGTTCAAAGAATTTATCACGATTGGAAGTATTTACCACTAATTGACGTTAATATCCATAATCACCCAACTCCAAGTCAAACTTCCGAACACTGACGTCATAAAGGCAGCATTTCACCCGTGTTCGATGGGACATAAGTGCCATTCTGCTCTTCCGGCTCGGCGCTTTCGTTTTCGTCGATACAGGAAAAGCAGCGGAGAAAACCGAGAGCGTTCGGTGGGTTTTACCGCGGGGCAGGGCGCTTCGCTCGCAGCCGCGGGCGAGCCGGCGACGCGACCACCGGGATTAGTGCCGGCGACGGGCGATTCGCACGGCCGAGAGACGGACTGGACACGTGAACGACGTGTCATCTCAGGGAGGAATGGCTCCGGAAATTACTAGAGACCTTTTTACTTCAAAAGTTGTCAAGATAACTTCTAGCAGTTTCTCCTGTTATTTCTGAGGTTCCCTGAAATGGCGGGGTCATGTAATATTTTTTTAATGTTGAGTGCTTCACATGTTAAGAAGTTCCTTACATATGATGTAATTTCTAATCAGGAGATATTTTTGTTGAGTTATTTTAATATGAATCATATCACTCACACTGAGCAGGTTTGGAGTGGAGCACATAGGATGCATGTGTTTGAGATTGAGTTAAAGTTTTGTGTTTGAGATTGAGTCAGTTTGAGATTGGTTAAAGAATGGTCATATAACTGTCGTGCGCTGCCGGGAAATGACGCAAATATTGTTACGTTGGATTCACTGTAGAATCGCAGTGAGCACCAATATGTACTAGTTGGATTTTGATTAAATAAGTTTTCGATTGTTGGTTTTCATCCGTAACTATTTATTTAAAAGGACAATTTCAAAATCCCAATAAGACGAGTATGTAGGGGAAACTGTTACGGATTCTCTTGCCGAATAGGAATTTAACACTCGGAAAATAGTCCAATTTTTAGTTAGTTATAAGTAAATGAAAATTAATTTGAAATCTAGCTTCTTTTTTTTGGCACTTCGATTTTTAGTCACTTTTTCTAATCCACTTGCTGTGGCAGAACAATGTTCACGTTAATTGCAATGTAAACAATCTTTAGCTCAAAAGAGAAACCTATCGAATTTCCATTAGAATATTATATTTAACATTAGATTGTAGAAATGAATTGCATTCGAATTAACAGGATAAAATATTTGCTACGTATAATATAATTCGCTTCACATTAAACTATTAATACAACGTTAATGTTCTCGACAGCTGAGAAAAGTAATAGACAGCGATGAACTCATCAACTGTCATTTCAGGTTTTTATGAAAGTCAATAAGTCTATGGTATGTTCTTGATGTCACACATGTCACACCATAAATCACACGAATGGAAGGTTGCAAACAGAATCCAGGACAATTTCAGAATGTTTAATGTGTACGCTTTGGCAAAGTTAAAGAACCATTCCTATCCGTACCCACAAATCTACATATTATGAATGTAGAAAGCGAGATCAAAATATTGAATAAAATCACTGTTTATTATTGCATCAGGAATATTCATTTAGATTTCAAACCTCAAAAAAATGAAGGACAAATTGTTAAATTACAATTACATAATTGTATTGGATTTTAAAGAGTTAACCGTTTATTTTTACTGAAAGATCGTATGAGTTTTCTGCTCTATTACACAAATACTGACGTATTGTAGGAAAATAAATTACTACATGTACGAAGTAGTTTCCCTCATCTTTGCATGTTGATCAATTGCTCAGATTTTGAAGTCAGTTAAAAAATGTCTTTCATTGAACGAATGAAGGTTAGCCCTTCTACAAAGCTATTGAAAGCTTTCTTATGAATTTTCCAATTTCATTACATTTGTTAAGAAACTATGAATGAATCGATAATATCTCCTGTGTGTAATCACGTAGTAAAATCGTAAAAAAAATAGAGAGTACATTTGCAGAGAATGCTCTGAGCAAGGTCATACAATTCAAATTCATAATGCAATTGTAAGGTTATTATCAGTTTATTTGCAGGTTATAAATTACAGTGATTTATTTGTCCTTGACTAGGTTCTGCCCACAATATTTCCATTTATTAAACACAGTAAATAGTAGGGAGGACTTTCAAGCACGAACTATCAATCAATTGAACAAAGATGAAGTTGTATTCACCGTCAGCTATAGAACGACCATATTGAAGGTTATGCTTCTTTGAATGGCATTAATGACAACCGAAGAGGAATGTCGTCTGTTGTTGTAAATCTCTAGGTTCCTCACTCGTCGTCAAGCTTAAAATGCTTACTTGAACGACATTACTATCTGTCAGTACACATGACACAATTGTCAACCGCTCCAACACGGGTAATTCGCGACCGACTGATTGGATTTCCGGTCACTTTAAGTGCTGTAGTCATTAGTCTAGTTGGGGTTGTGAAAGTTTATCGGGAGAGGCTCCTCCCCCATGGATGGTGAAATCAGACGCCGACCTACCCGCCAGTTTGCGGGCGATTTCCCTCTTCAGGTATCTCCCCCAGCGGGAACCGCCGCAGCGAGGACAATCTCTATGCTCCCAACAGGTCTTCCGACATGTGTGCCAGTATGTTACATGTGACTGCAAGTGTGTATGTACGTAAGGAGAGAGGACAGGACAAGGAAGAGGGCGGAGAGATCCCTCACGGTTCATGGCTCGTTTCTACTTCGACATGCACCTGGTATTCTTCGTAGAAGCCAGGGTAAACTACCGATGGGAGAATCCGGGAGCTAGAATTCTCCAGATAGTGACTGAATTCGGCCCAGCTATCTAGCTAGTGTCGAAAATACGCCATCGTCGAGATTCAAACCCAGGACCTCCTCATTACAAAGTGAGCGGCAACGGTGGCTCTGAGCTAAATTCAGCCAGTGCGACCTTCGAAAGGCGGCGAATCCCTTTTAAGGCCAAGGAGCGTTCCGAATGCTGACCTACGCGAACACGCCCGGACGTGGAGGGCGTCTCGAGATTCGTTACATCCAAGAGGCGAGGAGAGCTGTCAGTGAGTCGTTAGGCTAGAGCATCGGCGCCCGCCGAAGTGAGCCAACCGCTCGCCCGGGTCAAGGGAGAGGGGCTGACGGCGCGCGGGGCGGAGGCAGGGTGCGGCACTTCGTGGAGTGCGGCCTTGGCAGCCGAATCGAGAAATGGGCAGTTGATGACGATGGAGGCTGGCGAAGGCGTGCGCTCAGGGAGAGGGGGAGGGAGAGGGGGCCGTGGTCCCCCTGAAAAAGTTCGAAACGGGACCATAGGCCTTCGTAATAAAGTACATTATTTTCGTGAATACGATCAATTTCTCAGTTTCCCCCTTTTTAAGCTAACTCTTTGGGTAATTGATTGATGATATTTGGAAATGGAGCTCTCCAAACCATCCGGTAACCCTGTAAATGATTTAAAATTAAAAACTAATTGTATGCATTAATAGTTTCATTGAAGTTTTAATCGAGAGAGATAGCTCAAGGCATCAACTGACGTCAATGAAGTGCCTCTGATCGGGAGGTTCTAGGTCTTGAGTCCCGACGGTGGAAGGATTTTCGACACCAACTTGTCAGCTAGGTCGCATTCAGTTGCTGTCTGCAGAAGAATTCTAGCGGCCGGTTTTGTTCGTTCCGGCTCTGTTCGTTAGTTTTCCATGTTTTCTGCAATCAATACCAGGTGAATGTCGAAGAGCACCCTAACAAATGGGCCATGGACCGCGCACGATGTTTTCTTCCTCACCCTCCTTGTCCTATCCTCGCCCCTTAAACACACACACTTTCGCTAACATTCACTACACTATCACACATGCCGGGAGACCGTTGGGGAGCTTACAGCGTGTCCTAGGCTGGGGCGGTGTCCCGCTGGTGGGAGATACGTATTTGGAGAAAATCCCGCTAGCCCACGGAAGATCGACGCCTGATCTCGCCATTGAGCGAGGGAAGACCCCCATCACCCCCCGAGGAAGAAATGCATTACACTTAGGGGACTAATGATCTTAGCAGTTGACGCGCCAGGAATCACTAAAAAACAATGAATTCAAATTTGAATTTTATTCTCCTTCTAGTGCATTTTATTTATTTTTCGGTAAATAAATGGAAAACTGGAAATAAAACCGACCTCATTAATAGAGATTGATAATGTTAAAGGATGCTTGTCACTTGCTATTGTGTCGTAGAGGGTTTCGCGATTTGTTAGTTCCACATCCGAGATGTTCGTATCTGGGTTGATGTTTAGATCCAGATATGCACGCCATAGGGTTGCAGAGAAAAAGTAGGTTTGTTTGGAAATAACTTTAGAACGAAATATCTTCCATCAGAAGCAAGCTATCTTACCATAACGTCTCCTCTGCTTAGCCTTCTGCGGCTGCTAAGGGATCGCTCCTCGATGGAATGCGATTGTCGCCTGTCGCGAGGGTGTGGAAGGAGAAAGGGAGGGTTAAAAGTGGCAATAGGAATAAAGGAATTGCTCAGGAGGGGCGAGGATGAGAGGGAAACGGTTGGGGTTCGCTGGGATGAGAACGAGGTGACGAGAGAAGCGTGGATTAGGCGAGGGATGTCGGAGGACAGGAGCTGAGAATGGATGTGAGGAAAAGGGGCAGTGGGTGGATGAAAGGACTGAGAACGCGGACGAAGTTTCTGACGGGGATGGGAGGATGAAGTGGCAGTGAGTGGGGAATGGAAAGATAAAAATGAATCTGGGGAGGGATATTAATACGAAAGAGGGTGTGGATGAGAGTATGAGAGGAAAAGTAGACAGAGATGGGGGAATGAGAGGAAAATGGGCAATGGAGATGCAGGGGAAACAGGACAGAAGGGCAATGAGAGGGGCCGGGGAATAGGAGAATGAGTCGGGGATGGGAGGAGAGGAGCAAAGGATCAGGATAAGAGAGTGGATGGGCGGGGGGTGACAGAATTAGAGGGCAAGGGCGTGAGGATAAGTGAAAAGGGGAATGGGTTGCTAGGAAAGGGACAGGGAAACGAGAAGAGAGGGTGAGAGAGCAGAGAATAGGTTGGGGGAGATGGTGCAAGCGGTTGTGAGCGCCGCGCAGCGCCTGTGGTCGGTGGTCCGGACGGACGGACGGGCGGGCGACTGGTGGTCCGAGTGGGTCGGGAGGACCAGGCAGGTGGTCTGGGTGAGCGGATGGTCCGGGTAGGCGGGTGGTCCGGGTGGGCGGGTGGTCCGGTTTGGCGGGTGGGGCGGGTAGACGAGTGGTCCGGGTGGGCGAGTGGTCCGGTGTGGGCGGGTGGTCCGGGTGGGTGGGTAGTCCGGGTGGGCGAGTGGTCCGGGTGGGCGGGTGGTCCGGGTGGGCGAGTGGTCGGGTGAGGGGTGGTCCGGGCGGGCGGGTGGTCCGGGTGGGCGGGTGGTCCGGATGGGCGGGTGGTCCGGGTGGGCCAGTGGTACGGAGGGTTCGGTGGTCCGGGCGGGGGACGGACAGACGAGCGGGCGGACGGGTGGCCTGTGGTGCGGGCGGGCAGAAGAGAAGGTGGGTGGTCGGGGCGAGCGGGCGGGGGCGGTGGGACAGGCGAGCGAGTGGGCGCGGCGCAGGAACTGGAGCAGCGGTGTGGGCGACGGGGGGCGACGGAGGGCGGGAGGCGCGCGGCCGCGAGCGCCCCACTTGCGCAACGCGGCGCCCTCCACGCGCCCGATCGCCAGCCTTAAGAGGCGCCGCGCCGCGCCGCTCCCTTTTCGTAAGGCGCGAGGTGCACGCCTCCAACGCCCTTGTTGCGGACTCCTCCTTTTTCTCAACCCCTGCTGCAACGTGCGTGCTTGCATCAGCGACCTGCATTACTCTGCATTCACCTAAAATATAGACTTTTCGAAGCATTTCTTACGAAATTAGCACCTCAGAGCAACTCCGTTCATTGTTTTAGAAAATTCAATTGTTTCTTCCGTCTACGAAAACGTTTCTTAACAGACGTGTTTTTAAACGAAATAATGTGGAGTAACATACTTCTAACGGATGAACGTGTAGATGTGTTAGCATTTTAGAAATGTTTTCGTTTTCGGGACATGCTTTTTCTAATAGTTAAGTCAATAAACGAATCCTCACGTAGAGGTGAGCAGAGGGGGCCTTGGTTACCCTGAAAATATTAAAAGGAACACCGTAGCCTGACATTTTAACACGTTTATATTTCCTCAAATATGTTCAATACCTGTTTTTTTCGTTTTTTTAACGTAACAAAAATCGGGGGAACTATTTTATAATATTTGGGAAAGAGACTCTTCAAATCATCTGGCTAAAGCGTTAACTGTTTTACATAAAATTAATTTTACCTACTAATGTATCATCGAAGCTGTAATTTCGTTCTCATTATAGATTATTTTATTATGCGTAATTACTGGTAAAATGTCATCAATAAATATCAACGTTCAATGGAAAAGAGGGCCTAAAATGTAGTTGACCAATCCTCTTATTTAAGCTGCGCACACTTATTTATTCTCATAGTCTTAGTTTCAACAAATGAAATGTGATGAAAACACTTCCACAAACATATAGAACTATTTTTGAGACGCCTTCTTTTTAAAGAAAGAGGAAAAAAAACGATAAAACAAAAAAAATGGTTCGATTTTTTATCGTTGTATTCATGAAATAGTAATTACGAGTTATTACCGTGTGCAGTTTATTTCTTCAGCACTTGAAACGTTCCACCTAGTAACATCGTAATAACAGAAATAATAAATGATGAAAGTAGTCGTGATGCTTGTCAGTTCTACAATATCCTCGCTCTCCTTCACTCGGTGAGTAGAGCATCTACTAGTTTACCCAGTCGGCCTTCGTCTGTGGATCTCCCTTCCGTGAACCCTCTATTTCTCCCCCCTGGGCATTCACAGTCATTCCGGCTCGCGAATTACCCCTTAATTACGCTATACTTCTCCTCCTCCTCCTCCTCTCCTTTCCAGCCTTCGACGAGCAGTTCGTTTCACAGCTCTGCACCTCTCACTCATGGATCGTCAGTGATGAAACGCAATCGTCTCTCTGCATCCGCCTGAGGTGGTGGCCACCGGGTGAAGCGCGTCGTGCAATCGCGCTTCGCAGCGAGGCGCCCCGCCCTCCCGCTCTTGCTCCTGCTCCTGCCCCTGCTCGCGCCGGAGCGATGGGAACCGGGCCCCTCCGCGCAGCTGTCCGCATTATCTGCTTTACATTCGAGAGCAGCGCAATGCAGTTCCGTGGATTCGATATCCCAGCAGGGTTTTCCAATATTTCCTCCAGCTGAATTTTGAAATTATCACACATGAAGGAAACATTAATGAGTAGTTTTCTCCTGCATTTTTAATGAGATTTATATTTTCGGTCGCATGGACTGCAAGGTCATTAGTAGGGAGCGAATTTTAATGAAATGTCATTTTTTTCTTTTCAGTTTAGAAAAAATCCGATTAGTATAGAAATTCCTTTTACGTTATAAAAAAAGGAAATGATTCATTTTTATACGTCACTGTTTTGCATTTTTCTTCGATTTCGACTAATATGTAATTTTTTTAACTTTTTCCGTAAATTGTAATGTATGTTTTGCTGATTTCATTGATATTAATATCATTTTAAAGGTATTTGCTTCAAATAATATTTACGAATTTCGAGAAATGATCTTCACAGACTTCCTGAGTTGAATATTCGATTTCTTCGTTCAGAAATTGTAATGTCTACCATCGCATGTAATCTAAGGTACATGTGACGTCTATCAGCGCCATTGACGGTTCAGCCGATTTCGGGATAACTAAAGACAGAGATTTGCAGGTAAAGAATTGTCCAAAAGTTTGCCAGTTGAGCGCACTTAAACGATCAGAAGAAGAATCCATTTCAACAGTAACGTGTCCAGCTTGAGTTTTTCATCTGAAGTTGTTTTGATAACATTTTTTGCGTCATTTTTCTCTGCTTTTAGGGTGTTTTAGACATTTTAAAAGAATTTTATTGATAGTTTTTGTCCATTGTTTGGGTCATCAAAGTCCGTCCCCTAGCAACCATATTTGCAATTCTTTATAATGCATCAATTAATTTAAATCCTCTAAACATTTGAAGACTTTCAATGTGAGATGTTATAGTTAGTAATTTAAAAAGATAACTTGAATGTGAATATGTCATTCGTAAGTCTGAACACATTGGGTAATCTATTAACAAGATATGTTGAATAGTTATAGTGAAGTTACAAGATATATACCACAAATTAATGGAACTTCTTTCTTAATGAGATGTGACTGGGTAAGACGGCTATCAATGCCACATAGACTCTAGTCAAGGCCGTCTAGAATAGAAGGCCTGCTCCTTCGCCGAATGACGTCACGAAGGGTGGCTGGGAGGAAATGCATGCTGTCCAAGTTTTCAACAGAGATCTAGTTCTTAAAATCGCATGGAAACACAAACCCATACTTGTTTAAAATAACACGACGAAACATTAAGCCTTCTTGATGCTATAAGAATTATTTTAGAGTTATTTGTATTAAGGTATTCCGATACTGTACAATTTTCGTACACGTAAACGAACATAATTTTTGTACATGCTACCTTATTTATAATATAAGATTTTGTATAATTCATGAAACAATTTTGCTGCCATAATTGATATTCATAGGAAATTAAGTACCTTCATGAGAATTCTATTTATTTATTTCCTGCTCTATTTCTTTCAATTTGTCTACTTTAATTTAATATGGAAGTTAGTAGTACAGCTAGTAGTAATGCATTTATCAGTTATTTCTCTGATGGCCGCCATTAGTAATTAATAATAGTTGATTATATTGTAAGAAACAGTAAAATATTCACAGGCAAGTTAATGAAATTCCAGCTGCTGAAAAATAAGAAGAGGAAGGAAGGAAAGCAATTTTATTCAGAAAGTACTCCAGCAGATTATGTAAAACTTTATGAGATTGTTCAAGACACAAATCACATTGGAAATACATAAAAATTGTTTCGGACGCTTTAAATTGACTTTAGTGTCTTCCTATTTTGCACTCAGTTTTGTGATCTTGCGTCTTATATTCCTGATACCACTATACTTATAACTGAACATTCCTAATTTACAGTGTTTATTTAACTAACTGTTTAGATACACAAAGTTCTATTAAAGTGAGCAGAATTTGTCCACAACTCCCAAGCCGTGTTTTTCATTAATCGGATCTCCGTCTCTCACATAAAGCCATTCAATAAACTTCTTTGATTTTCATGCTTCAGGAACTTAATTCCAAAATTTTCGGATATCAATATCTGAAACACTTGGTGAGTCTTCGTCAAGTACTGAGGCTGTTCACTAAGATAGAAGAGTACGCATCTTTCACATTTAGTATATATCTCGACACCATCTCCTCTTACTGCCTTGTTCTGGTAGAGAATAAATTTTGAGCCGAAGTGTTTTACACACACAGACAAGTTCTCTGAGGGGACAAAATCTTTCCTATTTTGTTTTCACACACTTCTGTCACAGAGCAGGATTGTGTGGAAGTTTCAAAGTTGAAACGCCTTCCGTCGATCCATCATAATTCGATCAACAGCACGGTACACTTCACTTTATATTTTTTATATTTTTCTCCTGCCTAATTTTCAAAACACCTTCCTTTTAGGATAGTTTGCAAGTATTCACTGAAAAAAATGTAGGGTATAATAGT
The DNA here is from genome assembly GCA_031308135.1 of Acheta domesticus. NCBI lineage: Eukaryota > Metazoa > Arthropoda > Insecta > Orthoptera > Gryllidae > Acheta > Acheta domesticus. The sequence goes on from JAHLJT010008756.1 coordinate 4,189,012, forward strand.
ATAACCAAACATCCAAGTGCAACAACAAAACATATTAAATAAAATATTTGATAATTGCACCACATACTTAAATCACACAATATTGAAGTAGACATACCTTGCTTTCTCGAAGATAATGGACGAAGGAATTTTTTATGCAGGAAACCGTGCACACAATTAATACTGAATTATTAAAACATTTGTTCGCATCTAAACTTTCTTACAATGGCTAATTAGCTAGAATATACTAACTCGATAACACACGGAAACGAAAATGTTTAGCCACCGATTGTGACGTCAGATCATGTGACATTCACATTGGCTCAGGCCTTCTAATATACTCTTCTAGACGGCCTTGCTCTAGTATAAGGCCTGTCGACTGACGCGGTGACGTCACATGGGTAGTCATCGCGGCAAATCTTTCGCCAGCTCCTCACAGTCAATCAACGTTTACTCCCCCTCATCGCCGCCGAATTTTCACCTCATTTATTGCATTTCATTCAATTAACTGTTAATTTCAACTAAAAAGAGATGAACGATTTTAAATTTAGACTATTGCCATATTGAGAATATTGTGCTTCTCAGAGTGGCACATATCATTGAGGAAACCAAATGATCCTTCAAATATAACACCGTTTTCCATATTAGTAAAATTAATTTCCTAGTTATCTTGATTTAACAAGTTCTTTCTTCAAGAGGTACACAATGTCAAAAGGAAAATGTTTCTGTGGAATCCGCATAGATGTTCATAAGCTATTTCTAGTTTTGGAGGATCGGAAAACAATGACACGGCTTATCGGTTCAAAGAATTGTTGTCAGAAATCATTGCAATCACTTCAAAACCAATATTTTCAATCCTTACAATTATGGGCGTGTTAAATAATGGTTTAGCAACTCACCTGTCGATTTTCTGACCGGAATTGCATGAATTACATCATTATATAATGAAATCATTAATTACCATGAAGACATGAGCTGTTTGATGAGTTTTCTTCATTAATGTCAGGTCCGATTATACTTCCTCCTTTATGTCAACATTTGAGTTCAAGAATATTTCATCCATTAAGAGTACCACAATCTTGTCCTTTTCATTCAACAAAATAAATTTCTTTCCTTTGTACTACATAACGCATACTCTGACAGTTTCTCCATTTGTGGTCTGTTGAATTTTGTCGAAAGCAATTTCAGTGTAGAAGTGCACGGCAACTTCACGTAACCCGAACTTAGTAAACGTTTTTACAATTTGTTACAAGTACTTTGTATCAAAGTTGCTCTGCTGCAAATGGGTTCTGTTCGCACTAATTTAAAGCACAGATATTATTACACCATAAAATGGATAAAAAACACTGTTCTCATGTAATTCTGTACACGACACTCACAGTTCACAGTGATTCATATGCAGATCACACTTTTGCCACGATGTAATGTTATGACTACACGTAGTGACGTCAGAAGCAAGATGGCCGCCTGCCAATAGGCCTGATGTTTTAGGTGGCATTGCGGCTATATTCTGTTCCAACTCTCGCGAGATTTGATTCTTCTTTCCTTCTTTTTTCTTTGTTTTAAGATTAATAAAATGTGCATTTATAAACCAAATTGTTAATAATATGAGATTCTTCCAGAATATTGTCTGATATTTTACTTATCGGGAATCGTCAAATGTCACTTGTGACATTCATGTCATTAATGTCACGTAATTAGTGTCGTATAGTCCATTCTACAAATTTCGCGCCGTGATTTTTTTGCTTCAAAATCAAAGAGTAGGAATACGCGGGGTATAAAACGTGCAAACTTTCACCATGTGAATGAGATGTAGAAAAATGTATATTTGGATACGATACAGGTACTTATCAAATCATGATACATTCAATTCGTGTTAATTGATTTTATTTAATTTAAGTAAATTCGTGTATATTACATTATGTATCGAGAAAATAAGGAAGAGCATTTTATAAATGTTTCCACAATTTCAAATTTCATGTTTATTTCGCAGGTTGGAAATTTATTGAGATAAAATACTTAGAAGTTTCTGGCTATCGGTTACTCATATATTTATATAATGAAAGAAAAAATACAAAATTACATTTAACTTTCTAAACCTTTCAAAGCTTTTCAAAATGGAGACGCTTGTATATCTTTTGCATTCATCTAAGTTGGTTCATGAAAAAATTGAAGAAATAACGCTTTTTTCTGTACAACATCATTAGCGCAGAGTTACCGGAAAGCCCTTTCGATGCGTTCCCCCTTAAGTCAAGCCCTGGCAATACATAATTACGAGTTTTGACCGATGAGAATATTTACTGAGTTCCAATACAAACGACGAAAAATGCAAGTTCGTGACTGGATGGATGTGACGTGCAAATTACGATATATACACGTACGGGTGACCCATGCATACCTATAAATTCAATTGTACGTGTCAACTATAGGGAACATTGACCCGGCCAGAGCAAAAGCTCTGGAACGGAATCATTACACTCATGAGTCATGACGTCTGCCTGCCTCTCTGTTCGCTTGCCTGTCAGTGAACAGCAATTTGGAGAACAGCTCCTAAATCGTACACGTGCTTTTTTCACACATGGAATGGCGAACTACAATATGTTCAAGGCGTCTCTCCCTCAAAGACAAAATATATCATGAAAATGAGAGAAAAACATGACATGTTAACTGTGTTTACAAATAATCTTTAACTGAAACTCATTTACTAACTATATCCAATACTACTTGATTGTACACATCCCAACACACACACAAGCGCGGGATAACCGAATCGCAGTTGGCACATCCGTACTTTCGATCTTCAGATCTGCGCGTTCTCACGCCGTCGTGTACATCCGCGATTCGCCGGTCACGCCCACGCGGTCAAACGCATCACGCAACCGCCTCGCTCCCACTCGAGTCGTGTCCACAGCTGAATTACGCGGCGCCGCTTCCACTCGGCCTCCGTGGAAGGAAGCGCTCGCTCTCCTTGAGGCGCTGGCGAGGCGCGGCGGAGAAGCGAAGCACACTGGTCGAAACGCGCGCTCACGAAGGAAATAAAACCAATACTAAATAGATCAGCGAAGCTACCGTATTGTAGTACCTACCGTACCGTACTACCCTACCGTACTACCTACCGTACCGTACCGTAGCTGTATGGCAGGATTCTGCCATACAGCTATACACAATGATCATACGACCACTACTACTATTTGCATGCCCAGTATGGATCAACGCAGCCAAATCTAATACAAAAAAATTCCAAGTAATTCAAAATCAGTTCCTCCGCACCATCACGAATGACCCCTGGTACGTCTCCAATGCACAACTCCATAAAGAATTCCAGCTAGAACCGATAACCGACCACATTATATTTTTATCCACCCACTTCTTCCGAAACATCCCAAACATTCCCAACCTAACCCCTCTAAGACTCTGCCAAAATCCAGTACACAGAACCCGCATAAAGAATAAATTTCCTTTCCACATATTTCTCGATAAATTCCCAGATTTTGACCCAAAGTAGATATATTTATATAAAGATACCTCTACCACTCTATTAGTGATGTAAGTTGTATTTTAAGAATAGTGTAAGTTAAATGTAAGTAGATATAAGCAATTACAACAAATGTATAGTGTACCATAAACACTGGTCTTTGTATTGGTCTATCCAAAAGAAAAAAATTAAAATAAAAACGAAGGAAATACCTTAAAAAATTATGGATAAAATATTTAAGGAATTATCTAAAAATATTTTATGTGAGTGCCAAATGTATAATGGACCCTACCAAAATGATGTATTATATTTTCCAAATTGTCTCATTAAACTAAACTCCGAAAGATCTAAAACTCTGTACTACAATGTTATTTCATCAATTCTGAAATTACGAGCATTTATTATCAATGAATAGTTCAAGTTAAATTCAACAGGTCTTTCTTGACGCAGTATTGTATATATTTGTGTATTATATTGTCTTAATTATTTTCTATTTTATGTAATTATATTATGTTGTTATTGTGTTACTGTATTATAAACATTTGTTGTGTTGTTAATAATGTATCTTGTACTAACTATAGTTAGTATTTATGCAATTAGAGATAATTTGTAATGAAATTGTTTCCGATAGAGCTGTGTTATACAAAGCAATTTGTAATAGGCTAACTCTGTAAACAAACAAAATTGAATTGAATTACCAA
>JAHLJT010008756.1:4194166-4210080 GCA_031308135.1 Acheta domesticus
AATAAATAAATACTCATACATAAATCAATTAATGAATAAATAAGTAAAAAAACGAATTAACGAATAAGTAAATAAATAAATAAGTGAATAAACGAATCAATAAATAAATAAATTAATAAGCCGATCCAGTGGCCGACATCGCTAAGGCAATAGTGCAGTAGCGATCTCGGAATGAAGGATTACGGGTTCAAGTCCCGCCTCGGGCATGGGTTCATTTGTGAATGTCTGTATGTGTGTGTCGCCCTTTCACCCCTCATTATCATCATCTTTCCTATCCTCAGAGAAAACAATCCTGAGGGATAAAAATCGGATCCAGCAAAATGCCGAACCCTTCATAAAATTACATGCACCTGCCACCAATATAATGATTTTGAGCCCCGGTAAATGCAGGGTGCATGCACGAGTGTTTCCAAGTTGACCTATTCGCGGGGGAAAACAATAAAAAAATGTCTCCAGGATGGCTCATGGGCGGCATACTAGTTTCCCGTAATATGATCCCGAATTCGATTCTCGGTCGAGGCAATGCCAAATACATAAATAAATACACAAACAAATAAGAAAAAACCCAAAGTAAATAAACAAATAAGCAAATAAATCTACAAATAAACAAATATGCAAACGAATGAACAAGTAGACCTCAATACCGTATATTTATGCAAATAAGACGACCCTCAGATAAGACGAGGTATACATTTTTTCCAAGTTTTTTTTAGTTTTAGCGTGTATCTGTCCTATCAGACGACCCCCGAACTAGCAACGGCGTATGAATTTAGTTAAGATCAGAAATTATCATTTCTTGGAAATGGCAGCACTGCTGTACATCTGACAGCACTGGCTTTTTGCAAACATTCGCACCGATTAGGGCATTGTGTGGGCAAAAAGTGTGGGATTTCTAATGCAATGGATGGCGCTGAGGATTTCTTATGGGATATTGACAACGAAGAGAAAATCGACTCCCTAGGTACAGGATGGGGCCCATATGACAAACTTCTCAAGTACGAAAGAAAGGATGTTCTTTAGGAACTATTTGCATCAGCTGATGAATGTGAGAATTTTTAATTCTTCTTCTTCTGTTGTATCCATCCTATGAAACTGCGTATTTTTGGGGTCTTCTTTTTTGATTCATGCATGGACTTGTCTGCTGAAATGTACGGTATATAAATAAATGAGCAGATGAATTCACCAAGACGAGCACATCCAAGTTATATAGTTTAGGGATAAAAATCCCTGTCTTATGTAGTTCACGCTCCCTCTTAACTACATTTTCAGAGTCCATTTTTCCCAAACGATTAAATAATATAGTATAAAGTAGAAACCAGTTAGTTTCCCCAATTGAACACGGCCCACAGGTCGAACCACGCGCGTACAAAGTACGTTCAGTCCGACCAAAACAGCAGTCAACATATTTTCCTTATGACCTTACACTCCCTCCCATTCCCCTTAACATTGAACCACAAACCTGTGCCATGGCATTCACCACAAACTTAAGAAGTACCTAGTCCTTTTCTTAGACACCCACTTCAATGGTGGAATTTCCCGAGCAGCCAAGTAATCCCTGTCTCCAGCCAGGAAAGTCTAGGCCGGTGTTGTCAAGGTCGATGCTACGAGCGGGAGTTCGTGGCACGAGTGTCACGACAAAATCGCCCCTCCACGCAGTTCATCACCGCCCCCACATGAGAGAAACGCCATCCCTATTGTAAAACGGCGGGGTTACTACTGCTCGTAATAGTTCCCTTTCCCAACGCTAGTTGCGCAGAGAAGCTCGTGTCACGTTTCGGTGCCACGATGCATGCCACAGTCACCTGTGGAAGACCTTGACACCACTGGCATAGGCTTTCCGTATTCTTTTTGTTGCCTTTGAGAAGTGTACAGGTTACTTTTTGTGCGGTTTTGCTCAGTGGCCAGCAGAAATTTTGCTGCTGCTGGCTGTTAATTTTATTCGGGTTATGACATTCACAACATTTTAGTCGTTTTATTTTTAATACAGTTTTGGAAATCTGAATAATACGCACGACGTTGGAGTAATTTTGGCCCAGTGCTCGGCAAGGGGGCGTGGCCGCCTGTCACTGTCAGGGATCTGGAGCGGCCGCTCTCCCTTGCGCCGTTTGGGAGATGACGCTGCTGATTCGTTCGCGGCCTTCGACCTGTCAGAGACGGTTCTGGAAGACCCGTTGGGTGTCGTGTTTCATTGAACGATTTTGTTTAACTTTGAGTTTACGGGATAAAAGTTTAGAATTTTTTTTATTTTTCCATTTTTTACGTACGAGCCATGGAGATAGTAAAAGTCTTCGAAATCAATTCATTATTACATGGTTTAGGGAGATATCACCCAAGCGTTGTTGCACATAGTTAAATACACTGAAAAAATATGATTTTTATAAAATACTTGAATTTGTGGAACTGAGAAGTATAGCATTGAATGTTCTCCTATCTATAGTAATTTCCAAGAAAAATATGGATAGAAGATACGTGAATCAAGTGTGTATGAGAACAGTGTACGAGATAAAATTTTACAACAACTTTTTTATATTTCCAAGTTATTCGTACGAGATATTAAGGACGGAAATGTCTTCAATAACAGCTCATTATTATTTTGAGAGATGTCACACAAGTGTTATTACACATAGTTAAATACAACGAAAAAATTCAATTCTTATAAAATATTTGAATTTATGGTACTAATATGGTTGAATGTTCTCCTGTATATAGTAATTTCGTTTAAAAAAGGTCGGTAAAAAGATAAGTGAATCAACTGACACTGCGATGAACTATTGTAAACAAATCTAAGAATTAAAAAAAGAAATATAACTACGTTTTATTTGATTACTCTTGACTTACACTTTGCAACTACAACTTTTTAAATTATTTGAATTTTCTCTATAACCAGCGGCGTTCTTTTTTCTTCAGAAAGTGACGTGGTATAAAATCATGTGATTTCGTGTTGCCCCCAAGAAAACATTGAGAAACTTTAGCATTTGCATTTGAGTGCCTGAGAGCCGAATGATTTGATTTGAATTGAGATTGCAAGGAAATTTTTTATGCTTGTGCAAACGCTATTATTCAAGTCAATATCACGCAAGTTGCAATGAAGAACGTAGAAGTGATACAGAACAGCTAATGCATTTGCTTCAGGATAGACGATAGGCGCGAGCCTTGGGGCTCCAGTTCCTTTGAAGAAAGATTGTGTAGAGTAAGTCCATCAAACAATATATTTGATAATTATTAATTGATCAAGCATTTTCGGCAAGTACAGCATTTTCGGCAGTAACTAATATGGCAGTTAGTCCCGTAAGTATGGTGTATGATTTATCCAGGAAGGAGTCAGTGTTCCTCTTTCACTGGAAAGTGCGAACGGACCACGACCTACACATTTCGGGGGTTTCCTTCTCCAAGTGCCCTTAGGGCACTGCCCCAGCCGGGACAGGCTGTGAGGTTCCGATATGTCCGGCACTGTAGTGCGTGTATCGTAAGTGTAAATATGTGAGATGAAAAAGGTGAGGCGGCGTTAAGGAGGAACGAAATAACGTGTGCGGTTCGAGACCCGTTTGTTAGATACTGGTCCGTTAAGCGCCTTGTACTGATCGGAGAATCAGAGTAGTCAGCCATTGGAATTGTCCTTTAAACAGTGATTAGTTCGATCCAGCTTTGTAGTTGGGCTCGAAAATCCGCCATTCTCGGCACTCGAACCCTAGACGCTCCCACTACGCAACACTACAGTTACTAGCAATGCTGCCATTTAGATATCGCAACCGGTATTATTCGATCAATTAGATCTCTTTTCCTTGATACTCTGTTTCCTCAACATATACTCCTCAAGCTACTTTATTATTTTTAACCTTGATTTGATTTTTATGAGATACCTAATTTAGTTTCTTCCTTTACGCTTCTAAATTGCATTTTTATTCTAACTGAATAATGATTGCAGGACTGACAGCAATATAATGGTACTACTTTCGTTAGGTGAATGGATATTCGATGTTTATGAAATGATGACAGCATAGATACCAATCTTAAAGTGCTACATGTTTCGAAATTAGAAGTTCTACTTTTGAGTCCTTGGGTCTGATTTATTCGAAATATTATTTTATTGTTTTTATAATTTCAAGTAATATTAATTTTTTCTAAGCCTTTCGTAACATGTTCTGTAAAGTTATGATGTAATCAGAAATAGTGGAAACCTGTCAAAGTTTGACGGTAAGTGAAAAGAAATCCACAGAAGCGTTTTGTAATCCCAAGTAATTTAAGTATTTTCCATGCCTTCCAACCACTATTGCTTTAGTCCCAAACGTATTTAACCGGTATTTGAGGACAAATGCCAATACGTTTGGTTACGAAGTTTATGTCTTTAAATGAAATCAAGTATTGAGTTCTGCGCATTTTTATTGTTCTGAAGGAATGCCTCAGAAACCTTGTTTTTAATAAAATACGCTTGCGCCTATTAATCGGTAAGTGTTGGTAAAAATTCCCTAGAAACCTTCACATGGACTCATATACTTGATACTTAAAAAATAGAGATTTCATCGTAAATAATATATGCATTTTCTTTTGTAATATGTACGTTCGCACGGTCATAAACTTTTTAAACATAATTAAAACCTCACACCCGCGGACTTGACTGCGTCTTGTGACGAAACTACGATTGATTGCAACTCTCAGAACAAAATAATGAACAAATGACGGCACACAAACGTTCATTCTATTCATTTGACGTCTATCTTAAAACTTATTGTTTGTACTATAAAGCCGATCAACAATAGCGAGCTGTAACACTTCTGAAGTTCACAACATTTCATCTTAATCCAAAATATAGAACATTTTGCTTAGTTGAAAGCTCAAATTGCATTATAAACGAAAATTCTTTTCAAATATAGCGTTTCAAATATAACTTTTAATGATTTTTATTTTTAAAAACAAAGGGTCCTCCCGGATAAGATGGTAAAAAGTTCCCCTCAACCAAATTACATATGAGTGGTTACACTATAATTCTAACATAAAAATAATATTTTTGAAAGTTTTCTTAGCCTCCGTCCCACCACCCACACCCCTATACAGCCAAAAACGTGTTTTTTAATTTCATTTTTTTTCGACAACTGAACACTATTTTATCAGACTGAAAAAATATGATAAATAAGAACTCAACTTGGACTATCAGAAAAACATTTTTCAATATTTTCTCAGGCCCAAATTCAAACACAAAAAACTATTTTCGAAAAAAAAATCAAGAAATATTTTTTACTGTGTCTTAGAAGCCTGGAACAGGCTCGAAAACATGTCAAATGTTCTTCTTAAAACACAAATTGTTGTGCATTTTTTCAGATTTTTTCGATTGCTGGGCTGCAGTTAAAAAAATAAAAACCATTTTCCCGCCTTTAAAACACCTGGACTTTCAATATACTTTGAAAATGACTGCAATGGTTCTGTGCATTTATTTTAGTGTTTATTATACATTTGTATACATTGTTGTAGCACCCAATAAAGTTTTGATTTTGGAATATACTTAAAAATTATCATTTTTTTAAGTATGTTTATTTGTATGAGAATATCATACGCTAAGGAAAGATAATATGACAGTTTATTAAATAATTTTGACAGTTTATTAAATTATAATTCGGTCATATTTGAGGGATAATTGGGGGACATGTGGAAAAATGAAGATTTACAAGAAGTTTTACTTGTCTTAGAACACAGACACTGGCACAAAAATAATCTTAAAATTTCATCTCAGAGTGCTTGTGGAGTTTTTCATATTTTTTTAATAGCTGGGTCATAGTTTTAAAAAAAACTAAGACATTTGAAGACAACCACTTGGCAGTTCGGCAGTTGCCGCGTCCTAGGCACGTGCGAACTTGCTTGGGGAGGAAGGCCACAGAATAGCGGCTAAAACGTTGACAACTGAGCCTAGAACGCGGCGCCTTCCGGACAGATAAATAGTAACGCATTGGTTGCGGAAGCCTGTGGTCTCACGTCTGTAGATATTTCAGACTAGAGGTAAAGTTGTCTTTTCCTTTACCTAAGTATTTGTTCTTGAAAACGTATAAATATGGAGACACTCATACAATCTGTACACGTGCGAAAACTACGCACTTTGTAAAAAATAATTGCAGGAAAATTGAAAATTGATTTAATGTAGCACCCTACTGAAAACTCCCATCCCCCGAAAAGTAGTTTACGGCATTATGGACCCGGTACTGTGCGAGAGAATTCATTCCAATATTGCTGAGCGTTCAGATAAAAAATTCGCAGAAAATAAAATAGTGCCGTTATTTTAATCGTGGAAGATAATTTCAGTATTTTCCTTCAATTTAATTTTACCTTGATATCGGCATCTCTTTTCTGTCCATCTGTTCTACGGAAAGGGCGCACCCAAAAGAACTAATATGTAAATTATAAAATAGGATGATCATAAAAGTGGTATTTTGAAAAATACATCCGAACAACATAATCGGGGCCTAATCTGTCCCCCTTCACTTCCCCACTGTCCCCCATCTATCCTGCAGACGAAATGTCCCTTATCAGTTCCCCATTTGTCATCTATCCGTCCCCCAAAACATGTCGTCTGTTAGAATTTACTTGTTCTCAAAAAAAAGTCGTGTCCCCATGAGACAAGCAAACCTGGTTTAAAAGGCCTAGAAAGCATCGCTTCCGAGTTATTTGCCATTATAATGCGTGTTGCAATAATCTTTTTTGTATGTCATAATCTGCAAACTCCTATTTTTTCTTCTAAAATCTGTTTGATGTAGGATGGAGTGTAATTCTTTATCCACCAGTATCACACTTACAAGGTCTTGTGTCTATTGTTTCTTATAAATTGCCAAAACTCTTTCCGTAGCGTACGATTACTTTTGCAAACGATTAGAAAGCTTTAAAAATGATACTTTGTAAGTATATTACAAAATCAAAACTTTACTGGGTGCTACAACAATGTATACAAATGTATAATAAACACTAAAATAAATGCACAGAACCATTGCAGTCATTTTCAAAGTATATTGAAAGTCCAGGTGTTTTAAAGGCGGGAAAATGGTTTTTATTTTTTTAGGTGCAGCCCAGCAATCTCAAAAATCTGAAAAAAATGTACAACAATTTGTGTTTTAAGAAGAACCTTTGACATTTTTTTCGAGCCTGTTCCGGGCTTCTAAGACACAGTAAAAAATATTTCTTGATATTTTTTTTCAAAAATATTTTTTTTGTTTGAATTTGGGTCTGAGAAAATATTGAAAAATGTTTTTCTGATAGTCCTAGTTGTGTTCTTATTTATCATATTTTTTTCAGTCTGATAAAACAGTGTTAAGTTGTCGAAAAAAATTGAAATAAAAAAACTGGCTGTATATGGGTGTGGTATGTATGTAAAACGTGGCTGTATATGGGTGTGGGTGGTGAGACGGAGGCTAAGAAACCTTTCAAAAATATTATTTTTATGTTAGAATTATAGTGTAACCACTCATATGTAATTTGGTTGAGGGAACTTTTTACCATCTTATCGGGGGGACCCTTTGGTTTCGAAGGATATATCAGACGAACGAGTTATGCAATTAATTAATCTTATTATAGCTATACATTTAGATTTATCGACCTCATACTTCAGTTCATAATTAACTTTTAACTGATCTCATTACATGTTTCAATTTTTACAGCATTATATTGCTCATAAGAAGTTTAGTTGGAAATGTAATGGACAAGAATCTGTGTAATGAATTTTCGTTATTAACAAACTCTTAATGAAGTGGATGTACACGTGTTCGAAATTTAGTCTGTTCATCTCAGAGATGCACTGACATATTTACGAGAACAGGTTGATTAGGAGGTAATGAATTCAGATAAGATGAACTAATTTATACCCTTGTCAAGATGGTGGCGAAATACGTAACTGGTGACTGAACCCGCATGGATTACAAGTGCTTTGCATATTAATACAGAGATGTGTAACGATCTTATTAAATGACAGAATACACATTGTCAGTACAACGAGAACACAAACCAACGCAATTTGACATTGTGCCGTACGTACACGTTGTGACTTGCCGTGCCAAATTTGCTCTAAAATTAGCTATTAAACCATCACTGACGATACCAACGCTGAAATAGGCAAGCGTTAAGGGGCACGTCTTATGGCTAGAGCATTCCGGTGATTGGGAGGTCGCGGGCTCGATCCCCGCCTTTTTTGGACATATGCCCGATAATCATCAGCGAGTTCGTGGTTCCTGGCGGGATCAAAATCGAAGGCCGACTGCTTTCATGAGTGGTTCTCCGTGGATTTTCAGAACGCTTCCAGGCGAATGTCAAAGAACCACCCCAGGAAAGTTTGCGGCTCGCATGCAATCAGTGTTTCCTTACTCGGTTCCCATTTCTAATGTTGGAGCGAAGCGATGGATTTGTCACCTAACCGTACGGTCCATCACACTTCTTCCCTGCGAAGCTTTGTAGACGGTCATATAATGAAGTAGGCTTCAGAAACACAAAAGCGATCATCGGAGACCGCATTATGCAGCAGCATAATGTTGTCATTGTTTGCTATGCCCGGATTTTGAATGCTTGTTCATTGTCAACCCATGGTCAACATTGTTGGGTATTTTAAAATTTGGCATCATAAGGTCCCTACGATACCATCTGTGGTTACTTTCTCGTCCTTACTTCGTAAGAAGGGAAAGTATTGAAATCATGCGTCGGAAAAAGGCGAATTTTCGACAAAAACTCTTGTGGCTGGGCCCTGTTAATGAAAAAGTCGATAAATCTTGTCCCTATCCAAAAATTAAATCCTACAACACATTGTGAAGTCAGAATCTAAGTTTTGTGGGTCCTTGATCCCGAAAAAAAAAAACGATTGACGGCAAAATGACTGTCCGTGTGTCTGACCCTGTGTCCGTCCGTCTGTGGTCAACGCAGCAGTTTTCTTCAAAATTGATATTCCCCGATTTAAATTAACTGGAGCCCCTTTGAGTTTGAAACGGATATTTTGATTTGGGCCTCGTATGAATCGTCAATAACATTTTGAAACTTTTCTAAAAGGGACTCCAATTTTTTTAATATTAGCCTTGAGCTAATAGTCGGTGGCAAACATGATTAGTTGATTACAAAAAGAATTAGAATTTGAACCATGACAAAACTAATACAAACAATTACAATTAGAATTATGCACATATTTTACTGGTTCAAAAAAATATACCAGCCAGCCGGGTAGTGATGGCAAATTTTAGAAAAACATCGATACTTTGATAAATAAATAAAGGTTCTCGATGTCGATGAAAACATCGACAAAAACATCCATGTTTAAAATATTGATGCTTTAAATATGACGAAACATATCGAAGAAAATGTTCTGGTTTTAATATGATATGTAGCACATGAATACTAGTTTAATGTATTTTCTCCCTTAAATTTGACTGTTATCTTAATTTTCTAATCAATATTCTATGTAGTCAAAATTCAGTTTAACGATATTATCACGTAATATATTGATCTGAAGATAACATCGGTAGCGAAACATGGATGTTATAAAATTGATGTTTCTGCTGGAAAATATCCATGTTTTAAAAACGCTCATGGTGGAAAGATATGGGTAGGATAATCCGGTGCATCAATTTTTACCGTTCGGCGTAGCACCAGTTTGCATCACGAGCCACGTGACTACAACACGGGCACTTCGTTTGTGAAGCCAAACCAAACAATGGCCGCTATGTTGCATGGAGAGAAAGAAGTATGGCGAAGCATTTTGAAAGTGGCCTAAAGTGACAATTTTTAACAAAAAGTAACACGATGACGTATTTGAAATAAAAGTTACAATATTAAAAAAAACTTCATATATCTGTTTCAATGACTTGAAACAAGGTGATGGATTTTGGTAACTGGCTGCATTTCAAATTCCCGCTAATATTGTGACGCAAACTGGTGTCGGAAGCTCATTGGCTGAAGTCGGATACCTGGATACTCAAGAGCCCCTCCCTCCTGAAAACAATGTTTTTGTTTTTTGTTGTTAAACAACTCCTAGGTCATTGGCAATCACTGTTGGATTTTAACGTTTTGGTATTCGTGAGGATGAAACGATATGTTGATGATAAGTGGTGAAAAGACCAACACATACAACCATGCCTAAGGTGTGTCTCGAACCCGCGACCTTTCGGTCGGAGATCACTACGGCACTACTGTTTTAGCGATCTCGGCCAACAAAGAAAATATTGATGTTTTCTTTTCCCATCCCCCATTGACTCCCATGAGGGTCACGGGTGGGATTCACGCTGGTGTTTATTTCATGGTTTATATCTTCCCAGGGGGTTTTCAAATTGAGTTAGTTTAGTTTTCAAACTTTCTCTAATTGTGCGAAGAACAATGTATTAAATAATGCTCTTAGCATTCTAAACTACCGCTTGTAGCACCGTTAGTGCGTTGTAGAGGGTTTGTTCCATGTATTTTGTTTTGTAGTTTTTTCTTCAATAAAGTTCCTTTTCTTACTAAAAGGCCCTTTATACTTATGTATTTGTTTTTCTTTGAAATTTCCTGAATATCATTGAATTTCATTAAGTACTTTCTCTTTCTAAAATTATGGCGCACTGGTGACCCACTTGTGGGGCCACGAGGGTCACCGGTGTCCCTCATATGTGAATCACGTATGTGACATTTAATTTAATTTTTATAACTATATTTAGGAGCATTTGAAAAGGATTTAACCTATGAAATAAAAAAAAACAATGGTGCGGCCCCCGGTGACCACATTGTTGTTTAGAGCGTGGCCCCCAGATGCCACCCTTCATCGGGCCCTTGGCAGTGAGTGGGTTAACCCCGGGTGCCGGTGACGTCTGCCGGTGGAGGATCGGCGGGAGCCGCGAGACGTCTCGGGCGACCGCCCACTCGGGGCCAGGGCCGCCTCCTTTCGCTGGCGATGAGCTCGCGCGCCCCCTGGTGCAGCCGTCGCGCGCTCCGGCGCGTCCCTCCAGGTGAGTCGGTCTCAAGCCTCATTGTCGCGTGTTCCATGCGCCACACGCCTCCGCAACTTGCATGCTATTTGCGCTTGGGCAACCGGCGAGCGAGCGTTCGAAACAGGTGGCATTTCTCCAGAACTTCTGCAAGACGAGCGTTGCGAGGACATTCAGCTTGATTCGTGAGCATTATCCTGCAAGTCCTTTTATGGTCGCCTTAAAGGATCATAGTACTTATTGATGCAGCCACAACATGTCAAGTTTCAGTGTTTTTATAGAGGATGGCATCGACGTGCATTTACCGGCTGTGATAGCTCAGTGGCAAAAGTTTCCTCTGTGTGTTCATTAACCGGGAGGTTTCAGGGTTTGAGTTCAGACAGTGGAGGATTTTCCACATTAGTTAGATCGAATTCAACCGCTGTCAGGAGAATTCTTGCTGCTCTGATTAGGTAGTTTTCCATAGTTTCTCCGATAAATACCAAGCGAATGTCGGAGCAGTAACTTAATAACTGGGCACACACAGCGCGCTGTCTTTTCTTTCTCATCCTTGACCCACCGTCTCATCTTACACACACACACACACACACACACACACACACACACACACACACACACTTACTACCACCATACCTGAGGCGAGATTAGTCGGGACCTTAAGAGGTTGTCTCTGCTCAGGTGTTATCCCGCTGGGATAAACATCATGCAAGAGGAAAATTCGGCATGCCGACGTGCAGGTCGCTTGCCAAATGCTTACGTTCTATCATGGAAGAAACCTCACCATCTTTCAGGATCTAATGTACACTACTCTTTCAGAATTAATTACTAAAGCAATGTCAGAATCCCTGTGTAGTATTTGAGTAAACTCCTATAGCGTGAGTGTGTGGAGATTTCCGTGTCTCACGGCTAGACACCTCCCGTGCACCAATCGAGACATACGAGGTGTCATTGAACGCGTTTTGGTCCCCTGTTGGGGAACTGATAATTTGTTTTTCGATCCGGTCATCAGATTCCAAGAAATTGTCAAAAACGCGTTTTTCGTGTTTTGGATCTACGATCTTTGTATGGCGGGAATTAAACCAACCTATGTAGAACTATGCAGGTGGCATTGATCAAACCCCATTATTCCGTGGTTATTTTCATTCCGCGACACCATAATTTTCTTCCATGAGGATGGCAACACAGGTTTTTGACAAACGAATCAAAATTAAATGAATATCGCCCGGCAGAATGTGCTCAAACTTTTGAAATATTTCAGTTGGGAAGTGTTTCATACAGTTACTCCCAAAAATATTCGTTCGCTTGTGTAATATTCGAAAATTAGACGATAATCACTACAACATAGGCGCACTGTGAACTAATACTTATTGAAAAGAATTCAAATATATATTGTCTACAATTAGGATTCATCATTACATCTGTTTACATTATCCGTTCCGTGTAAAAAATAAAAATAAATTCGATCGTTAAATGGACGAGGCTCAGAAGTATTCGGCCACCGTGGGAAACTCGCGCTTTCGTGCCTCTCCTCGTACCAAACGAGAGTTCATAAAACGTTTAAGAGCTCCTAGAGCAAAGCTCGGCAGTACTGTACTGTATAATATCTCGTAGTAATCATTTGTGTTATTGTAATGGGGCGCAAAAGGAAGCACAATACAACTTTCGAAGAACGGCAGCTGGTGATTTTTCATCACGCTAAGGGTAAGTCCCATAGAAAGATATCGAAGATACTAAACATAAGCAGAACAACTGTTGGTGATATTGTTAGAAGATTTAAGAATGAAGATAGAATTGAATCTATTCCGCAGACAGAAACTAAACGACCGAAAAGAAAGGTTTGTGGTTCGAAAAGTGAAAGAAAATCCACAAATTAGTGCTCCGAAAATTGCAGCAGCAGTGCTTGATGTGTGTGGGAAAAAGGTTGGGGTAGAAACTGTTAGAAGAGCACTGCAAAGGAACGAGTACGGTGGAAGAAGATCAAGAAGGAAACCATACATTAGTACTGTCAATAAGAAAAAGAGACTGGCATTCGCGGAAGCTTATGTAAGCAAAGACAGTGCATGATGGGAAAACGTGTTATTCGTGGATAAATCAAAATTCAACGTTTTCGTATCTGATGATAAAACATTAGTGTGGCGCAAACCTCGAGAAGAATTGAAAGCGAAGAACATTCAGTATACAGTCAAACACGGAGGAGGAAAGGCGATGGTGTGGGGATGTGTTGCGTCGTCTGGCGTAGGAGAATTAGTTTTTATTAATGAAATGATGAAGGAAAACTACTTGACCCTCCTGAGGAACAATTGACATCAATCGGCCGAAAAACTTGGGATTCGGAATTCATTCAAACTGTATCAGGATAATGATCCCAAACATAAGGCACACATCGTGAGGGAATAGCTGCTTTATAACTGCCCAAAAGTTTTGGAGACACCACCACAATCACCCGACCTTAACCCCATTGAAAATGTATGGGGTAAATTGAAAGAATCACTGCGACTGAGACAGCCAACTTCAGTAAAAAATTTAGCTGAATGGGAGGAGAATGGGAGGAGTTAAGCCCACGTTATTTGAAGAATATCATGAGCAGTATGCCCAGACGACTCGAGGAGGTGATAAAAAGTAAAGGAGGCTGTACAAAGTACTGAACTTTTAATTTGTATTGTAAATATGGAAGTGGAAGATTTTTTTGTGTTATTTATGTTACGTGGCCGAATATTTTTGAGGGTATCTTAAGGTTATTGCTTTTTTGCAAAATTATAATAAAAGGTTTATTTATTTTATTTCATAAATATTGAGTGCATTATTGTGGTTTCAAGGTGTGCTGGTTTATTTTGTTTCGTGTTCTATTGCATTATAACTCAAATCTATTGTGATAAAATAAAAATTATAAAGAAATATAACGTGACCGAATATTTATGAGAGTGACTGTACTATTTTGTACTATAGAACTTGCCTTGGAACATTAAATTTGAAGAACGTGAAGCGAATACGAAGGAAACAAAAACTGCAAATACTAAACAATTCATTTCTTAAGCGTGCAAAAATCAATTTTCAATTTAATGTGACTTACAACTTATACACAATATTTTGTAGAAGTTTTTGCGTCAGAATTTTCCGAACTAATTGAGAATGATCTTATATTAGCATTAGAGAATAACGCAGAACAACAGATTACAGGTGATCATTTATGTTCATATTAGAAACAAAACGTAAAAAATATTGCTGTGCTGTCGCATCATGCATATTTCTGTAAGTATTTACAGGGATTATAATTTTGAAATTGCAGTATTGCCAGTTCACATCCTGTTTGGAGTTAATATCCAAGGCCATTGAGTGTTGGGAATTTTGGAACGCGAGTATTACATTAACAGCTACTACTATTCATTGGTAAGTCCAATGCCAGACACTCTAAGAATATATTTGAAAAAAGCTACGGATGAAAGAAATGAAGTATGAAAGAAATTTTCAACACAAGAATATAGTTTTAAAACAGTTTACAGCGTCGGCGACGCCACATTCAACTAGTCAATAAGTACGCGAGATATCCCTGCACTCGAGTTAGAGCGCTAGCGAGACACGATAGGGGAAGGTCAGGTGGTATCGGCCACCTTAGCTTTAAATATGATTTCTTAATGAAGGTTACTTAACATTATTCATAATATACAGAATATCTCACTCAATATCTTACTCACACACTCTAACAAAGCCGTTTGGTGTGAAAGTAAAATAATATGATTATTTGGGGATAGTAAAAATCATTGACAATTTACATGTCTGAAAAGTGGAGGGTGGTATCGGACAACTAAGTAAATAATGGTAAAATAAGTTTAATGGAGTTTTTTTACAGCAATTTATCAAAGATATGCTAACTATTGAGACAAATACTTCATTGCTTAATACAAGAAAAACTGAGTATTTGGTTACATGGGAACAGTTCTTGAATTAAAAAACAAAAACTCAACTATTATGTTCAATTTATAGCTTCACAACTACCATTTTTGAAGTGTTTTTCTTTTGAAATAACCTTCACAATGGGTATCTTCCTATTAATTCTTCCCATTTCCCTCAAATTTTACCTATAGTTTCCTGAAACACGGACAAATCCACGTTAGTATTCGAATATTACCTCCTAACAATCTACACACAAGAAATTCGGAAAAGTGAAGAGAAGACGAAGAAGTAACTGTCGAAGAAGTAATTGTAATTCTACTTGTCCGATACCACCCGAACGACCCTCATCCTTCAGAAGAATACAACACGGATATAAATTGTTCAAACTTCCTTGTACTGCTGTAACGTAACAAATACACTCAAGTAAGCATACTAGTCACAGTACAATGTTTTTAAACTTATCCTAAGAAAAGTTTCAAAGCTCCAAAGTTATCTTCGTACACTGGTCAGCATAAAAAAAAACGCAATGCGTGTCGCAATAACCAAACTGATTGATGTACTCAACTCATACGGCGGATGCAAAGCTAATTCGTGTCCAGGAACACACTGACAGTGTGACACGCGCTACCACCATTGCCCAGTTCTCTAAACTACTTTTGTCCGATACCACCCGCTGTCCGATATCACCCGACCTTCCCCTAAGGAAGCGGAATAGTGCCAACTATGTATACTATTGCTGTTCAGAAAACATCTGATAGACTAATGCGAACTAATCGCCCAGAACTTTGTTTGCTTTGTCTTTCTTATATGCTTTCTTACACGAAACATGAAATAATTTGTTTTGACGAAGTTGCACGTCAAAAATCTAGGAATTCGATGTTTTTGAGACAGAATTCAGCGTAGATATCTCCTTTCTCGTGACGTCAGCCAGGTGCACAGGTTTCTCGCACGAAGTCAACTCACTTAAACTCGACATGCTTTTTTAACTGCGTTAGCATATTCGTTTGCCAATGGTTTCAGAGTGAATAAATTTCCTTGTTCTTGTTAAACTACACGCAAGCAACCTTATTCGCTCTTCCTTTGAAGGAGTATTGAATTGGCATTGCGTTGCTTTCT
>JAHLJT010008756.1:4211080-4427958 GCA_031308135.1 Acheta domesticus
TTAATGTTTTTAGGAAGCTGAAATCATTATCGTTTTTCTGATTGCCTTTTTTGTTCAAATATAATACAATTTATACACGATGCTCAAATGTTCAGATAAAATTGTGCACAAAGAAAACAATAATCTCGTCTGATCGCATCATTACTACCAACTGAACATAAGTGATTTGCGTCCTTGAATTAATGAAATTGAATTGAATTGAAATGAATCAGGTTGTCTAAAAATAGTGTATGACACACGCGGTAAAAGTGATTTTATTTTGCTCGTAGGATTGTGCCCCTCGAAGCCTCGGGTTACGAACCTTTCCCCCTCTCAGAAATAAATGCCACTTTCACCACCTACTATAATCAATTACTATTAAGCATGAGTAAGTTAAGAGATCCTCCCCCAGGTCCCTCGTCGCCAACCTCGTCGTCACCGTCGCCCTCGAGTTTTCGTCGTAGCCGCCGCGCTGTTGCCATCACCTTGACGTACAACGTCTCCTATCGCCCAGGAATTTGAGACGATAAATATTTTTCCTAACACTCAATTTACCTACAATTTCTTAATCCCTTCAGACGTGATTTATTTTGTACTTTAATACATTTTTTCCATTGTCGTAAACAGTGTTGTTTAGTTCTCCTTCGGAGTTATAGAGAGCAGCAAAAATTGACGAAACAGATTCTCGAGAGACAAAGATGTTAAAGAAAATATTTAATTTTGTCCAAACCGTAACACGTATAATGCCAGAATGCATATAAAATTGATGTGCATAATTATGCACTCTGGGTCTGAAAGGGGTTCCATATTATATTTTTATATTTCTGACTATTCTTTGGCATGAGGTCGGCCAAAATGAGGCAGTTTAATAAACAGAACAGTGGAAAATTCATTCCATATTTGTGATTCATGTCAATAATGTTAATGTAAAATTGCATTTTTTTCTATCATTACTCTCATTACTTTCTAACTGTATATTTAACAAATATGCCATCAAATGGTACAACTATTTGACAGGTTCACAACTAGAGAGTCAACCATATTTAAGAGACAAAGATGCTCTTAATCGGCTCATATTTCTACGATATAATGTTCCTCTCATTTCATAATAGGAATCTCTATCAATCCAGGTTTACCCGAGAAAACGACTGAATGTGTCTTAATATGCTTCGTCCGTATACCCTAGCACATAGTGGTATCATTTGTTGATATTACTTTCACAGATTCTTAAAATGTGGAAATTAAGCCTACTGGAATTAAACTGTTAGGGTGCTACTCTGGCATTCACGTGGTACTGATCTGAGGAACCACGGAAAACTACCGATCAGAACAGCCAACCGCGACTGAACTCGTCCTAGCTATTTAGCTAGTGTCAAAAACCCTGCCGTCAGGACTTGAATCAAGAACCTCCCGGTCGAGGCACTTGCAGGACATCAGTTGAGCCACCCCTCCCGGTGCTACCGTCGTCACCGTCGTTGCCACCATGTTTCGCCTCCAACATGGCCACCGCCATCACCACCACCGCCACCGCCACCGCTTCAGCAGTCGCCGGCCGGCGCGGCGTGAGTTGCCACTGGCGTCAAACGCAGCGTGTCTCCCTCGTCTTCCCGCATTCCTTCCTCCGCCGGGCTTTCTACTGCCACCGAACGCTCCACGATTTATCCGTCGCGCGGGCTTGCTGGACGCGTCTCTGAGAGACGTTTATTTTGTTCTTTCGTGTTCCGAAGTTCTCTTGTGTGGAAACGAGAAATTAAATGAACTGCAAGAGACCAGAGTAAGCTGAAATAAAGTATGTTACCATTTCTAAAGGATTTGGAGCAACGTCGGATTCTCAGTAGGTCACTCGGCTTGCTGTAAATTCCAAGAATTAAGTAACAACCCGATATAACGCCTCAGAATTGTGAATAACTGGCGGATTTTGCAATATTAACTCGTGATACTGAGATCAGAGTAGGCGTCAATTATATTTTGCTTGCTCAAAACTATTTTTGAATCAAAAACTTCATTTCTTTATATTTTGTGCAAGATGAAGAAAACAGATTAACAAAATATCGAACTAATAGAGGGCAGTGTTTCATTAACGTCTGTTTGGTGTAGTCAGACTGAATGTAGTTCGTCAGCAGAATAAATATTAAATGCGTATTTGTTGTGTCTTACATGTTCTTTCACTGTTCATTAAACATTTAATGAACTTTACAAGTTTTGAAACTTCTATTTTATTGAGGGGCAGCATTTCATCCCTGCTTTATACAGTAAGTTGTAAATTCTTCTATTTATTATTGAATATTATTTCGTATCTGCATTCCTTCTTTTCAGCTGAAATGATGACGAATGTAAAACAAACGATGGTCACGATGTAGTGAAATGAGAGGTAGGGTAAAGTGTTAACCAGAAACTTACTTTAAACTTCAAACTGTCTGCCGTTACTTGTACCTTCGAGTTACATCGATTTCCTCGCCACTTATCAAAGTAAACCGCTCGACAACCATCGGAAGTTCAAAGAATTTATCACGATTGGAAGTATTTACCACTAATTGACGTTAATATACCATAATCACCCACCTCCAAGTCAACTTCCGAACACTGACGTCATAAAGGCAGCATTTCACCCGTGTTCGATGGGACATAAGTGCCATTCTGCTCTTCCGGCTCGGCGCTTTCGTTTTCGTCGATACAGGAAAAGCAGCGGAGAAAACCGAGAGCGTGCGAGGGTTTTACCGCGGGGCAGGGCGCTGCGCTCGCAGCCGCGGGCGGGCCGGCGACGCGACCACCGGGATTAGTGCCGGCGACGGGCGATTCGCACGGCCGAGAGACGGACTGGACACGTGAACGACGTGTCATCTCAGGGAGGAATGGCTCCGGAAATGACGCGAGACCTTTTTACTTCAAAAGTTGTCAAGATAACTTCTAGCAGTTTCTCCTGTTATTTCTGAGGTTCCCTGAAATGGCGGGTGTCATGTAATATTTTTTTAATGTTGAGTGCTTCACATGTTAAGACGTTCCTTACATATGATGTAATTTCTAATCAGGAGATTTTTTTGGTTTAATATGATGTTATTGTCATATCACACTGAGCAGGTTTGGAGTAGAGCACATAGGATACATGGGGTAAACTCAGTTGAGATTGGTTAAAGAATGGTCATATAACTGTCGTGCGCAGCCGGGAAATGGCGCAAATATTGTTACGTTGGGTCACTGTAGATCGGCAGTGAGAATCAATATGTAGTTGGATTTTGATTAAATAAGTTTTCGATTGTTGGTTTTCATCCGTATTCTCTTTTATTTAAAAGGACAATTTCAAAATCCCAATAAGACGAGTATGTAGGAGAAACTTTTACGGGTTCTCTTGCCGAATAGGAATTTAACACTCGGAAAATAGCCTAATTTTTAGTTAGTGAAATGAATTTGATATCTAGCTTCTTTTTTTTGGCACTTCGATTTTTAGTCACTTTTCTAATCCACTTGCTGTGGCAGAACAATGTTCACGTGAATTGCATTGTAAACAATCTTTAGCTCAAAAGAAGAGAAGCCTATCGAATTCCATTAGAATATTATATTTAACATTAGATTGTAGAAATGAATTGCATTCGACTTAACAGGATAAAATATTTGCTACGTAAAATACAATTCGCTTCACATTAAAGTATTAATACAACGTTAATGTTCTCGACAGCTGAGAAAAGTAATAGCGATGAACTCATCATCTGTCATTTCAGGTTTTTATGAAAGTCAATAAGACTATGGTATGTTCTTGATGTCACACATGTCACACCATAAATCACACGAATAGAAGGTTGCAAACAGAATCCAGGACAATTTCAGAATGTTTAATGTGTACGCTTCGGCAAGTTAAAGAACCATTCCTATCCGTACCCACGAATCTACATATTATGAATGTAGAAAGCGAGATCAAAATATTGAATAAAATCACTGGGAATAGAATGCGATGTAGGTGAGGCTGTTTATTATTGCATCAGGAATATTCATTTAGATTTCAAACCTCAAAAAACTGAAGGACAAATTGTTAAATTACAATTATATAATTGTATTGGATCTTTAAAAGAGTTAACCGTTTATTTTTACTGAAAGCTTGTATGAGTTTTCTATTCTATTACACAAACACTGACGTAGTGTAGGAAATAAATTACTACATGTACGAAGTAGTTTCCCTCATCTTTGCATGTTGATCATTGCTCAGATTTTGAAGTAAGTTAAAAAATGTCTTTCATTGAACGAATGAAGGTTAGCCCTTCTACAAAGCTATTGAAAGCTTTCTTATGAATTTTCCAATTTCATTACATTTGTTAAGAAACTGTGAATGAATCGATAATATCTCCTGTGTGTAATCACATAGTAAAATCGTAAAAAAAATAGAGAGTACATTTGCAAAGAATGCTCTGAGCAAGGTCATACAATTCAAATTCATAATACAATTGTAAGGTTATAATCATTTTATTTGCAGGTTATAATTACAGTGATTTATTTGTCCTTGACTAGGTTCTGCCCACAATATTTCCATTTATTAAACACAGTAAATAGTAGGGAGGACTTTCAAGCACGAACTATCTATCAATCAATTGAACAAAGATGAAGTTGTATTCACCGTCAGCTATAGAACGACCATATTGAAGGTTATGCTTCTTTGAATGGCATTAATGACAACCGAAGAGAATGTCGTCTGTTGTAAATCTCTAGGTTCCTCAATCGTCGTCAAGCTTAGAATGCTTACTTGAACGACATTACTATCTGTCAGTACACATGACACAATTGTCAACCGTTCCAACACGGGTAATTCGCGACCGACTGATTGGATTTCCGGTCACTTTAAGTGCTGTAGTCATTAGTCTGGTTGGGGTTGTGAAAGTTTTATCGTGAGAGGCTCCACCCCCCATGGATGGTGAAATCAGACGCCGACCTACCCGCCAGTTTGCGGGCGATTTCCCTCTTCAGGTATCTCCCCCAGCGGGAACCGCCGCAGCGAGGGACAATCTCTATGCTCCCAACAGGTCTTCCGACATGTGTGCCAGTATGTTACATGTGACTGCAAGTGTGTATGTACGTAAGGAGAGAGGACAGGACAAGGAAGAGGGCGGAAAGATCCCTCACGGTTCATGGCTCGTTTCTACTTCGACATGCACCTGGTATTCTTCGTAGAAGCCAGGGTAAACTACCGATGGGAGAATCCGGGAGCTAGAATTCTCCAGATAGTGACTGAATTCGGCCCAGCTATCTAGCTAGTGTCGAAAATACGCCATCGTCGAGATTCAAACCCCAGGACCATCCTCATTACAAAGTGAGCGGCAACGGTGGCTCTGAGCTAAATTCAGCCGGTGCGACCTTCGAAAGGCGGCGAATCCCTTTTAAGGCCAAGGAGCGTTCCGAATGCTGACCTACGCGAACACGCCCGGACGTGGAGGGCGTCTCGAGATTCGTACATCCCAAGAGGCGAGGAGAGCTGTCAGTGAGTCGTTAGGCTAGAGCATCGGGCGCCCGCCGAAGTGAGCCAACCGCTCGCCCGGGTCAAGGGAGAGGGGCTGACGGCGCGCGGGGCGGAGGCAGGGTGCGGCACTTCGTGGAGTGGCGGCCTTGGCAACCGAATCGAGAAATGGGCAGTGATGACGATGGAGGCTGGCGAAGGCGTGCGCTCAGGGAGAGGGGGAGGGGGAGGTGACCGTGGTACCCCCTGAAAAAGTTCGAAAGGGGACCATAGGCCTTAGTAATAAAGTACATTATTTTCGTGAATACGATCAATTTCTCAGTTTCCCCCTTTTAAGCTAACTCTTTGGGTAATTGATTGATGATATTTGGAGAAGGAGCTCTCCAAACCATCCGGTAACCCTGTAAATGATTTAAAATTAAAAACTAATTGTAGGAAATTAATAGTGTTCATTGAAGTCTTAATCGAGAGAGATAGCTCAAGGCATCAACTGACGTCAATGAAGTGCCTCTGATCGGGAGGTTCTAGGTCTTGAGGTCCCGACGGTGGAAGGATTTTCGACACCAACTTGTCAGCTAGGTCGCATTCAGTTGCTGTCTGCAGAAGAAATTCTAGCGGCCGGTTTTGTTCCTTCCGCTCTGTTCGTTAGTTTTCCATGGTTTCTGCAATCAATACCAGGTGAATGTCGAAGAGCACCCTAACAAATGGGCCATGGACCGCGCACGATGTTTTTTCCTCACCCCTCCTTGTCCTATCCAGGGTTGGGCAAAATACTTGAAAAATGTATTTCAGATACAAAATACAAAATACTTCGCCGAAAGTATTTTAGATACCAAATACAAAATACTTTCATAAAAGTATTTTAGATACAAAATACAAAATAGTATTTTAAAATACTTTGAATTACAAAATACAACCAACGGTGTTTTACACGTAATAACTTTTATCCTATTTTCCTATTTTTTCTCTTTTAAACAATCATTCACGTTCAAATTCACATTTAAAATCACATCACATTTAAAATTTTATTATTAAAAATATAAAACATTCTTTATACACAAATATTTCAAATGAAATTTTCAACCCATTTCAGGTATCAGTATGGGGTTATCCATAAATTACGTGAAGCCAAAGGGGGAGGGAGTGAGGGTGTGAGGCATCGTTACGCTGCTATATACGTAGAGATAGGAAGTGCGTTACAAGGGGGGGGTATTGAAAATACTCGAAATTTGCATTACGTAATTTAGACGGCCCCTATCATTTGTGATGTATGTTCATATTTTAAGTCTGAAAGGCCTCTTGTCCATGCTAAGAAGCGAAGCAATACAAAGATATCACCGTGAGTTCTTGGGAGGTGATAGTTTGGGACAAATATTGCAGGATATAGACAATTAACTAAGGTGCCTTTCAGACTTAAGTACGAACATACATCACAAATGATATGGATATCTGATGAATACTACGTTTTAAAATATGCATTTTAGGTGCGTAAAATAGGTTCTCTCAGCATCTGTTAGGCTTTTCAATGGTAGAATAGGCACTAATAAAACTCGTAACATACAAGAAAACTCACTTTTTGACCATTTATTATATTTCTCAAAGATAACATAAATCAATATTACGTAGAATCAGTATTGAACATTTTGCAATAATACTATTTAATAAATTTAGTAGTTACAATTATTCCAACCGTATTTTGCCTCAAATAAATTACTAATACATTCTCCAAGTTTTCAAGAGAAAATGAATGTTTCTTATCGGTCAAGATCACTTTGCTTTCGGGGAAATTCAATCGTTTTATCTTAGAAACGGAGGCAGCTTTTCCATGAAGTCAGAAAGTAGTGGCGTGGAGACTTTTATCGCTAGATCCTTGTCCAGTATATTCATTTCTCGCTCTCTTACTGGTGACAAAATCAGACAGGGGATAAAAAGGTAAAAGAGGACGAATGCAATTTAGGTTGTTAAAAGTGACTTAAAATTAATATCATCCTTGTCTGTTGTGCCGACAAAGAAGAAAAAAAGTAAAAGGAGCCATAGAGAAAAGAAGTTAGGCAAATTAGTCTCATTTTAGGTTCTTAAATGTAGAATAGGCACAAATAGGTATTGATATTAAAATAGGCTCTTTTAGGCGCTACAAAACGACTGTTTTAGTTCAAATAAACCTAAAAATGTACATAAAAAGCTTCATTTAGTACAAGGTACCCAGGAAACAAATAGTTTTTACCTAAATATGCCATAACGAAATATCAGCTCTTAAAAACACGGCAAGCACAAGTTTTTAATCACTGCACACAACCACAGGGCCACCAGGCACACACATGGGCAGCACTCGTTCTGGCACGCGGAGCCTTCTCTCCGAGAAATTGAATCGGAGCTCGCGATTACAACCACGGTGTAAGAAATATATCTTACACCGTGATTACAGCGCTCCTCCGGTTATCTCCGGTTGAACCGACGACGGGGGGAAAACGTAATCGGAGAAACCGGAGGTCCGGCTCCACTCGTCCACGTGGCGGGACCCTCTCCATTTACTTGCCCAACGAATGTTTGTGACGGATTAATCAAAAAGTATTTTTGTATTTTGAAAATACAAAATACTATCAGAAAGTATTTTCGATACAATACAAAATACATGTTTAAATATGTATTTTCGATACAAAATACAAATTACAAAACTATCGAAAATACGTATTTTAAATACAAGTATTTTCGATACTGCCCAACTCTGGTCCTATCCTCACCGCTTAAACACACACACTTTCGCTAACATTCACTACACTATCACACATGCCGGGAGACCGATGGGGAGCTTACAGCGTGTCCTAGGCTGGGGCGGTGTCCCACTGGTGGGAGATACGTATTTAGAGAAAATCCCGCTAGCCCACGGAAGATCGACGCCTGATCTCGCCATTGGGCGAGATCACCTCCCCATCACCTTCCGAGGAAGAAATGCATTACACTTAGGGGACGAATGATCTTAGCAGTTGACGCGCCATGAATCACTCAAAAACAATGAATTCAAATTTGAATTTTATTCTCCTTCTAGTGCATTTTATTTATTTTTCGGTAAATAAATGGAAAACTGGAAATAAAACCGACCTCATTAATAGAGATTGATAATGTTAAAGGATGCTTGTCACTTGCTATTGTGTCGTAGATGGTATCGCGATTTGTTAGTTCCACATTCGAGATGTTCGTATCTGGATTGATGTTTAGATCCAGATATGCACGCCATAGGGTTGCAGAGAAAAAGTAGGTTTGTTTGGAAATAACTTTAGAACGAAATATCTTCCATCAGAAACAAGCTATCTTACCATAACGTCTCCTCCTTTGTTTCGCCTTCTGCGGCTGCTAAGGGATCGCTCCTCGACGGAATGCGATTGAGGCCTGTCGCGAGGGTGTGGAAGGAGAAAGGGAGGGTTAAAAGTGGCAATAGGAATAAAGGAATTGCGCAGGAGGGGCGAGGATGAGAGGGAAACGGTTGGGGTTCGCTGGGATGAGAACGAGGTGACGAGAGAAGCGTGGATTAGGCGAGGGATGTCGGAGGACAGGAGCTGAGAATGGATGTGAGGAAAAGGGGCAGTGGGTGGATGAAAGGACTGAGAACGCGGACGAAGTTTCTGACGGGGATGGGAGGATGAAGTGGCAGTGAGTGGGGAATGGAAAGATAAAAATGAATCTGGGGAGGGATATTAATACGAAAGAGGGTGTGGATGAGAGTATGAGAGGAAAAGAAGACAGAGATGGGGGAATGAGAGGAAAATGGGCAATGGAGATGCAGGGGAAACAGGACAGAAGGGCAATGAGAGGGGCCGGGGAATAGGAGGATGAGTCGGGGATGAGGGGATGGGAGGAGAGGAGCAAAGGATCAGGATGAGAGAGTGGATGGGCGGGGGGTGACAGAATTAGAGGGAAAGGGCGTGAGGATAAGTGAGAAGGGGAATGGGTTGCTAGGAAAGGGACAGGGAAAACGAGAAGAGAGGGTGAGAGAGCAGAGAATAGGTTGGGGAGATGGTGCAAGCGGTGTGAGCGCCGCGCAGCGCCTGTGGTCGGTGGTCCGGACGGACGGGCGGGCGACTGGTGGTCCGAGTGGGTCGGGAGGACCAGGCAGGTGGTCTGGGTGAGCGGATGGCCGGGTAGGCGGGTGGTCCGGGTGGACGGGTGGTCCGGTTTGGCGGGTGGGGCGGGTAGGCGAGTGGTCCGGGTGGGCGTGTGGTCCGGGTGGGCGGGTGGTCCGGGTGGGCGGGTGGTCCGGGTGGGCGGGTGGTCCGGGTGGGCGGGTGGTCCGGGCGGGCCAGTGGTTCAGGCGGGCCAGTGGTACGGAGGGTTCGGCGGTCCGGGCGGGGGACGGACAGACGAGCGGGCGGACGGGTGGCCTATGGTGCGGGCGGACAGAAGAGAAGGTGGGTGGGTGGTCGGGGCGAGCGGGCGGGGGCGGTCGGGCAGGCGAGTGAGTGGGCGCGGCGCAGGAACTGGAGCAGCGGGTGGGCGACGGGGGGCGGCGGAGGGCGGGAGGCGCGCGGCCGCGAGCGCCCCACTTGCGCAACGCGGCGCCCTCCACGCGCCGATCGCCAGCCTTAAGAGGCGCCGCGCCGCTCCCTTTTCGTAAGGCGCGAGGTGCACGCCTCGAACGCCCTTGTTGCGGACTCCTCCTTTTTCTCACCCCTGCTGCAACGTGCGTGCTTGCAATCAGCGACCTGCATTACTCTGCATTCACCTAAAATATAGACTTTTCGAAGCATTTCTTACGAAATTCGCACCTCCGAGCAACTCCGTTCATTGTTTTAGAAAATTCAATTGTTTCTTCCGTCTACGAAAACGTTTCTTAACAAGACGTGTTTTTAAACGAAATAATGTGGAGTAACATACTTCTAACGGATGAACGTGTAGATGTGTTAGCATTTTAGAAATGTTTTCGTTTTCGGGACATGCTTTTTCTAATAGTTAAGTCAATAAACGACTCCTCACGTAGAGGTGAGCAGAGGGGGCCTTGGTTACCCTGAAAATATTAAAGGAACACCGTAGCCTGACATTTTAACACGTTTATATTTCCTCAAATATGTTCAATCCCTGTTTTTTTTGTTTTTTAACGTAACAAAAATCGGGGGAACTATTTTATAATATTTGGGAAAGAGACTCTTCAAATCATCTGGCTAAAGCGTTAACTGTTTTACATAAAATTAATTTTACCTACTAATGTATCATCGATGCTGTAATTTCGTTCTCATTATAGGATTATTTTATTATGCGTAATTACTGGTAAAATATAACGTTCAATGGAAAAGAGGGCCTAATATGTAGTTGACCAATCCTCTTATTTAAGCTGCGCACACCTATTTATTCTCATAGTCTTAGTTTCAACAAATGAAATGTGATGAAAACACTTCCACAAAACATATAGAACTATTTTTGAGACGCCTTCTTTTAAAGAAAGAGGAAAATCAAAAACGATAAAACATAAAAAAAAATGACTCGATTTTTATCGTTGTATTCATGAAATAGTAATTACGAGTTATTACCGTGTGCAGTTTATTTCTTCAGCACTTGAAACGTTCCACCTAGTAACATCGTAATAACAGAAATAATAAATGATGAAAGTAGTCGTGATGCTTGTCAGTTCTACAATATCCTCGCTCTCCTTCACTCGGTGAGTAGAGCATCTACTAGTTTACACAGTCGGCCTTCGTCTGTGGATCTCCCTTCCGTGAAACCTCTATTTCTCCCCCCTGGGCATTCACAGTCATTCCGGCTCGCGAATTACCCCCTTAATTACGCTATACTTCTCCTCCTCCTCCTCCTCCTCCTCTCCTTTCCAGCCTTCGACGAGCAGTTCGTTTCACAGCTCTGCACCTCTCACTCATGGATCATCGGTGATGAAACGCAAACCGTCTCTCTGCATCCGCCTGAGGTGGTGGCCACCGGGTGAAGCGCGTCGTGCAATCGCGCTTCGCAGCGAGGCGCCCCGCCCTCCTGCTCCTGCTCCTGCTCGCGCCGGAGCGATGGGAACCGGGGCCCTCCACGCAGCTGTCCGCATTATCTGCTTTACATTCGAGAGCAGCGCAATGCAGTTCGGTGGATTCGATATCCCAGCAGGGTTTTCAAATATTTGCTCCAGCTGAGTTTTGAAATTATGACAAATGAAGGAAACAATAATGAGTAGTTTTCTCCTGCATTTTTAACCTTCCAGCGGGCGCGCGTAAAATATTCACACCAGCAGGCGCGTGTCGTAAATTTTACGACATTCAATGACTCTTGAAAAAATCAAAAAAATTGTAGAACAATGGAATTTTATGTCGCATGATAATATCTAAGAATGATAATTACTTCCAAAAAACATATCCGTTGATAAACGTTCGTATTTAGTATCAAAAAGGTCTTGTTCCGATCCAGTCCCGTTCTGATGCTCGTCTATATTTTCAACATTCGTTTACTGTCACTGTCACTATCCAATTCATGATCTTCCTCCGATCAGACAGCTCTTGAAGAATATTCTGATTTTCGTTCAAATGAATTATCTGGACATTTTACAGAAAATTTCTATGAGGCCAAATTATTATACAATATTTTAGCACAACAGCCATCGCGCAGCGTAGTTTACGTCACTATGCACTTACCCCGAATAGAGCGTTACAAAAACTGAACATAGCGTGCAAATTAACAGTGGCTGCAGGAATGTATCACTAAAGATACCTGCAAGGAATACCAAGAACACAAAAGTCTTTGACACCAATGAGTTGACATCAAAACAAAAAAATCTGCTATTGTCGTAAAATTTACGACAGCGCGCCCGCTGGAGGGTTAATAAGATTTATATTTTCGGTCGCATGGACTGCAAGGTCATTAGTAGGGGGCGAATTTTAATGAAATGTCATTTTTTTTTCTTTTCAGTTTAGAAAAATTCCGATTAGTATAGAAATTCCTTTTACGTTATAAAAAAAGGAAATGATTCATTTTTATACGTCACTGTTTTGCATTTTTCTTCGATTTCGACTAATATGTCATTTTTTTTACTTTTTCCGTAAATTGTAATGTATGTTTTGCTGATTTCATTGATATTCATATCATTTTAAAGGTATTTGCTTCAAATAATATTTACGAGTTGCGAGAAATGACCTACACAGACTTCCTGAGTTGAATATTCGATTTCTTCGTTCAGAAATTGTAATGTCTACCATCGCATGTGATCTAAGGTACATGTGACGCCTGTCAGCGCCATTGACGGTTCAGCCGATTTCGGGATAACTAAACACAGAGATTTGCAGGTAAAGAATAGCCCAAAGTTTGCCAGTTGAGCGCACTTAAACGATCAGAAGAAGACTCCATTTCAACAGTAACGTGTCCAGCTTGAGTTTTTCATCTGAAGTTGTTTTGATAACATTTTTTGCGTCATTTTTCTCTGCTTTTAGGGTATTTTAGACATTTTAAAAGAATTTAATTGATAGTTTTTGTCCATTGTTTGGGTCATCAAAATCCGTGCCCTAGTCATTAGCAACCATATATATATATATATATATATATATATATATATATATTGTCACACCCAAGGTTCGTTATCGAGCCACACGGTGGCGTCGATTGTCAACCACAGCGTCGAGCTCCGGCGGCGTGGGTGTGCGCCGAAGTCAACGAGGGCGGCCCGGGCCTAGCTCAGTCGGCCAACTTTGTCACCTGCTTAGAATCTAACTCGGATGGAAGGAGTCGTAAGGCGTTTGCTAACTACAGAAACAATTCAGTGGTTGGTAAAGCAAATAAAAAGGTTTATTCCCGCCTAATAATAGGCCGGGGAAGTTACAGTGATTCAAAGAGTTAAGAAAGGCCCTACCTGATGAGCTCAGTTAGAAACGAAAGAAAAAATGAGATAAAACTTAAATCTAAAAAAAAGTAAAGAACGAGAATTACAATCAAATTCCTTTACAGGCCCCAACAAACCCTAGGCCATTCGCCTTCTGGCTGATAATAATGAGGGAACAAGTGCCTAAGCGCGGCACAGCAATGCACAATAGTTCTTTGGCGGTCGTTGACCGAAGTTTATGCCTGAATGGGGCGGCGTGTAGGCGGCCCTCGGCGGCGGCGGCGGGGGTCGCGGCGGCGTCGGCTTCTCTCCGTCTGGGTCGGCGGCTGAGATGGCCCTGCCAGGCCGAGAAACGTCCTTCCACAATAGCTACCAAAGGAGCGGCGGCGGCGACAGCGGCTGCGGCGGTGACGGCGGCGGCGGCGACGGCGACGGTCAGCTGGCCCGGATCGTGAATGATCGCGAATTCCGTTCACACAAATCAGCAGTTCTTACGGAAAGTTCTCTGGAGTTTTCACGATCACGAATCTCGGAGAAAACTAGTCACCGGTCACTGCCCACGGCAGAGCTCAGAGTCCACGAACTAAGTCCCAAAATAATAATTCTCCCTCGAACGCGGCGCCGGAGCTATCACTTACTCCGCGGCGCTCGCCACCCAAGACAAGTCGAGTAAACGTAGTGTTCGAACGCGGCGCCGGAGCTGTTACTCGCTCCGCGGCGCTCGCCCCCCCCAGTTCAATCGAACAAGAAGAAGAGTGATCTTCTCCCCTACGCCGCTAGCGTGGAGGTGTCCTCGTTCCGCCACCCCGAAAATTCAAATGTGCCCCAAAATCGCTCCCACCCCACGGAATTTTGCCCCTGATTGGCTAAGTGCTACTACGCCGTAATTTTGTCCTCGGCCAATCAGGTCCGGTGATTCTAGGAATTTTCCGTAGCCCTATCTCTGTCTGGAAAACGCTCTCCGTCTGACTTCGGAAGTAGGTCAGTAAAGGGTACGCGGAATGTCCGTTGGGACCCCCGGAGAAAGCTGCGAAGGACGGCCTGGGTACTCAGTGCGCATGATACCCGGAACGGCGGGATCGGCACACGTCTCTAATCTCTTCTTCGGCGCCCGGGTGCGTGACGGGATGAGGGTCGACTCGCGGACGATGGCCATAAACTTTAGAGGGGCGCGTGCTGTCATCCCTTCCATTAGCGGAGGGGGCGCGCCGACCCGGCTGGCGGCGGCGGGAGGTGGACGCCTCGCATCGACAGTTATTTGTGAAATTTAAAAAATATTAAAAATAGCGTACCGCTACAATATATATATATATATATATATATATATATATGCAATTCTTTATTATGCATCAATTAATTTTAAACCCTTTAAACATTTGAAGACTTTCAATGTGAGATGTTATAGTTAGTAATTTAAAAAGATAACTTGAATGTGAATATGTCATTCGTAAGTCTGAACACATTGGGCAATCTATTAACAAGATATGTTGAATAGTTATAGTGAAGATACAAGATATATACCACAAATTAATGGAACTTCTTTCTTAAAGAGATGTGACTGGGTAAGACGGCTATATTCTATTCCAACTCTCGCGAGAGTTGATTCTTCTTTTCTTCTTTTTTCTTTGTTTTAAGATTAATAAAATGTGCATTTATAAACCAAATTGTTAATAATATGAGATTCTTCCAGAATATTGTCTGATATTTTACTTATCGGTAATCGTCAAATGTCACTTGTGACATTCATGTCATTAATGTCACTTAATTAGTGCCGTATAGTCCATTCTACAAATTTCGCGTCGTCATTTTTTTGCTTCAAAATCAAAGAGTAAGAATACGCGGGGAAACGTGCAAACTTTCACCATGTGTATGAGATGTAGAAAAATGTATATTTGGATACGATACAGGTACTTATCAAATCATGATACATTCAATTCGTGTTAATTGATTTTATTTAATTTAAGTAAATTCGTGTATATTACATTATGTATCGAGAAAATAAGGAAGAGCATTTTATAAATGTTTCCACAATTTCAAATTTCATGTTTATTTCGCAGGTTAGAAATTTATTGAGATAAAATATTTAGAAGTTTCTGGCTATCGGTTAGTCATATATTTATATAATGAAAGAAAAAATACAAAATTACATTTAACTTTCTAAACCTTTCAAAGCTTTTCAAAATGGAGACGCTTGTATATCTTTTGCATTCATCTAAGTTGGTTCATCAAAAAATTGAAGAAATAACGCTTTTTTCTGTACAACATCATTAGCGCAGAGTTACCGGAAAGCCCTTTCGATGCGTTCCCCCTTAAGTCAAGCCCTGGCAATACATAATTACGAGTTTTGACCGATGAGAATATTTACTGAGTTCCAATACAAACGACCAAAAATGCAAGTTCGTGTCTGGATGGATGTGACGTGCAAATTACGATATATACACGTACGGGTGACCCATGCACACCTATAAATTCAATTGTACGTGTCAACTATAGGGAACATTGACCCGGCTAGAGCAAAAGCTCTGGAACGGAATCATTACACTCATGAGTCATGACGTCTGCCTGCCTCTCTGTTCGCTTGCCTGTCAGTGAACAGCAATTGGGAGAACAGCTCCTAAATCGTACACGTGCTTCTTTCACACATTGAATGGCGAACTACAATATGTTCAAGGCGTCTCTCCCTCAAAGACAAAATCTATCATGCAAATGAGAGAAAAACGTGATATGATAACTGTGTTTACAAATAATCTTTAACTGAAACTCATTTACTAACTATATCCAATACTACTTGATTGTACACATCCCAACACACACACAAGCGCGGGATAACCGAATCGCAGTTGGCACATCCGTACTTTCGATCTTCAGATCTGCGCGTTCTCACGCCGTCGTGTACATCCGCGATTCGCCGGTCACGCCCACGCGGTCAAACGCATCACGCAACCGCCTCGCTCCCACTCGAGTCGTGTCCACAGCTGAATTACGCGGCGCCGCTTCCACTCGGCCTCCGTGGAAGGAAGCGCTCGCTCTCCTTGAGGCGCTGGCGAGGCGCGGCGGAGAAGCGAAGCACACTGGTCGAAACGCGCGCTCACGAAGGAAATAAAACCAATAATAAATAGATCAGCGAAGCTACCGTATTGTAGTACCTACCGTACCGTACTACCCTACCGTACTACCTACCGTACCGTACCGTAGCTGTATGGCAGGATTCTGCCATACAGCTATACACAATGATCATACGACCACTACTACTATTTGCATGCCCAGTATGGATCAACGCAGCCAAATCTAATACAAAAAAATTCCAAGTAATTCAAAATCAGTTCCTCCGCACCATCACGAATGACCCCTGGTACGTCTCCAATGCACAACTCTATAAAGAATTCCAGCTAGAACCGATAACCGACCACATATTTTTATCCACCCACTTCTTCCAAAACATCCCAAACATTCCCAACCTAACCCCTCTAAGACTCTGCCAAAATCCAGTACACAGAACCCGCATCAAGAATAAATTTCCTTTCCACATATTTCTTGATAAATTCCCAGATCTCGACCCAAAATAGATATATTTATATAAAGATACCTCTACCACTCTATTAGTGATGTAAGTTGTATTTTAAGAATAGTGTAAGTTAAATGTAAGTAGATATAAGCAATTACAACAAATGTATAGTGTACCATAAACACTGATCTTTGTATTGGTCTATCCAAAAGAAAAAAAATTAAAATAAAAACGAAGGAAATACTTTAAAAAATTATGGATAAAATATTTAAGGAATTATCTAAAAATATTTTATGTGAGTGCCAAATGTATAATGGACCCTACCAAATGATGTATTATATTTTCCAAATTGTCTCATTAAACTAAACTCCGAAAGATCTAAAACTCTGTACTACAATGTTATTTCATCAATTCTGAAATTACGAGCATTTATTATCAATGAATAGTTCAAGCTAAATTCAACAGGTCTTTCTTGACGCAGTATTGTAAATATTTGTGTATTATATTGTCTTAATTATTTTCTATTTTATGTAATTATATTATGTTGTTATTGTGTTACTGTATTATAAACATTTGTTGTGTTGTTAATAATGTATCTTGTACTAACTATAGTTAGTATTTATGCTATTAGAGATCATTTGTAATGAAATTGTTTCCGATAGAGCTGTGTTATACAAAGCGATTTGTAATAGGCTAACTCTATAAACAAACAAAATTGAATTGAATTACCAAAATAAATAAATACTCATGCATAAATAAATTAATGAATAAATAAGTAAAAAAACGAATTAACGAATAAATAAATAAATAAATAAGTGAATAAACGAATAAATCAATAAATTAATAAGCCGATCCGGTGGCCGACATCGCTAAGGCAATAGTGCAGTAGCGATCTGGAATGAAGGATTACGGGTTCGAGTCCCGCCTCGGGCATGGGTTCATTTGTGAATGTCTGTATGTGTGCGTCGCCCTTTCACCCCTCATTATCATCATCTTTCCTATCCTCAGAGAAAACAATCCTGAGGGATAAAAATCGGATCCAGCAAAATGCCGAACCCTTCATAAAATTACATGCACCTGCCACCAATATAATGATATTGAGCCCCGGTAAATGCAGGGTGCATGCACGAGTGTTTCCAAGTTGACCTATTCGCGGGGGAAAACAATAAAAAAATGTCTCCAGGATGGCTCATGGGCGGCATACTAGTTTCCCGTAATATGATCCCGAATTCGATTCTCGGTCGAGGCAACGCCAAATACATAAATAAATACACAAACAAATAAGAAAGAAAAAAAAGTAAATAAACAAATAAGCAAATAAATCTACAAATAAACAAATATGCAAACGAATGAACAAGTAGACCTAAATACCGTATATTTATGCAAATAAGACGACCCTCAGATAAGACGAGGTATACATTTTTTCCAAGTTTTTTTTTTTTAGTTTTAGCGTGTATCTGTCCTATCAGACGACCTCCGAACTAGCAACGGCGTATGAATTTAGTTAAGATCAGCAATTATCATTTCTTGGAAATAGCAGCACTGCTGTACATCTGGCAGCACTGGCTTTTTGCAAACATTCGCACCGATTAGGGCATTGTGTGGGCAAAACGTGTGGGATTTCTAATGCAATGGATGGCGCTGAGGATTTGTTATGGGATATTGACAACGAAGAGAAAATCGACTCCCTAGGTACAGGATGGGGCCCATATGACAAACTTCTCAAGTACGAAAGAAAGGATGTTCTTTAGGAACTATTTGCATCAGCTGATGAATGTGAGAATTTTTAATTCTTCTTCTTCTGTTGTATCCATCCTATGAAACTGCGTATTTTTGGGGTCTTCTTTTTTGATTCATGCATGGACTTGTCTGCTGAAATGTACGGTATATAAATAAATGAGCAGATGAATTCACCAAGACGAGAACATCCAAGTTATATAGTTTAGGGATAAAAATCCCTGTCTTATGTAGTTCACGCTCCCTCTTAACTACATTTTCAGAGTCCATTTTTCCCAAACGATTAAATAATATAGTATAAAGTAGAAACCAGTTAGTTTCCCCAATTGAACACGGCCCACAGGTCGAACCACGCGCGTACAAAGTACGTTCAGTCCGACAAAAACAGCAGTCAACATATTTTCCTTATGACCTTACACTCCCTCCCATTCCCCTTAACATTGAACCACAAACCTGTACAATGGCATTCACCACAAACTTACGAAGTACCTAGTCCTTTTCTTAGACACCCACTTCAATGGTGGAATTTCTCGAGCAGCCAAGTAATCCCTGTCTCTAGCCACGAAAGTCTAGGCCGGTGTTGTCAAGGTCGACGCTACGAGCGGGAGTTCGTGGCACGAGTGCCACGACGAAATCGCCCCTCCACGCAGTTCATCACCCCACCACCAGAGGCAACGCCATCCCTATTGTAAAACGACGGGGTTACTACTGCTCGTAATAGTTCCCTTTCCCAACGCTAGTTGCGCAGAGAAGCTCGTGTCACGTTTCGGTGCCACGATGCGTGCCACAGTCACCAGTGGAAGACCTTGACACCACTGGCCGTATTCTTTTTGTTGCCCTTGAGAAGTGTACAGGTTACTTTTTGTGAGGTTTTGCTCAGTGGCCAGCAGAATTTTTGCTGCTGCTGGCTGTT
Organism: Acheta domesticus; assembly: GCA_031308135.1. Lineage (NCBI taxonomy): Eukaryota > Metazoa > Arthropoda > Insecta > Orthoptera > Gryllidae > Acheta > Acheta domesticus. Next base: position 4,230,444 of record JAHLJT010008756.1, read on the forward strand.
AATTTTATTCGGGTTATGACATTCACAACATTTTAGTCGTTTTATTTTCAATACAGTTTTGGAAATCAGAATAATACGCACGACGTTGGAGTAATTTTGGCCCAGTGCTCGGCGAGGGGGCGTGGCCGCCTGTCACTGTCAGGGATCTGGAGCGGCCGCTCTCCCTTGCGCCGTTTGGGAGATGACGCTGCCGATTCGTTCGCGGCCTTCGACTTGTCAGAGACGGTTCCGGAAGACCCGTTGGGTGTTGTGTTTCATTGAACGATTTTGTTTAACTTTGAGTTTACGGGATAAAATTTTAGAATATTTTTTTTATTTTTCCATATTTTACGTACGAGCCATGGAGATAGTAAAAGTCTTCGAAATCAATTCATTATTACATGGTTTAGGGAGATATCACCCAAGCACATAGTTAAATACAATGAAAAAATATGATTTTTATAAAATACTTGAATTTGTGGAACTGAGAAGTATAGCATTGAATGTTCTCCTATCTATAGTAATTCCCAAGAAAAATATGGATAGAAGATACGTGAATCAACTGTGTATGAGAACAGTGTACGAGATAAAATTTTACAACTTTTTTATATTTCCAAGTTATACGTACGAGATATTAAGGACGGAAATGTCTTCAATAACAGCTCATTATTATTTTGAGAGATGTCACACAAGTGTTATTACACATAGTTAAATACAACGAAAAAATTTTATTCTTATAAAATATTTGAATTTATGGTACTAATATGGTTGAATGTTCTTCTATGCATAGTAATTTCGTTTAAAAAAGGTCGGTAAAAAGATACGTGAATCAACTGACACTGCGATGAACTATTGTAAACAAATCTAAGAATTAAAAATAGAAATATAACTACGTTTTATTTGATTACTCTTGACTTACACTTTACAACTACAACTTTTTAAATTATTTGAATTTTCTCTATAACCAGCGGCGTTCTTTTTTCTTCAGAAAGTGACGTGGTATAAAATCATGTGATTTCGTGTTGCCCCCAAGAAAACATTGAGAAACTTTAGCATTTGCATTTGAATGCCTCAGAGCCGAATGATTTGATTTGAATTGAGATTGCAAGGAAATTTTTTATGCTTGTGCAAACGCTATTATTCAAGTCAATATCACGCAAGTTGCAATGAAGAACGTAGAAGTGATACAGAACAGCTAATGCATTTGCTTCAGGATAGACGATAGGCGCGAGCCTTGGGGCTCCAGTTCCTTTGAAGAAAGATTCTGTAGAGTAAGACCATCAAACAATACATTTGATAATTATTATCTGATCAAGCATTTTCGGCAAGTACAGCATTTTCGGCAGTAACTAATATGGCAGTTAGTCCCGTAAGTATGGTGTATGATTTATCCAGGAAGGAGTCAGTGTTCCTCTTCACTGGAAAGTGCGAACGGACCACGACCTACACATTTCGGGGGTTTCCGTCTCCAAGTGCCCTTAGGGCACTGCCCCAGCCGGGACAGGCTGTGAGGTTCCGTCCGGCACTGTAGTGCGTGTACCGTAAGTGTAAATGTGTGAGATGAAAAGGGAGAGGCGGCGTCAAGGAGGAACGAAATAACGTGTGCGGTTCGAGACCCGTTTGTTAGATACTGGTCCGTTTAGCGCCTTGTACTGATCGGAGAATCAGAGTAGCCAGCCATTGGAATTCTCCTTTTGTCAGTGATTAGTTCGATTTCGATGATAATTTGTAGTTGGGCTCGAAAATCCGCCATTCTCGGCACTCGAACTCTGCCTAGACGCTCCCACTACGCAACACTAGTCACTAGCAATGCTGCCATTTAGATATCGCAACCGGTATTATTCGATCAATTCGATCTCTTTTCCTTGATGCTCTGTTTCCTCAACATATACTCCTCAAGCTACTTTATTATTTTTAACCTTGATTTGATTTTTATGAGATACCTAATTTAGTTTCTTCCTTTACGCTTCTAAATTGCATTTTTATTCTAACTGAATAATGATTGCAGGACTGACAGCAATATAATAGTACTACTTTCGTTAGGTGAATGGATATTCGATGTTTATGAAATGATGACAGCATAGATACCAATCTTAAAGTGCTACATGTTTCGAAATTAGAAGTTCTACTTTTGAGTCCTTGGGTCTGATTTATTCGAAATATTATTTTATTGTTTTTATAATTTCAAGTAATATTAATTTTTTCTAAGCCTTTCGTAACATGTTCTGTAAAGTTATGATGTAATCAGAAATAGTGGAAACCTGTCAAAGTTTGACGGTAAGTGAAAAGAAATCCACAGAAGCGTTTTGCAATCCCAAGTAATTTAAGTATTTTCCATGCCTTCCAACCACTATTGCTTTAGTCCCAAACGTATTTAACCGGTATTTGAGGACAAATGCCAACACGTTTGGTTACGAAGTTTATGTCTTTAAATGAAATCAAGTATTGAGTTCTGCGCATTTTTATTGTTCTGAAGGAATGCCTCAGAAACCTTGTTTTTAATAAAATACGCTTGCGCCTATTAATCGGTAAGTGTAGGTAAAAATTCCCTAGAAACCTTCACATGGACTCATATACTTGATACTTAAAAAATAGAGATTTCATCGTAAATAATATATGCATTTTCTTTTGTAATATGTACGTTCGCACTGTCATAAACTTTTTAAACATAATTAAAACCTCACACCCGCGGACTTGACTGCGTCTTGTGACGACACTACGATTGATTGCAACTCTCAGAACAAAATAATGAACAAATGACGGCACACAAACGTTCATTCTATTCATTTGACGTCTATCTTAAAACTTATTGTTTGTACTATAAAGCCGATCAACAATAGCGAGCTGTAACACTTCTGAAGTTCACAACATTTCATCTTAATCCAAAATATAGAAAATTTTGCATAGTTGAAAGCTCAAATTGCATTATAAACGAAAATTCTTTTCAAATATAGCGTTTCAAATATAACTTTTAATGATTTTTATTTTTAAAAACAAAGGGTCCTCCCGGATAAGATGGTAAAAAGTTCCCCTCAACCAAATTACATATGAGTGGTTACACTATAATTCTAACATAAAAATAATATTTTTGAAAGTTTTCTTAGCCTCCGTCCCACCACCCACACCCCTATACAGCCAAAAACGTGTTTTTTAATTTCATTTTTTTTCGACAACGTAACACTATTTTATCAGACTGAAAAAATATGATAAATAAGAACTCAACTTGGACTATCAGAAAAACATTTTTCAATATTTTCTCAGGCCCAAATTCAAACACAAAAAACTATTTTTGAAAAAAAATATCAAGAAATATTTTTTACTGTGTCTTAGAAGCCTGGAACAGGCTCGAAAACATGTCAAATGTTCTTCTTAAAACACAAATTGTTGTGCATTTTTTTCAGATTTTTTCGATTGCTGGGCTGCAGTTAAAAAAATAAAAAACATTTTCCCGCCTTTAAAACACCTGGACTTTCAATATACTTTGAAAATGACTGCAATGGTTCTGTGCATTTATTTTTGTGTTTATTATACATTTGTATACATTGTTGTAGCACCCAATAAAGTTTTGATTTTGGAATATACTTAAGAATTATCATTTTTTTAAGTATGTTTATTTGTATGAGAATATCATACGCTAAGGAAAGATAATATGACAGTTTATTAAATAATTTTGACAGTTTATTAAATTATAATTCGGTCATATTTGAGGGATAATTGGGGGACATGTGGAAAAATGAAGATTTACAAGAATTGTTTTACTTGTCTTAGAACACAGACACTGGCACAAAAATAATCTTAAAATTTCATCTCAGAGTGCTTGTGAAGTTTTTCATATTTTTTTAATAGCTGGGTCATAGTTTTAAAAAAAACTAAGACATTTGTAGTCAACCACTTGGCAGTTCGGCAGTTGCCGCGTCCTAGGCACGTGCGAACTTGCTTGGGGAGGAAGGCCACAGAATAGCAGCTAAAACGTTGACAACTGAGCCTAGAACGCGGCGCCTTCCGGACAGATAAATAGTAACGCATTGGTTGCGGAAGCCTGTGGTCTCACGTCTGTAGATATTTCAGACTAGAGGTAAAGTTGTCTTTTCCTTTACCTAAGTATTTGTTCTTGAAAACGTATAAATATGGAGACACTCATACAATCTGTACACGTGCGAAAACTACGCACTTTGTAAATAATAATTGTAGGAAAATTGAAAATTGATTTAATGTAGCACCCTACTGCAAACTCCCATCCCCCGAAAAGTAGTTTACGGCATTATGGACCCGGTACTGTGCGAGAGAATTCATTCCAATATTGCTGAGCGTTCAGATAAAAATTCGCAGAAAATAAAATAGTGCCGTTAATTTTATCGTGGAAGATAATTTCAGTATTTTCCTTCAATTTAATTTTACCTTGATATCGGCATCTCTTTTCTGTCCATCTGTTCTACGGAAAGGGCGCACCCAAAAGAACTAATATGTAAATTATAAAATAGGATGATCATAAAAGTGGTATTTTGAAAAATACATCCGAACAACATAATCGGGGCCTAATCTGTTCCCCTTCACTTCCCCATTGTCCCCCATCTATCCTGCAGACGAAATGTCCCTTATCAGTTCCCCATTTGTCATCTATCCGTCCCCCAAAACATGTCGTCTGTTAGAATTTACTTGTTCTCAAAAAAAAGTCGTGTCCCCATGAGACAAGCAAACCTGGTTTAAAAGGCCTAGAAAGCATCGCTTCCGAGTTATTTGCCATTATAATGCGTATTGCAATAATCTTTTTTGTATGTCATAATCTGCAAACTCCTATTTTTTCTTCTAAAATCTGTTTGATGTAGGATGGAGTGTAATTCTTTATCCACCAGTATCACACTTACAAGGTCTTGTGTCGATTGTTTCTTATAAATTGCCAAAACTCTTTCCGTAGCGTACGATTACTTTTGCAAACGATTAGAAAGCTTTAAAAATGATACTTTGTAAGTATATTACAAAATCAAAACTTTATTGGGTGCTACAACAATGTATACAAATGTATAATAAACACTAAAATAAATGCACAGAACCATTGCAGTCATTTTCAAAGTATATTGAAAGTCCAGGTGTTTTAAAGGCGGGAAAATGGTTTTTATTTTTTTAGGTGCAGCCCAGCAATCGCAAAAATCTGAAAAAAATGTACAACAATTTGTGTTTTAAGAAGAACCTTTGACATTTTTTCGAGCCTGTTCCGGGCTTCTAAGACACAGTAAAAAATATTTCTTGATATTTTTTTTCAAAAATATTTTTTTGTTTGAATTTGGGCCTGAGAAAATATTGAAAAATGTTTTTCTGATAGTCCAAGTTGTGTTCTTATCATATTTTTTTCAGTCTGATAAAACAGTGTTAAGTTGTCGAAAAAAATTGAAATAAAAAACACGTTTTTGGCTGTTTATGGGTGTGGGTGGTGAGACGGAGGCTAAGAAACCTTTCAAAAATATTATTTTTATGTTAGAATTATAGTGTAACCACTCATATGTAATTTGGTTGAGGGAACTTTTTACCATCTTATCGGGGGGACCCTTTGGTTTCGAAGGATATATCAGACGAACGAGTTATGCAATTAATTAATCTTATTATAGCTATACATTTAGATTTATCGACCTCATACTTCAGTTGATAATTAACTTTTAACTGATCTCATTACATATTTCAATTTTTACAGCATTATATTGCTCATAAGAAGTTTAGTTGGAAATGTAATGGACAAGAATCTGTGTAATGAATTTTCGTTATTAACAAACTTTTAATGAAGTGGATGTACACGTGTTCGAAATTTAGTCTGTTTATCTCAGAGATGCACTGACATATTTACGAGAACAGGTTGATTAGGAGGTAATGAATTCAGATAAGATGAACTAATTTATACCCTTGTCAAGATGGTGGCGAAATACGTAACTGGTGACTGAACCCGCATGGATTACAAGTGCTTTGCATATTAATACAGAGATGTGTAACGATCTTATTAAATGACAGAATACACATTGTCAGTACAACGAGAACACAAACCAACGCAATTTGACATTGTGCCGTACGTACACGTTGTGACTTGCCGTGCCAAATTTGCTCTAAAATTAGCTATTAAACCGTCACTGACGATACCAACGCTAATATAGGCAAACGTTAAGGGGAACGCCTTATGGCTAGAGCATTCCGGTGATTGGGAGGTCGCGGGCTCGATCCCCGCCTTTTTTGGACATATGCCCGATAATCATCAGCGAGTTAGTGCTTCCTGGCGGGATCAAAATCGAAGGCCGACTGCTTTCATGAGTGGCCTTCCGTGGATTTTCAGAACGCTTCCAGGCGAATGTCAAAGAACCACCTCAGGAAAGTTTGCGGCTCGCATGCAATCAGTGTTTCCTTACTCAGTTCCCATTTCTAATCTTGGAGCGAAGCGATGGATTTGTCACCTAACCGTACGGTCCATCACACTTCTAGGAACACTTCTAGACTTCCCTGCCAAGCTTTGTAGACGGTCATATAATGAAGTAGGCTTCAGAACCACAAAAGCGATCATCGGAGACCGCATTACGCAGCAGCATATTACTGTTGTCATTGTTTGCTATGCCCGGATTTTGAATGCTTGTTCATTGTCAACCCATGGTCAACATTGTTGGGTATTTTCAAATTTGGCATCATAAGGCCCCTACGATACTATCTGTTGTTACTTTCTCGTCCTTACTTCGTAAGAAGGGAAAGTATTGAAATCATGCGTCGAAAAACGGCGAATTTTCGACCAAAACTCTTATAGTTGGGCCCTGTTGATGAAAAAGTCGATAAATCTTGTCCCTTTACAAAAATTAATTCCTACAACACATTGTGAAGTCAGAATCTAAGTTTTGTGGCTCCTTGATCCCGAAAAACCGATTGACGGCAAAATGCCTGTCCGTGTGTCTGACCCTGTGTCCGTCCGTCTGTGGTCAACACAGCAGTTTTCTTCAAAATTGATATTCCCCGATTTAAATTAACTGGAGTACCTTTGAGCTTGAAACGGATATTTTGATTTGGGCCTCGTATGCATCGTCAATAACATTTTGAAACTTTTCTAAAAGGTACTCCATTTTTTTTAATATTAGCCTTGAGCTAAACGTCGGTGGCAAACATGATTAGTTAATTACAAAAAGAATTAGAATTTGAACCATGACAAAACTATTACGAACAATTACAATTAGAATTATGCACATATTTTACTGGTTCAAAAAAATATACCAGCCAGCCGGGTAGTGATGGCAAATTTTAGAAAAACATCGATACTTTGATAAATCAATAAAAGTTTCTCGATGTCGATGAAAACATCGACAAAAACATCGATGTTTAAAATATTGATGCTTTAAATATGACGAAACATATCGAAGGAAATGTTCTGGTTTTAATATGATATGTAACACATCAATACTCGTTTAATGTATTTTCTCCCTTAAATTTGACTGTTATCTTAATTTTCTAATCAATATTCTATGTAGTCAAAATTCAGTTTAACGATATTATCACGTAATATATTGATCTGAAGATAACATGGGTAGCGAAATATCGATGTTATAAAATCGATGTTTCTGCTGGAAAATATCCATGTTTTAAAAACGCTCATGGTGGAAAGATTTGGGTAGGATAATCCGGTGCATCAATTTTTACCGTTCGGCGTAGCACCAGTTTGCATCACGAGCCACGTGACTACAACACGGGCACTTCGTTTGTGAAGCCAAACCAAACAATGGCCGCTATGTTGCATGGAGAGAAAGAAGTATGGCGAAGCATTTTGAAAGTGGCCTAAAATGACAATTTTTAACGAAAAATAACACGATGACGTATTTGGAATAAAAGTTGCAATATTAAAAAAAACTTCATATATCTGTTTCAATGACTTGAAACAAGGTGATGGATTTTGGTAACTGGCTGCATTTCAAATTCCCGCTAATATTGTGACGCAAACTGGTGTCGGAAGCTCATTGGCTGAAGAAAGGATACTCATACCTGGATACTCAAGACCCCTCCCTCCTGAAAACAATGTTTTTTGTTTTTTATTGTTAAACAACTCCTAGGTCGTATCAACTCCTAGGTCATTGGCAACCACTGTTGGATTTTAACGTTTTGGTATTCGTGAGGATGAAACGATATGTTGATGATAAGGGGTGAAAAGACGAACACATACAACCATGCCCAAAGTGTGACTCGAACCCGCGACCTTTCGGTCCGAGATCGCTACGGCACTACTGTTTTAGCGATCTCGGCCACCAAAGAAAATATTGATGTTTTCTTTTCCCATCCCCCATTGACTGCCATGAGGGTCACGGGTGGGTCTCATGCTGGTGTTTATTTTAAGGTCTGCATCTTCCCGAGGGGATTTAAAATTGATTTATTTCAACTTTATCTGATTGTGCGAAGAACAATGTATTAAATAATGCTCTTAGCATTCTAAATTACGGCTTGTAGCACCGTTAGTGCATTGTATAGGGTTTGTTCCATGTATTTTGTTTTGTAGTTTTTTCTTCAATCAAGTTCCTTTTCTTACTAAAAGGCCCTTTATACTTATGTATTTGTTTTTCTTTTGAAATATCCTGAATATCATTGAATTTCATTAAGTACTTTCTCTTTCTAAAATTATGGCCCACTGGTGACCCACATGCGGGGCCACAAGGGTCACCGGTGTCCCTCATATGTGAATCACGTATGTGACATTTAATTTAATTTTTATAACTATATTTAGGAGCATTTGAAAAGGATTTAACCTATGAAATAAAAAAAAAACAATGGTGCGGCCCCCGGTGACCACATTGTTTTTTAGAGCGTGGCCCCCAGATGCAACCCTTCATGGGGCCCTTGGCAGTGAGTGGGTTAACCCCGGGTGCCCGTGACGTCTGACGGCGGAGGCTCGGCGGGAGCCGCGAGACGTCTCGGGCGACCGCCCACTCGGGGCCAGGGCCGCCTCCTTTCGCTGGCGATGAGCTCGCCCGCCCCTGGTGCAGCCGTCGCGCGCTCCGGCGCGTCCCTCCAGGTGAGTCGGTCGCCTCATTGTCGCTTGTTCCATGCGCCACACGCCTCCGCAACTTGCATGCTATTTGCGCTTGGGCAACCGGCGAGCGAGCGTTCGAAACAGGTGGCATTTCTCCAGAACGTCTGCAAGACGAGCGTTGCGAGGAGATTCAGCTTGATTCGTGTGCATTATCCTGCAAGTCCTTTTATGGTCGCCTTAAAGGATCATAGTACTTATTGATGCAGCCGCAACATGTCAAGTTTCAGTGTTTTTATAGAAGATGGCATCGACGTGCATTTACCGACTGTGATAGCTCAGTGGCAAAAGTTTCCTCTGTGTGTTCATTAACCGGGAGGTTTCAGGGTTTGAGTTCAGACAGTGGAGGATTTTCCACATTAGTTAGATCGAATTCAACCGCTGTCAGGAGAATTCTTGCAGCTCTGATTAGGTAGTTTTCCATAGTTTCTCCGATAAATACCAAGCGAATGTCGGAGCAGTAACTTAATAACTGGGCACACACAGCGCGCTGTCTTTTCTTTCTCATCCTTGACCCACCGTCTCATCTTACACACACACACACACTTACTACCACCATACCTGAGGCGAGATTAGTCGGGACCTTAAGAGGTTGTCTCTGCTCAGGTGTTAACCCGCTGGGATAAACATCATGGAAGAGGAAAATTCGGCAAGCCGACGTGCAGGTCGCTTGCCGAATGCTTACGTTCCATCATGGAAGAAACCTCACCATCTTTCAGGATCTAATGTACACTACTCTTTCAGAATTAATTACTAAAGCAATGTAAGCTGTCAGAATCCCTGCATAGTATTTGAGTAAACTCTTATACCGTGTGGAGATTTCCGTGCCTCACGGCTAGACCACTTCCCCTGCATCAATCGAGACATATTAGGTGTTATTGAACGCGTCTCGGTCCCATGTTGGGGAACTGACAATTTGTTTTTCGATCCGGCCATCAGATTCCAAGAAATTGTCAAAAACGCGTTGTTCGTGTTTTGGATCTACGATCTTTGTATGACGGGAATTAAACCAACGCGACCTAAATAGAACTATGCAGGTGGCATTGATCAAACCCCATTATTCCGTGGTTATTTTCATTCCGCGACACCATAATTTTCTTCCATGAGGATGGCAACACAGATTTTTGACAAACGAATCAAAATTAAATGAATATCGCCCGGCAGAATGTGCTCAAACTTTTGAAATATTTAAGTTGGGAAGTGTTTCATACGTATTTTGTACTATAGAATTTGCAACTTGCCTTGGAACATTTGAAGAACGTGAAGCGAATACGAAGGAAACAAAAACTGTAAATACTAAACAATTCATTTCTTAGGCGTGCAAAAATCGATTTTCAATTTAATGTGACTTACAACTTATACACAATATTTTGTAGAAGGTTTTGCGTCAGGATTTTCCGAACTAATTGAGAATGATCTTATATTAGCATTAGAGAATAACGCAGAACAACAGCTTACAGGTGATCATTTATGTTCATATTAGAAACAAAACGTAAAAAATATTGCTGTACTGTCGCATCATGCATATTTCTGTAAGTATTTACAGCGATTATAATTTTGAAATTACCGTATTACCAGTTCACATCCTGTTTGGAGTTAATATCCAAGGCCATTGCGTGTTGGGAATTTTGGAACGCGAATATAACATTAACAGCTACTACTATTCATTGGTAAGTCCAATGCCAGACACTCAGAATATGTTTGAAAAAAGCTACGGATGAAAGAAATGAAGTATGAAAGAAATTTTCAACACAAGAATATAGTTTTAAAACATTTTACAGCGTCGGCGACGCCACATTCAACTAGTCAATAAGTACGCGAGATATCCCTGCACTTGAGTTAGAGCGCTAGCGAGACACGATAGGGGAAGGTCAGGTGGTATCGGCCATCTAGCTTTAAACATGATTTCTTAATGAAGGTTACTTAACATTATTCATAATATACAGAATATCTCACTCAATATCTTACTCACACACTCTAACAAAGCCGTTTGGTGTGAAAGTAAAGTAATATGATTATTTGGGAATAGTAAAAATCGTTGACAATTTACATGTCTGAAAAGTGGAGGGTGGTATCGGACAACTAAGTAAATAATGGTAAAATAAGTTTAATAAAGTTTTTTTTACAGCAATTTATCAAAGATATGCTAACTATTGAGACAAATACTTCATTGCTTAATACAAAGAAAAAATGAGTATTTGGTTACATGGGAACAGTTCTTGAATTAAAAAACAAAAACTCAACTATTACGTTCAATTTATAGCTTCACAACTACCATTTTTGAAGTGTTTTTCTTTTGAAATAACCTTCACAATGGGTATCTTCCTATTAATTCTTCCCATTTCCCTCAAATTTTACCTATAGTTTCCTGAAACACGGACAAAATCCACGTTAGTATTCGAATATTAACTCCTAACAATCTACACACAAGAAATTCGGAAAAGTGAAGAGAAGACGAAGAAGTAACTGTCGAAGAAGTAACTGTAATTCTACTTGTCCGATACCACCCGAACGACCCTCATCCTTCAGAAGAATACGACACGGATATAAATTGTTCAAACATCCTTGTACTGCTGTAACGTAACAAATACACCCAAGTAAGCATACTAGTCACAGTACAATGTTTTTAAACTTATCCTAAGAAAAGTTTCAAAGCTCCAAAGTTATCTTCGTACACTGGTCAGCATAAAAAAAAACGCAATGCGTGTCGCAATAACCAAACTGATTGATGTACTCAACTCATACGGCGGATGCAAAGCTAATTCGTGTCCAGGAACACACTGACAGTGTGACACGCGCTACCACCATTGCCCAGTTCCCTAAACTACTTTTGTCCGATACCACCCGCTGTCCGATATCACCCGACCTTCCCCTAAGGAAGCGGAATAGTGCCAACTACGTATACTATTGCTGTTCAGAAAACATCTGATAGACTAATGCGAACTAATCGCCCAGAACTTTGTTTGCTTTGTCTTTCTTATATGCTTTCTTACACGAAACATGAAATAATTTGTTTTGACGAAGTTGCACGTCGAAAATCTAGGAAGTCGATGTTTTTGAGACAGCATTCAGCGTAGATATCTCCCTTCTCGTGACGTCAGCCAGGTGCACAGGTTTCTCGCACGAAGTCAACTCACTTAAACTCGACATGCTTTTTAAATTACTGCGTTAGCATATTCGTTTGCCAATGGTTTCAGAGTGAATAAATTTTCCTTGTTCTTGTTAAACTACACGCAAGCAACCTTATTCGCTCTTCCTTTGAAGGAGTATTGAATTGGCATTGCGTTGCTTTCTCCTTATTTTACGATTAGGCAACTGTACGATTATTCTTAAGAATTTTAATGTACTAATGTGATGAAATGTTTCTATATGTGAGAGTTTCTTGGAATTGGATATTGGAAGTACAGTATTGGTATGAAGTAATGAACAGAACATGCCGAGTTTTAATAGAATAATGTATTTTATTTTTATTTATATCTATTTCTAATTTCTCTTTAAATTTCTTTTCGTTTATTTTTGAGTTGAACTGCTTACTTTTAAATCACGCATTATTTCTAGAAAGATTTTCATCCTTGAATTTTTGACCATTCATGTGTTTCACGAGGTAAGTAGTGGATGCAATTTAGTTTGTTACATTTCCCTTCTCTCACGATTACTTTTGAACAACTAACGCTCACAACCTACGGAAAGATTAATTCCTTGTAGTCTGTACAAGTTATCAAGAACGACGATGTTTTGCCGTGTTCTGTTCTCTGATCACATTTCTCTTCATTAGTATTTAGGTTGTTGAATTATAATTAGTGCCATTAGTGCCATCATAATCAACACAATCTTCTTCACATATAGAAACATTTCATCACATTAGTACATTAAAATTCTTCGGAATAATCGTACAGTTGCCTAATCGTAAAATAAGGAGAAAGCAACGCAATGCCAATTCAATACTCCTTCAAAGGAAGAGCGAATAAGGTTGCTTGCGTGTAGTTTAACAAGAACAAGGAAAATTTATTCACTCTGAAACCATTGGCAAACGAATATGCTAACGCAGTAATTTAAAAAGCATGTCGAGTTTAAGTTTAGTATTTAGGTTGCGTAGTGGTCATCATCACTAATATCAATACAATGATTCTTTAAAGAAACTGAAGCGGGAAAATTAGGAATATTTCCTGAGATTATTCTCTCCACAACTTTTTTGCTATGGGGACCCCATTAGTGCCATCATAATCAACACAATATTCTTTGATTCTAAAATTAGTCGTTATTCCTCAGAAAAACCTTCACGGCCACGATCATCACAGACGATTTGATGGGAGGCTATTGTTCTTCTTCCATTGTATTAATTTGTTTACTTTTGCACTAAATACTATGAAATACATGTGCTACCACCCGAACTGCACATTTACATCCAAGATTATAAGTCATAGTGTTTATTATTTTCTTTCATAAATTCATAAATATTATTGTTGCATATGGATTTTTGCTACTTAATTTTGGCCCAGAATTCTACGACGGGGATGCACGTATGTCGTAAATCACATTGAAATGGTTTTGGATAAAATATTCTAAGAAATTTGGGTAATGTTAGACTGGTGAAATGGCGATGGAGGGGCAGTTGAGTAATACCACAGAGACTCTCATCTACACGCTACGGTAATACTCTACGAAAACCACAATAATACAATTGATTGATTAGTGATTCCGAACGCGTCAACTGCTAAGATCAATAGTCCAGTAAGGTTTATGCATGTTTTATCGCGGGAGATGGCAGCGATCTTCCTCAACTGGGTGATGAGATCCGGCGCCGACCTACGTCGGATTGCAGGGATTTTCCCCAGCCAGGTATCTCCCACCACCGTGGCACCGCTCCATACGGGACAGGCTCTAAGGTCCCGACTAGTGTAGTAGTGCAGTGCATGCTAGTGTGTGTGTGTGTGTGTAATTAAGGGGTGAGGATAGGACAAGAAAGAGGAAGGAAAAATCGCGCGCGGTCCGTGGCCCGTTTGATAGGGTACTGCTCTGTCAATCGCCTAGAGTCGATCGGAGAAACTACGGAAAGTTACCAACCAGAGCACCAACCAGGCCTAGTTTTCTAGCTGGTGTCGAAAATCCTGTTATCTCGGGACTCGAACCCTGGGACCTCCTGGTCTGAGGCACTGCACTGAGATCGGTTGACGCCCTTTTTGGCGGGGCGTACGTCGTAATTCATATTGAAGAGTTTTGGATACAGTATTTTAAATAAATATGGATAATGGTGTATTGGTAGAATGATGGTGGAGACACAGTGGAGTAAACACTTTAGTCTCTTCTACACCCAACGGTAATACTTCACGAAAACCACAAGTTAACGAAACAAACTGTACGCGTAGGTACACGCACTCAACGATGCCCAAATGTCGTTAGTTCCAGTCTCGACCAGGTCTATTATTTTTCTGTTGAACTAAATAATGAAATTTAAATAAATTTACTAAGTAGGTTTTTTTTATTGGAAGGGTATGAAAAATGTAGACTTGTCTGTATGTTTGTGTATTATTTAATTTTTGCTGTACCTATCAATAGCAGGCACTTGAAGCGCGTCTTTATTCTAGATAGTATGTACGGGTTATACAAGAATCATATCTTCTATCACATTCAATCGTACGATTTCGTAACTTTTTGGATCTCTTCTGGTTCGTCCTGCTTTCAGCATGTCTTGAAAAGATATATGAATCAGCATGCTTAATCTGCTTGCTCTATTGGGAGGTTTGGTCAGCTGTTTCTAATGTGGTTTAATGTAATAGTTGACTGCGGAGTACTCATGAATGTTGAAACTAGTTCATACTGGTTCGTTATGATCCCCAGAGGAGCAACACTTGTGCAAATCGAATGAAGGTCATGTGCTGAATGCATTGCCCACTGTGAAGTAACTGTTGAAGGTGAGCGTCTCATTACTTAAGATATAAGGGAATGTGAAAGCTTTCAATGATGCTATAAAGCACGTTTAGAGTTTTGAGGAGAGTCTTATTTTTCAGAGCTCATGTTACGTTGCACCTCTGAATAATAAGAAACGTTATGTTTGTATAGAATAAAATGAAAATCGAATTACTGAAATAAAACTGAAACAGATATCTATTTCTTTCTTCTGCAATTGGCGATTTTCATATAAAAAACCTTTATCTGAAATATAAATAAATGAATCTTTCTATTTCCGTAAAGTTTGAAAAGTAACATGCCATGTACTGAAATTAACCAGCTGGAGCGTTTATTTCTAATTACTAATATTTTGTTCGTGTCATATTGTTAATTCTATGCTTCTATGCCATCTTAGGTTCAATAATATTCATGGCAGTCCATTTAAAACAACGGAAAAAATGCGAACCGTTCGATAATTATAAATACTGATAACCATATAAAGAATGCAAAAACCATATAAAGAAAGAAACTACATAAAGAAAAAGTATTTTATTTCATAAAAGTTATCACATATTCCAGTAATGCTACACGAAAAATTCTACAACATGAGTACATAACATTATTCGATTTAATGAAAAACATCCATGAATTTTTAACTTCCAGATTTCCATAAAATACAACGTAATGTATATGTGTTTCAAATCGTTAATGATTGATCAAATTATTAACTGCTTTCTGTGTGGTTAAAGTAATGTTTTCATGGAAAATTATCTGAAAAACGTAATTGGGCTGATTAATTAGCATTATGTGCTATGCAATGCAAACATGTTTCATTACTTTGGAACAGAGAATTAATGCACCAGATTGTACCGCCCCGACGCTAATGCGCGATGCAACTGTCCCCGTTGTTAATTCTCAGGTGCGCCGTTCCCTCTTTAGTACTATACTTCGCTTGGTCGGGTTGTAAGCGTAATTGAATATAAGTAACTGGTGGGGATAGGAAAGGGGAAGGAAAGATCGCGCTCGGTCCGTGGCCCGTTTGTTAAGGTACTGCTCCGGCATTCGCCTGGTGTTGATCGGAGATACCACATAAAACTACTGATTAGAGCCGCCGGCCGCTAGAATTCCCAGAGAGAGACTGAATTCGACCTAGATGTCTACCTGGTGACGAAAATCCTTCCGCCGTCTGGATCCGAACCTCGGATCTCCGGTCAGAGGCACTGCAGTGACACCAGATAATGCCCTGAGCCACCTCTCCCGGTGCCTTACAGTAAATTGTCGTTTCAAAATCATAGATATTATTTGATACTATAATACAAACGTTCTATCTACAAAAGTACACATGTGCTTCAATTAAATAAAAGAAGTGAGATACACAAACAAATAATGAGGAAACTTTAAGAAACAAAGTTTTAAACAACTACTTTAAAAACTTTGCGGAACAGATTTCAATGTTCGTAAGGAGATGTTTCGATGGGGTACTGGTTATTAGGCAGCTGAATCTTACGCAAAGAAAGGGGTCGTCGACAGGTACAAATAAGGTGATGATCAGCTGCCATCTTCGACGGCTGGCGAAAAACAATGAAATCGAAGGTGATGCAAGGCGGCTGATATAATGAGTGCCTCCGCACGAGCTCTTCAGCGAGCCCAGCCTCTCCACCTCCGAGCCATCCGTCTTCTTCGCTTGGGTGGCTGCTGATCACGCCTCTCCGACAACGCCGTCTCTTCTACATCTGGTGTTGGCCGGCGGCTGTCACCGTTTATAAACTGATGCGGTAGTTGGAAGATCCGATCGAAAGTTGAGTGTTGTTTACACTGAACAGAATAGTATTACGTAATCTTTGCACACTCTGCACATCTATCACATGTTCATAAAGACACACTTGCTATAAACAATGTTTTCCATATTACGAAAACATATCGAAAACCAAGTGTCAATTTATGGGGGTGAAGAATATGCATTTGGCAAATTAACGGCATTAATATTTTAATGTTAAATTTATGTTCTCGTAATTTTGGTGAAATGCAAATAATAATTAGCTTTTTATTTACCTAAAACTAAAATGAAGAAAATATTTCATAAATAACACTTTTTCACAATTTAACACATTAATTCAACTTAACAGGTTCAATGAATCCTTATTTGAATTATTCTGTGTTTATTTAGGGAGGTGTGCGTCAATAGCACTTGGAGATTATTATTTTCTCTAGAATATCTTAGGACCGCACTTGTTACCTGACGAATGGTTAGGAAACAACACCATATTTATCCAATTATTTGTTTGCCTGTTTTATTCTTGACACAAAAAAGTAGTGACACAAGAAAAATACAGAGCTTGCCAATTTATGAACTTGTTTATAAACGAAATGATGACAAACACGAGTCAATTTTCGAAAGGCCATACTCAAGAGCCATGACCGTTGGCTGCCAGCCTGAAAGCTTCATTAACAGGCAAAGGGGGTTAATATTTACATTTCACCAACACAACATTATCAGGAGCCACACAGAAATTGAAATGGATGGTCCGATTCCGCTCAACGTCCAAATTATACGAACTCTTATTGCAAGAGCAAACATGAATACGCGGTTTGATGAGAAACTGATGGGAGGCAGCGGGGCGGCGGGCGGCGCAACTCCCACATTGCGCAACCGCGCGTTAGCGCCCTCTCCCGCTCTCCCACCGGCGGCGGCGGCGGCGGCGGCGGCGGCGGAGGCGGCGGTGGAGGTGGCGGCGCCGGAGGCGGAGGCGGCGGCGGCGGCAGCGGTGGCGGCGGCGGCGGAGGCGGCGGAAGCGGCGGAGGCGGCGGCGGAGGCGGCGGAGGCGGCGGAGGCGGCGGCGGAGGTGGCGGCGGCGGCGGCGGTGGAGGCGGCGGCGGCGGCGGTGGCGGCGGCAGCGGTGGCGGCGGCGGTGGAGGCGGCGGCAGCGGTGGCGGCGGCGGTGGAGGCGGCGACGGCGGCGGCGGAGGAGGCGGCGGCGGCGGCGGCGGGGGCGGCGGCGGCGGCAGCAGTGGCGGCGGAGGTGGCGGCGGCAGCGGTGGCGGCGGCGGCGGAGGCGGCGGAGGCGGCGGAGGCGGCGGAGGCGGCGGCGGAGGCGGCGGCGGCGGAGGCGGCGGCGGCAGCGGTGGCGGCGGTGACTTCTTCCCGCGGGCGCGCGGTAATCGACGATAATCGCCGCGTTGACCAATCGCGGCGAGCGGCGGCGGCGGCGTCCCGTTCGCATGTGCCGCTTCGCCCTGATGCGCCTCCAAGTGTGTCACGAACGAACTGTTTTGCATCTCGCATATTTCATCTGAAACGCGCGGGGAGAACGGGTCAACACCCGCTGATCACCCGTTGGAATGTTCGGCACTGAGAGAACGCTGGGCACACGCAGGTTGGGAAAAAAAGGGTTTTGCTGGTAGTTATTTCAAGGAGAAAGGTCACGTTGGTTGACCCGTCACCTTGAAAGGAAATTACGAGTTTATTTTGCCTCTCAATGTCGGTTAGAAGTGTTAAGCTTTTCACGTGTTGCGATATCCATTCTAAGTACAATTTCCAATTCTCACCCGGAGAGGTGGCTCAGGGCATCAACTGAAGCCTCTGACCGTGCGGCCCTAGGTTCGAGTCCCGACTTCCGGTGACAGGATTTCCGACACTGGCTAGATAGCTAGTTCGAGTTTTGTCGCCGTCTGGAGGAGAATTCTAGCGGCTGGCTGCTCTGATCGGTAGTTTTCCGTGGTTTCTCCGATCAACACCAAACGAATGCCGAAGCAATACTAATGGGCCACGAACCGCGCACGATCTTTCCTTCCTCTTCCTTGCTCTATCTTCACTCTCTCTCATACACACACACACACACACTTAGATGCACTACAGTACCATACATACCGGGAGACCGGTCGGGAGCTTAGAGCTTGACTCGCCTGGGGCGGTGCCCCCCCGTGAGAGATACTTGGTCGGGGAAAAACCGCTAGCCAATGGTAGGTCGGCGGCAGATTTCGCCATCCGGTGGGGAAAGATAACGGTTAACTCCCGAGCAAAACATGCACGACACTTACGGGAATAATGGCCTTCGGCGTTGACGCGCCCAGAATCGCTAGTTATTAATCAATCATCATACACAGGTTGGAAAAGAAGGATTTGGTAGTTCTTATCCCAAGGAGAAAGGTCACACCTTTTAACCCGTCGCTTTGACAGCAAAACACGACTTAAGTTTGCGCATCAATGTCGGTGAGAAGTGTTAGGCACATAGTTCCGATTTCGATTCAAAACGCAATTCCCAATTATCATTAGCGGTGATTGTCTTATTGAGTATAGGTCATGGATAAATAAAAATCTTTTAAAAAATGTCAAAGTTTCGTATTTTTGTTAAGCCTTCTACAGGGGTACTATATTCATTTGGTTTTATATTGAGGAAGCTTAATAAATGCCTAAACGTATTAATTTTTTAAAAGATTGTAAATTATCACTGAGTAACTCAGTAAGACAATCGCCAATAAATAAACAATTATCACTCACGTTTATTTCGTTCATATGAATATCAATTCTTCAGACAGAACATATCGATACACAGATACTCCTTTTCTCCAACAATTCCTTACAGAATAGTTAAGATGACATACAATGCGAATTAATCTCCAATACAACCGTCAACAAGCTGTACATAATGTACGATAACTTTTTACTTCCTCCCTACGGAGAAGCGAGAAAGTTATGTAATGTTGCGCAAAAACCATCGAAGTTTCGGCAGATAAATTCTTATTATAGGACCCTGATAACGAAAAAGGGGTTAAACCCAGTTGCTAAATTTAGAAAAAAATCCTCTATCACGTGGTGTATCCAGAATCCATGTTTTGTGGGTTCTTGATTCCGAGAAACCGAATGACGACAAAATGTGTGTCCGTCCGTCCATCCATCCGTCTGAGTGTCTGTGTCCGTCCGTCCGTCCGTCCGTCCGTCCGTCCGTCCGTCCGTCCGTCCGTCCGTCCGTCCGTCCAACTGTCGGTGAACAACACTAGCGGCTAAACCGTTTAGCCGATTTTCTCCAAAATTGATATTACTCAATAGATCTGGCTGATAGCGTGGCCCCTTGAATTCAAAATCTATATTTTAATTTGGGGGACTACTTTTCGTGAAGCCCCTGGAAGATTTCACAAATTTTGAAAAAATGGCTCTATTGTTTTTTATTAAATTTTGTTTTTGGATAGTGTGAAGGAGCTTAAGACAATGGTGCAGATCTCATGCTCGTTAAAAACCCTGATTTTTCGAAAATTGCAATAGTTCAAAATTTTTACGGGTCCTTCCTACAACTAAAATATTAAAGAAAGAGGTTTTTTCCCTTTATGAAGTCTGTTCCTTAAAGATAGATTTCAAAATAAGATCATGTACAAGTTTTCGAAAATTTGATTACTTTTCGCGTCTTTTTCTTGAAAATAGGGGGGAGAATATACGTGGTGTTTTAGTACCACTAATTCAGTATAAAAAATAAAACTACGTATATTGCTCCGTATATACGTACGTATACGGCAAACCAATATGTTATATGTATCAACACAACTATTAAATTATAAAATAGAGTATTAACAATGATTGTTTTATCTTCCTTTAGTTTCTCGCAAGAGAAGACAGACTTTAATTTCTCCTGCTCTCGGGGAACATCGCGAGCTACGAAGATACTAAAGAGATCTTCCTTGATGAACTAATTTCATCTAGTTTGGCTGCTAAAAGGAACCAGAAGAGCGCGTTTCTGTGATGTTAGAGAAAGGTAGATTTCCGCTTTGTAGTTAATTTTATGGTTATACTGAAAAAAACAAACAAACGCGGATACATGTTCACTTCAAATTCCAAACCTCATATTCTCATATGTAGCACAGTAACATCAGGAGAATCAGCAAAAGGCAACGAACACAAGAGGGTTTCCTTGTTTCGGTGAATCTTACGGTAGCTGTTCAAAATCTTCATTATTACAACACGTGGCTTAAGCAATGACATACAAACTATTTCATTCAGATGTTGTTAATTTTTGATTTTTTATTTTCATGTTGACATTTAGCGAAATGTCTCAATAATGGCTAACCAAAAATGGCTCAAAAATGGCTAAAATGGAAAGAATGACGTGGTTTTAATTTTATAACCTGTATCTCTACAAGATTTTCATCAGATGTTAGTAACGACACATTCTTTTTTCAAAGCATACTGTAGCATTAGTCTGTTGTACTGACTCCTCAGGCGTCTATTGACAAATGATTCATCGAGCGTGACGAAGATATAATGTGATTCAGCAGTTTGCAACATCTGGCTCAATCAGAACAACTGGTTGGAGTGTGTTCATCCTTAAATGAAGCATTTTGTCAGAAAAGGAAACGCGATGTAGGGTGCTATGTTACGCTCGTTTCCTTTTGTAAGAACAGTGATTCGAAAGACGAGAGAGTAAAAAGATGTTAGACGTTCTCCTGCTCTCTGTGGTAATCGGTCCAGTGGCAACCCATTTACTCCCATGAGATAGATAGTTGCTGCATTCGAATTGAATCATTGATGATGCACTTTCTTATCATAAGAAACGAAAGTGCATTCCATTTCTTGTCATACGAAAGTGCATCAGCAATCGTGTAACGCTCCTTTACCGCGAGATTTTCACTTTTTCACTTTTTTATTCGACTGGACACCTAAGGGAACTCATATTTCTACCGTTTTAACTACCTCCTTTTTGTATAATTACTCATAAGATTGCCCTTTTGGTTTCTTTCTGGATGTTTAACATATCACACGTTTCACCCATTAATTAAAGCTGTGGGTATAAATAATTCAATTTGTAGATATCAAGGAACATTCATATATTTTTTGGCATTTGGTAATTGTACATTTGAACACATTGAAGTAGCCTCAAGGAGCTATCCATACGTTGCCTCCACGACTGGAAGATTTTGTGTTCTGTCTGCTGACTTTCATAAAGCTCTTTATTAAGTACACTCTCCCTTCTAAAGAATAAAAGAAAATAAAGTTATTACAGTACCAGTAATAGTAATACTTAGGGAAATCCCAAATGATCGTAGGCAATCTGGGATATTCAAAGCAGTTTGATGCTAGCCTGGGAACGATGAGTTAATATGATGATGAGAGCTGATCGTAGCATTTTGGAACCATCGCAGCATTCGCCTGTGTGACCAAGGGAAACCACGAAACCCAGGTAGGATGGCTGGCCCGTTGGTCGAACCCGGGCCTCCCGACTGCGAAGTCAGGGCGTTACGCCCTGAACCACGTAGCTCGGCATTAATGACCACCCCTTCCTATAATCCACCCCTACCCAGGTAAACGGGTATAGTTATATATCCAGCATGTTACTATAGGTTTCGAGAGTTGTGTGTTATGTGTATAGTGGGCTGTAAATTATAAAATGTACACAAGAGTAATAAATTTTGAAAATAATACAAATTTTGAAAGTTAATAAAACCAAATGCTCTAGTTTAATTAGAGCCAGCACGCGTCGGCCGAACTAATTTTTGCCTTCTGCTCCAAGGCTTCCGAGAACCTAGCTGCGCCATTGAACTGCACCTTCTACCACGACCGTCCCGCTACTCTACGAGGCTTTGGGTTGGGGGGGCCTATGAGACCAACTACAAAAATGTAGGATGCCGGGAACTTTTTGTATGTTAAAAAAGAAGTTATGAGATACGGCGTGCAAACTGTTTTGGATGGAGGGAATTTTTAGGTCAGAGTGGAGAGATTTGTTTCTTACATACCAAGGCGTTTTTGTGTCTCTTCTTAGAATTTTATTTTCGTTGACTGATTCATGATTCCGGGCGCGCCAACTTCCAATCCTTAGTTCAACTTCCAGGTCATTAGCACCGTAAGTGTAGCGCATGTTTTTTCGTGGGAGGAGGCGGTGATCTTCCCCCGCTAGATGGCGAGATCCGGCTTACGAGGATTGTTTCCAACCAGTTATCTTCTACCAGCGTGGCACCACCCAGCCGGGACAAGCTCTAAGCTCCTGACTGGTCTCCCTAGTGTAGTACATGTAAGTGTACGTAAGTAAGGAGTAAGAATAGAACAAGGACGAAGAAAGCAAGATCGCGAGGGGTCATAGCCCGTTCGTTAGGGTACTGCTCCGACATTCGCCTCGTGTTTATTAGAAAAACCATGGAAAACTACCGATCAGAGCAGCCGGTCTCTACAACTCCTCTAGACAGCTGCTGAATTCCATCATACTAGGGATTTTATTTTGGAATATTTGGAGTTAGCGTATATGGGCAGGAGTTACCACGTCGGGAAAGCATAGAAAATTACAGACATCGAATGATAGTTTTGTAAAATAAACTGTCAGAAATTTCTGCATTACTTTAATGAAAATTACATTAAAGTAACTATCATGAACGCAAATAAAATTTAATGTACTCATATGATGCAAGAGTGCTTGATGGTCATATCTAGAATGAATGAATGATCTTGAATTGATTATGAATATATGATATGAATGATGAGAGGCAGGGGAAACGGATGATCCTTACTGGTTAAATCTATACTGGTTTTAACTCGTATATTAAGTGTAATGAACAAATATATTAAGCACTTTTAACCCATTAGTGTGAGGAATATCAATTTATACAAGATTGTATTAATTTTCATGTACAAAACATTAATCTACATTAGATTTAATGTCGTTTCTAACAGTGTAGAAGTGCGCATGCGGTGGAAAGCCGCCTACTCTCTTCGCGCTCGTCCGATAAACATCGCTTCGTCTTCCGCTCCGGCGCGTCGCGGCGCGTCGCGGCGGATGGGTGGGTGGGCGGGGGCAAGGGCCCGCGCGTGGGCCGGTGCGGTGGGTGGGTGGGCGGGCGGGGCAGGAGTGTGCGCACGGTGCGGCGTGTGCCCGGCGGCCGCGTGGGCGCGCAGCCGGACGGGACGCGCTTCGAGGCCGGGCCGCGCGCGCCCCCGCGCGTGACTCGTCCGCGGCCTCGCCGCCCGCGCCGCCCCAGCGAGCGAAGGCGCTCGCCGCCACCGTCACTCCGCGTGGGAGCGACGCAGCGGCCGTGACCGAGTGGGGATTGTGTGCGAGTGAATCGAATGAATGCGAGTATGTAAAGTGGTGCTGGTTGTTCGAAGGTGAAGGAAGATGGTTTATGGGTGCTAATCCTTTGGGGATCGGGAATTTAAAGTGTTAGTATTACTGCCGGAGTAATTTTAGGTCAAGATGATTTTAAGTGTGGTATTGCGACCCATAAAATACTTTCGTAATGAGAGTGTTAATGTGGAAAATGTAATTGTAAATTTATTTTTAGTTCTTCTACCTAACAATTAATTTAAAATTTAAATACAGAATACACATTTATTCATTAATATTCATTACAATATATGAATATTATTTAAAAATGTATTAATTAATATTATTAATGATGAAAATGTCAATTAGTTACTTCATAAACATTTGTCACTTTTACGAACAAAACAATTAACATACAGAAACAAATAATTGTAGTATATAATAAATTTACAACTATTGAGGTACGCTCTACTTATCGCTCATTTTCAAATATAATACTGTAGGGGTGGAGTTTGTGAATTGGGTATCATACTTTTGTCGTTGATTTGGTTTGACATCCGGAATATTTAGTTATCCGAAAACTACATACGAGCCCCCTACTACTCTAATAGGTTCTGCATTGATCCAGAATGTGGGATGACTTGACAAGACAGGTTTCATATGATCATAGACTATTGTTGGATGAATTACATGCCGAATAAACATAATTAGTATTTTTACAGAATCTTTGAAAGTTTACTTTATTTGCAAAATGTGCAGTCTCCTACTAGTATTAAAATACAGTTCTTCACATTTAATGCACTTGTAATCTGTTCACTATTTACCAAGTTCTCCAATAACTTCAACCTCTGTTCATCAGTACATTAACAACTTGAAAGCACATTCATACATCAAACGTCTTCATTGTTCGTCACTGAATAACATCATACATCTGCGTACACGATTTGCGGGCAACTTTCCACATTCAGCTGTTCGCGTTTCAACTTTCAACGCGACGCTGCTTCTCATTGGAATCTGCCCCAGGCAAGGACTGACGCTTGCAGTAGCAAAAATGCTGCAGTCAAGTATGTGGAAAATGAGGGCTTGGAGTAGCAAAAATTGACTGTTCTGAAACTGCACACGTGGGTACTGAAGCTTCTCTCATTATCCTTTTCGCATGATGTCAACTGTGGCGTAAGCATTGAGGCACTGAAGTGTGAGAATATAAGAATCGTAATCGTAACATCAAGAAGGAGAAATTGAGGATTAACATAATCAAATAGTTACATTTTTCAGTCAAAATAGAAATTGTTGAATTGTTTTTAGATTTTCTCTGAATTTCTGGGTAACGAAACCATTGTAACCCCCACTCATGGTCTCAGGCTGCTTAATTTTCATTCAATTTATGCGACAATCCGAAATTAGTAATACAGTAACCGGTGCTACTGGGAGTTGGAAGTTGGAGTAATCTTCGTAATTGAAGCAATCCCACGAACTTTGTCACCAAATTCAACTACCATTGGTACTTATTTCTGAAAATCATATTACCGCATATGAACAATTTTCCCAGGTACTTACGTAGAGAAATAATCTTCGACAATATAATTTTGAAAGTAAAAATGAAGAATTTCAGGAAGACAATTCATCTAAGTACACATTTTGTGTAACTAAAGAAAATGATGGGGATTATTAGAAGGGAAAGCTTGTTGCGGTGAGACTAGCAACGCAATGTCTGACGGAAGTGTTGGAAAGTGTTTCTAGCGAAGTGCGTGTTTTTGCATCAATGACCAATTGTTTGTCAGTTTCACATTGAAGCAAATGAACATCATGTTAATTTCTTAGTTGTAACGAATATCTTATGCTCAATTCATGAATACATGTACAGTTTTATTAAGAATTTATAGGAAATTCTGTATTTTGTAGTGAAATATAAAATATAGTGACTGAACGATGTTAGCAATAATTTCTCATTCTATTTTCGTGGGTACAGATACTTTTGTACATTGAAAAATAAATCATAAATATATTTTTTTGATAACTGTCCTTCATTTAAAAAAACAACGAAAAAGCGTTGCCATCATACGAAATGTGAAAACCGTTGACCATTTGGAATACGGTCATACATAAAATTTTCAATAGGTTCCATATTTATTTTCATACTCCTACAACTACATTGTCCATATCGCTTATATGAATAACTGAGGAGGATGTACGAGCTCTCGGAAGAATGACTCGACGTCTGAAGTCAAACTTCTTAGCACGTCAGGTTGTCTCTTTCGGCCAAGACCTGTCTGCTTGTTGACCATGTTTACAATGAATGAACAATAGAAAACGCCTAATGAAAGGATGTGCCATTCGGGCAATTTATCTTTACAAGGACAATGGAGAAATGTACATACGTTTCCGTACAGTGTACGTTTGAATTCGCATTCGAGGCAGTAATGGTTATCAACAATAAATAATTTTGTACGGAAGTAATCAACTTCTCTCTGAAGCTTCTCTATGAATTTGGAAAATAAATTGAATTTGTAAGAACATTTTTTACCTGAATTTATTTTATTATAATGACGCACCTTTTGATCGCTGAGTAATTCGAGCTAAAACATACCTATGTTATTATTATTACTCTACATAATGACTAAAGATATAATGAGTCGACTGAATATAAAATCTACTCCAGGTAGCAATCAGCTACCTAAGAAGCAGATCTAGGTACTGTCGGTGCCTCTACAATTCTTTGTGCAAAATGTGGGCTGTTTCATATAAAGGAATTCCTTGCACATCCCACACTTTTGAATGACCTGGTAGTTTAACCAAATTGTTACACAAATTTTGCCGAACAATCCCAGAGCCTCGATGGCTATCGATACAATCTGTGTGTTTACGCCCCACATTCGGGTGATCCCGATTTCTAAACTCTAAAAGTGGATATGTTTTTTCTCCAAATTCCAGATAGCAGTATCCGGTTTGTTTGCCTCTATCGTGCGATCCGTTTGAATTTGTTGGTCGTACAGTATTGTACATTGGACAACAGAATTTCAGTGAGTGTTTTGGTGAGTGTTAGTACCACTTGGGGCATGTGTACTTTGGAATTTCGAGGGCGCTACAGATGTTATTGTTATTATTATTATTGTTATTATACAACATTGTTTTTCTCGTTATTCGCCGGATATGTATTTGACTTTGTGTCGGGTTAGTAACCAAGACACAGGCCAATTCATGTTTCATCGTAATTTAGGAATTTTCGCACAATCCTCATGTGTTTAAGATTATTGA
The DNA here is from genome assembly GCA_031308135.1 of Acheta domesticus. NCBI lineage: Eukaryota > Metazoa > Arthropoda > Insecta > Orthoptera > Gryllidae > Acheta > Acheta domesticus. Next base: position 4,257,612 of record JAHLJT010008756.1, read on the forward strand.
CTTTTGCATCATTTTGAAAGTATATTTTGGTATTTGAATAAGTTCCAGATTTTTATGGATGTTATTTGGTACAACTCCTGTGCACGAAATGACCAGAGGAATAATATGGACTTTTTGAAGATGCCATAGTGCCTTGACTTCTGCTGCTAGTTCTGTGTACTTCGTTATTTTTTCTGCGTGTGCTGTTTGAAGATTTGCTGTTTGTGGAATAGTGATGTCAATCAGGTAGCCAATCTTTTGCCGTTTGTCTACGAAGGTTATGTCAGGTCTGTTGTGATGAATGGTTTTATCTGTAATAATTTCTCTGTCATAGTACAACTTATAGTTTGAACTTTCAAGTACAGAATCGGGAACATTTTTATAATATGGACAGGTTGTTTCTTGTAGTTTGGATTTCGCCGCCAGTTTCTGGTGGATAATATTTGCAACTTGATTGTGCCTATAGGTGTAATCTGTATGGGCCATTAATTTACATCCTGATGTGATGTGCTGTATGCTCTCAACTGTTGTATGACATTTTCTACATTTGTCATCTATCGCTTGTTTGAGGATATGTTTTCTGTAACTTTTAGTGTTGATCACTTGATCCTGTATGGCAACCATGAACCCTTCTGTTTCGCCAAATAGATCACCATATTTTAGCCAAGCGTTTGAGGCTTTTGAGTCTACATGAGGTTGCTTGAGATCATTTGCATGGCGTCCATGGAGTTCCTTTCTTGACCACATGTCTATTTTGAGGTTATTATCTGCAAACTGTGAAGAAATGTCCAGCTGTTTGTTGTTAAGATCAAGAGGGGTTAATTTGGTATCTGCTTGTACTATTGCAGCGTGTAGTTCTGAAGTTGCCTGTTTCTCATAATAGAAGTTCCTTAATGAATGGATCTGTTTATAGCACAGATTCTTTAGATCTATTAGGCCTCGTCCTCCCTCATTTCGTGGAAGTGTTACTCGTTCTATTGCGCTATTTGGATGGTGATGTCTGAATTTTGTTAGAATTGTGCGAGTCAGTCTCTGGATATCTTCGAGATCTGTGTCGCTCCACGGTATTATTCCAAATGAGTATGTATACACTGGCACTGCAAATGTGTTAATTGCTTTTATCATGTTCTTGCCTGTTAATTTGGTTTTCAGGAGTGCCGTGATTCTCGATTTGTACAGTTTTGTCAGTGATTGTTTGATTGCCTTGTTGTCTGTGATTGCTGCCTGATCGAATCCTAAATACTTGTACATTTCTTCATCATTCATTGCCTGTATCGTCATTTGATCACTGAGGCTATTGTCTATCTTCTGTAACTTTCCTGTTTTATCTACGTGTTATTATTATTATTATTATTATTATTATTACTATTATTATTATTCCACTACATTACGACTAAAGACGTAATAAGTCGGCTCAAAATAAAATCTACTCCAGGTTGCAACCAGCTACCTAAGGAGCAGATCTAGGGTCTGTCTGTGCCTCTACAATTCATTGCGCAAAATGTGGGCTGTTCCAAATAAAGCAATTTCTTGCCCTTCCCAGTCTTTTGAATTACCTGGGAGTTTAGACAAATTCTTACAAAAATGTTTCGGAACAAATCCTAGAGTCTCACATTCTTCAAATCTCAGATATTTGTGTTTTACCTGGCTCAAGATCTTAAATCACAGTGTGCGTATCAACTTCAATGCTCTCTGACGTTGTCATTTTGTCTCTTTTTAAATTGATTTTTGCACACTTGTCAAGACCAAATTTCATGCAGATGTCATTGCTAAAGTCATTCACCACAGACAGCATTTGGGAGAGAATCGCTTCATTATTAGCAAACATTTTAAGATCATCCATGTAAAAAAATATGATACTGGCTTTTCATCACCATGGAGCTTGTAACCAAAGTCAGCTTGCGACAACTGTCTAGAAATTGGGATCAAACTAATGGAAAACAGCAGAGGGGATAGTGAATCTCCTTGAAAAATACCCCGTTTATCTGAATACTTCTTGTTTCTACTGCTTCCTTTCCGCTGTGTATTAGTAACCTGGTACTCCACGACTTCATGCTAGCCTTGCAAAATGCAATAAGTCTGGGATGAAATCGATAGATCTCCAGGATCTTCAAAATACAATCGTGGTGTACGCTATGCCTACTACACTATACACAAAGGCCTTTTTGTAGTCAATCCAAGCCATGCTCAAATTACGTTTTCGTTTCTTCACATCATTCAAGATGACTTTATTCAGTAGCAAGATCTCCTTACAGCCCTAAGAGCCTTTACGACATCCTTTTTGTTGATATTGAATAAACCGTGTTTCTAAGAAATTTGAAACCAATTTTTGATAGAATGTGAAGTGGACAGAAGTGACAGATTTATCACGTCGAGAGATCTAAGACTACTCACTACAATATGATGGCCAGTAGCATACTCATTTCTAAATAAGCCAGGGGTGGGGGAATCCTTTGCCTTTACAATCTTGTTTTTTCTTGGGAAAATGATCATAGACGTTTTTTGCCTCTTTCTTCCACTGAAAGAAAGGACGGTAAGATAATAATGAGCTATGAAAGATGGAAGACCTTGAGGTGATCAGAGATTGACACCCTTTGTAATGAGATGCTCCGCTCACTACAAGAGCTTGGAGAAAACAACCATGCTGTACTCGTGATTCTAACCCGCAGCTTTCGCCTCGGCATATTTGATTGCAACTCCTCGCTTCTAAAGCCTTCTACATTCGTACCCCTTTGTAGGGCCAACTGGCCAAACAATCCGACAAATTGATTCGTTCGGAGGCAAGTTGTCCAACAGCAACTTTTGCTGGGCGATGGGTTAGTTCCGACCACATGACTGCCGTTTCCCCCATTACACCGCCAGGCAAATTTTATGGTATGTAGTAGTGTTGGGCCTACCGATAGTAATTCTAGACTTCCAGGCTACATTTTTTTAGAGAATCAGAGTATAAGTACACAAGGTTGAAAAGCGCTTCACTCGATTCTTTAATAACTGAAGATGTCGGTGAAAGTAAGAAATTCTATAGAAGATTTACCAATTTGACTGAAAAACCTAATATGTAGCTCTTCAGCCTGCGTTTTATTTCAGTGCCACTTGATAACTCTGTTTCTATTTTCTTCCTTATTCAATGTATAAATATTTCATCATGCAGTATAATGTAATTCAGTGTATGAAACCGCATTGTCTAACACTGTAATGTGTCATCGAATATATAGTTGATCAGTATGATTCTAATCTAAATAGCAGTTTATAAATTCATTAACGGCCGCATTTATTTCGTGTGTTCAGCGCCCGCCCATTTTTGTTTGTCCAGCGCGCAAAGCCATTGTTGGAATTCTCTTTTTTTAAATTTTATTTCTTCTTATTCGGCATTTCTGCCTTTCAAGGGTGTTGCATAAGATTACATAACGTTTTAGGATTAAGATTAGGGCGTTTTAGGATTCTAAGCGTCGGAAGTCAGAAGCATATTTTAACACCGTTGCCTTCACCGCAAGGTTGTTTGTTTTCTGCTGCCACATAGGCCGACCCCGAGCTCCGTTAGTTGTTGCTGTGTCTTCTGCAAGACTGTGAAAGGGTAACCCAGGAGCAGTGACCGCCCGTAGAAAAGCGCAAGTAAGAGTCGCGATAAGGTCGGAGGCCGCGCACCGGCCTAGCCAGTTCATCGTGAATCCTACCTCCAAATACAAGATTCCTGAGTACGGTTCAGGGCTAGACAAAGAGTGTGTACACTATATCTTGGAAGAAAGTGTTTTCTTGGTAGTGTTTAAACTGTTGCATAAACGTTTTACGTAGTCTTCTTCGTCAACAGATGGTGCGCATGACACTATTCTGTGGTGTGGGAAAGTCTGTAAATCCTGAATATGCATTTTTACATGCGTATCCTGAAGAAGTATAGGTAAATGACCACGTAAATCCTGAAAATGCATATTATAAACGAATTCAGTTTTACAACGAAATCGCGGAAAAGAGAAAGCTCAGAGTTACAGCTCTTTCGGAGAAAAAAACTACATTCTTAAAATATTTTAAGTAATACCCAATAAATAGGCAGATTTTGTCGCTTCTTGCCATAAGTACGTACAGAAAACGGATTACAAAAAACTCATCTTTCAGGTAATCAACCTTCAACTCGTAGAACAGTCACTGCCTTGGGCAAGGATGGATTTATTAACTCATGCAGCACACATTTTTCCTCCGAGATTTTTCATTTCAAGATGTTACGAGGAAAACACTGGTGCTCCGTGAGGAAATATAATCGACTCTCACTTCTTCCACGCGGGCAAAGAAAGGGCCGTGGCCCGAAAACCACCGAACCAGGCCGCCGGGCACCGCCCCGCACTTGAACCCAGGACCTTCCGATTAAGCACACGCAACTCCCGAATGTTTTTCTGGGCAGCAACAGCGCATCCGCCCGCCCGTGCGTGCGTGCGTGCGTGGCTGCGTGCGTGCACGCGCGCGCTTGCGCTCGCGGCCGAGCACTGGCCGCACCTGCACGTGAAGTGACGTGAAGTGAAAGTGGGGCGGCGCGGCGCGGCGGGTGAATCGGATGCTCGGCCAGGGCTTCGGCGTTCCACCGACCCGAGGTGAACGCTGCGGCTCACAATGCCTGCATGATCCGAGTGAGACCGGTTCTGATGGAGGTCTTTTCAGCTTGAGACACAAATGAGGATCACTTATGGCGCTTTGGGCATCGGACGTCCTTTTATGGCACGATCGGTGTGTTTTGGAACATTCAGTTGAAGATCTTGGAGCAATAACATGATACGCCACATTTCGGATGAAATTGAAATATGAATGTATTTCGACGCCCTATAGATGTATCTAGGGGTTAGGTTTTGATTTTCAAGTTTCGCTACAAGATGGCAGTGGTATCGCCAATTAATGTTCTTAATCCCTATGTGTAAAATGCAATGTCTAAACCTTTACTACCGTTTTCTCAGAACTTAAGTATTGTGGCACAGCATGTTATTGCTCCGAGGTATTCAATTCATTGATTGATTATTTTGGGTTTCCGCGCACGTCAATGGCTAAGGTCATTAGTCCCGTAACTGTAGTGAATGTTTTATCGAAGGAGGTGGGGTGTTCTTCTCTCGCTGGATGATGAGATCCAGCGCCGACATACTCGTCGCTTTTAAGGGTTTTCCTCAACTAGTTATCTCCCACTAGGGGGCACCGCCCCATTCGAAGCAAAGTTCCTGACCGGTCTTCCAGAATGCGTGATAGTGGAGTATATGGGTGTGTAAATTATGGGTGGGGATAGGACAAGGAAGAGGAAGGAATGATCGCGCGCGGTCCGTGGGCAGTCTGTTTCGGTTCTGCTTCGACATTCGCCTGGTGTTGATCGGAGAAAACCTGGGAAAACCATCGATCAGAGGAGCCGGCCGCCAGAAGTTTCCTCTTTTAACTCTTCTTACACAATTTGAATGAACACCAGCGTTCTTAATAAATTATTACTTTCATCGCTCGGCGCAAATTCCTGGTGGATATCTGTTCAGGTTCAGAAGAAAATGTGGATCACTTGTGAGGCTATGCGAACCAGACATCCTTTAATAGTACATGTGGTGTGTTTTGGATGGTCCAAGAAATGCGTTGGTAGAAATGCCCTGGCAGATAATTTTTGCTTTTATTTACTTACAATTCTTAGTTCATTGTTATTTTCCAATGTAGTCAATGATGACATAATATAATAGTATTTTTATGAAGTTGCTTTAGATCTATTTGAATTTATTTGTATCTCTCCATTAAAAATTGATCGTAACAATATTATCAAATACACACTTATTCCTTCTATTGCCCTCTCACTTTCTACGCCGATAACTACCTCTCAGCAAACTGCGTAAAATACTATTACGTTAGAGGGACATGTAACTCTTCAACGTTCACTGCTTTGAGGAAGTAATAAATATTCGTAAAAGGGCAGTACAATTTGCGATATCAGCAAATTACAACTTAAGGTAATGTCAACACAAGAACTCTTACAGAACATTAGAGGTTATTGATTCCACATTTTCAAATCAAAACTGCAAGATAAAATATCTTGTCTCTTGCGTCCAAAATGGAGGATATTTTAAATTCGTCAGTTGGTTCTTAAAGCCAAAACCCCGCGAATTAAAATTTGAAAAATTCAAAACAGCACGTTAAAAACGACTTCATTAGCAACCTATCAAACCGGTGAAAGATGCAAGGTAAGCTCTGGTGAGTTCATTCGTAGCATTATGGTTTCGTCGGCTAGTCTAAAAGTTATTACTGCATGTCCACGAACTTCACTGCCAGTAGACGAATCTATTGGGAAAGAAAGTGACAACCTTGTCTGCGCTTTTATAGTCCGTGTACAAGCTACTCTATGATTTGTCGATAGAAATCGATATTATCAGCTGTTGATTCCTTATTTCTGTATTTTTGGGCCTCAATAAAGCCGAGAAGAAGATAGAAAAAATTCAGAATTGCGTTATAGTCTGTCTCCCGCTCTTGGTATTCGCTCCCCAGTCCATCATTTGGCAAGTTAGCTATTTGTATCGTTTGTATCACAACAAAGCAGATTTTTCTCTCTAGTGATATGAAGCAGGGTACTTACTGAGTCGACCCATCATAACCGCCTGAGGTCAGCTCACAGACAGCATTGCCACTGACTCGGCAGCTTCTCTGACCGGGAAGTCGTAGGGTTCTAGTCTCAACTATCGATACTAGCTACACACATTGGTCGAATTCAGCCGCTGTCTGGAGGAGAATTTTAACGATCGACTCGTCTGATCCATAGTTTTCCCTTTTCTTTCTTGTCCTATCCTCTCCCCTTACACATTTATACTTACATGCACTACTCTACCGCATATTTTGGGAGACCAGTCGGGAACTTAGAGGTCGTCCCGGCTGGTTCGGTACCCCGGTGCGGAGATACCTGGAAGAGGAAATCGCCCGGAATCTGACACGTAGGTCGGCATCGGATCTCACGACACTGAAGGGGAGAAACATCGCCACATCCCGGAATAAAACATTCACTATATTAACGGGAAAATGTTAATCGGAGGTCACGTGCCCGGAAACAATCAAACTCATTATAAGAAAAACCCTAGGATGTTACGAAGAAATATAATTTGTGAGTACACATCTGTGCAGCAATGAAGATTTTCTCCGCACGACAAAAAACATTTATTACTCTTATTGTGCAGATTACTCTGGCATGTTTTGTACATTTGTATTCTTCACCTCTGTATTTTCTACAGAATATAAAAACAAAATGTGGCGTCAAGCGTAATATACATTCGAAAGTTATTGCTTAGCTTAGCGCCTCCGGCGGCGGATACTTTCATGTTGTCAATTTTTATTTGTGCAATGCAAATTCATATTAGAAAGAACTTTTAAACTAATGTTGTCTGGTTCATATACCTTCAGAAACAGACAGGTGCATGGAGAATTATTGATAGAAATACTTCTTACAAATTCGTGTTTCATTACATTAGTAGATTTATCTATAGTCAATATAATGAAACGTGCCCTAAGGATTCACATTCAACCGGAAAGCTGTATTGAAATCCACAACATCTCAGCACTATGGTTTCCTTAAGACCCAAAATGCGTGTTTTTTATATAATTATTCCAGAATATTCTGAAAAGATCTGGGTAGAACTAGCGCTAATCGATTCGTAGTGTAGAGTGCACTCGAATGTTATCATCCACATCTCGAGCTTTAAAACCCCTACACTTGTTTTAGTTGTTTGACACCCTCACCCCAAAACATACATCCATCTTTACGAAAACGTTTTATAAAATTAGGTTTAATTGTCGTCAATATGATAATTCATATGAAACTGTTCAGGTGCATACGTCGGAAAGAGAGAACAGTAGTGCGCGGCATTTCGCCGATGTTCTCGTAGGTGCATTGGAGAAAACACGAGGTTTTCATAATTCTTCCAGAACGTCCTAGAGGGAATCGGATGAGAACTATATCAATTTGTCTTGACAGAAATCGAATTAGCAATTGATCACCCCTGTAGGAGCCATCAGTCTTCGAAATCGCGTTTCAGTTCCTTTAAAAAAACAAGTTTTTTAGAGAAATTTCTTAGAATCTTGTAGATGGATCCGCAGGCCAATGATTTGTCTCCCATCTCGATCGAGACGCAGATTGAATTCCTCATTTGTCTCGATTAGTGATCCGAGAGGGGTCTGTCTGTGACAGACAGTAGGACAGACCGTGAGTGACGGAAAGGATGGAGGGAAGGGAGGAAGAAAGGAAGAAAGGAAGGAGGGAAGGAGGGATGGAGGGAAGAAAGGAGGGATGGAGGGAAGAAAGGAGGGAAGAAAGGAGGGAAGGAAGGACGGGCGGAAGGAAGGACGGGCGGAAGGAAGGACGGGCGGAAGGAAGGAAGGACGGACGGAAGGGAGGAAGGAAGGAAAGACGGACGGAAGGAAGGGAGGAAGGAAGGAAAGACGGACGGAAGGAAGGAAGGAAGGAAGGATGGAAGGATGGAAGGATGGATGGATAGATAGATAGATAGATGGATAGATGGATGGATGGAGGGAAAAAAAAGAAAGGTGGACCGACAAACAGACTATCGGACAGACTGACAGACGCAGGTTACTCGATTACTATGTAAGGATTTTTATAATCCTCGTCTCTAAATGCGCTTGCAAAACTGCAGAGTATCGCAGTATCCCAGCTTAACGCAATGCCTAACGTGGCACAATTGTAGTCTATCTATGACAAGACTAATAACCTTCTATGATTAGAAGACCCAATGTTCATCATTCATTGTTAGTTTTATCAATTGTGACAGGCATAAAGTTTGTAACGAAAGACGTATTAAAAGCGTTGTGCAAATAGTTGGGTAATCTGTCAAAGGAACTAGACAATCGATGAGGCATTTGAACCTGTGGTGAGAAGTAAACAAATCTTCAACTTGCAGTAAAATTTAGATTTTTTGGCTTATGTAATGAGGAAGATGCAATCTCAGATTTCGAGTAATTGGCTTTAATTTAAGGCGTGGTTTCACTGTTCTCCACGTAAACTTTTAGTCTGACCTTTGCTCGTAACTGTTTTTCTGAATTTCCTTAATTTTTCCTGAATTCTCACTATAATTGTGGATTTTGGAAGAGACATGTTGCAACCACCACACTTCGGAGAATCACTTAATTGGGGCTGGAAAAAACGCGCCGTTCTCCTATTTACAGACTACTATTTTCCTCTTTAAAACCACCAAGGGGCAAGTGGGCAAATTATGAAGGAAAAGGGTCGTTCTTATAGCGGTGTCGTGTACTAATGCATTACTGTAATGAATAATATGAAATAATCAAACCGCAAATAAATACGATTTTAAAGATATATTAAAATAGAATCCCAAAGCAAGATTTCTGGAATAATTTCTTCCCTTCTTTAATGGAGTCTACAACGAGAAGCATGGATCTCACATTCATAATTCATTTTGTTCATTATTAATACTGTGTTTCGAAACATATGCAGTTACAACGTCACGTGATGTGTAGTAAATGACGTCGCTACATTACGCACGGGCACCTATTAGCTCGGGCTAGACCGGTGCAGTGGCGCCGCGCCCCGCCGTTGCATCGCGGGAGGCGGCGGCGCCGGGCGCACCAAGCGGCGTTGGGCCGAAGCGCGGAGGGGAGGGGCGGGGCGGGGCGGGGCGGGGCGGGGCGGGGCCCTGAGCGACTGGTTAGAAAGCAAGTGAAGCCCGCCTCCGACGCGTTTTCTCCGCGCCCTCTGTCTTCCTCAGGGAGCCACCTGATCCCTCGCCCGCCCCGGAATGCGCCGGCGATCGCTTCCTCTCCGCTGGCAGGACCGGCGGCGTTGGCTTATTGGCGTCGCCGTTGCCTCTGGAGCGTCGTTGACTGAGAGGTCCTAGGGATCGAGTTACCGACAGTAACTTTGATAGATTGTTTGGTGATTGCGGCGCGTCAACTGCTAAGACCGTTAGTTCCGTAAGTGTAGCGTTTGTTTTTTTATCGTGGTAGTTGGTAGTGGTGATCTTTTCTCGCTTGCTGGCGAGATCCAGTGCCGACCTACATGACGGCTAACAAGGATTTTCCCAAATACATATTTCCTACCAGCAAGACACGAAGTAGAGCAAGCTCTAATCTCCTGACTGGTTTCCCGACAAGTATGGTAGTGTAGTGCATGTGAGAGTGTCTAAGTAAGGGTCGAGGATAGGACAAGAATGAGGAAGGAAAATCGCGGGGTTCTGTTACTCTCTTTTTGGTTACTCCGTCTGGTGTTGATCGGAGAAAGCACGGAATACTACTGATCAGAGCAGCCGGCCACTAGTATTCTCCTCCAGACAGCGATTGAATTCAACCTAACTGACAAGTTCGTATCGAAAATCATGTCACCGTCGGGATTCAAACCCTAGGACCTCCCAGTCAGAGGGGCTGCCGATGGTGGGTATTTTCGACACTATAAAGCCGAGTCAAATTCTACCACACTCTGGATGAATATTCTAGTGGTCGGCAACTCTGATTGGTAGTTTTGCTTGGTTTCTCCGATAAACCACGCAAATGCCAGGGAAGTGCCTAACAAACGGGTCACGTGAAACGATCTATCCTTCCTCATTCTTGTCCTCTGCTCTCCCCCTCACACACACACATCGTCATTGACGTGCATCACACTGACTCATTTCTCGAGAGACCAGTCACGAGATTAGACTTCGTCACGGCTAAGAATGTGCCTCGCATGGGGAGATACCTTGATAAAAAACCTTACGTTGATGTGTAGGCCTTCAACGGATATCACATTCCAGCGGAGAAGGTACATTATCAATTTGCAGCAAATCCACTACAGTATCGGGAGTAATGATTGAGGTGGTCGTCGGGTATGGAAACAAATATTCATTCCGCTGTCGTTCCTTTGTTTTTAATGAAATTACTTTTTTACAGTGTAAATATGTTATTGCCCCTTACACATTAACCATTTCATAGTGGATTACCTAAATGCGTTGAATTTTACGAATGCATTTTGCTGCAGAAAATGAAATGAAAATCAATTTGAAGTTTCAATGCAGTAAGATAGTACAATAACTATAGAATAAATATCTTACATTTTTTTATTACAAAACTTTAATTACAAAATTTTATATTGCAGCTGAAGTGTACCAAACTTTTCCCTCGTAATAAGTGACACGTATTAATCAAGGGGGGAAACAAAGAATGGTTGTATTTGTCGATGTTCATTCTTCATATAATGTTAATTAGTAGTAGTAGTGATGGTAGGGTCTCTGTTTTGAGCATCAAGAAATTAATTCATGTAGGTACATATAAAAGCAAAATTCTTATTTAATTTAAAGCAATGCTAATATAATGTGTGAGAATATGTCCATAAATCCATATTGAATGGCAAATGTAAATAAACGTTGGCACGGTATTCCCATTATGAAGCATTACCTAGTTTGATCTATGACTCATTTAATACGTGCATTATTTGAACGTGCATGTGATATCACCTAAAAGTGATTTTACGACCTCCCTGACGAATGAATTCGAAATCGTTAGATTCTTTTCTGGAAAGTTTTCTGATTGTCATCGCCTGAACAGTAGCCATTTGTCAAACACTTCGCTTTCAGCTGTTTCCGCATTCGATTTCTTACGAATATAACTTACACACTGTGTATTATTCAAAAACCTGTTGTTTATTTTGTGATGCAATATCAAAGGTCGAGATGACAAAAACTTAAGTTTGATTATTAGATTTATAGCTCGATTCCAATCATAAAAATAATGGTTAAAAACGAAGAACTTTGCTTTGTTACGTAAACATTATCCATTTGTTGGCTTAATGCATTTTAATAGAATTTTACTTTTACGACTAATTATTTATTTAAAGCATTGTCTGAACTTTTTTTCAATGTATATAATTTTAATTATTGGGAACTCTGAAATTTTGGATTGTTAATTCAAATTACCGGATTTTATCATCAGATTTTTAATCAGATTTTCAGTCTATTTTGACTATGCTCCAAGAACAATTTAACAAGACATTCCCATTGCGAGATTGAGCTTTCAAAGTTAACTTCTCATAGACATTATTATTATTATTATTATTATTATTATTATTAAATAATTCGCTTCTCTCTGATATCCAGATTATTTCAAATACCTATCAACGTTTTAATAATTGTAATGTTACTTCGCAATAAATTCGACGGTATTCCAATATTTTTGTATATTTATTTTTCATTGCCTTTCTTAGTTTTTGAATTATATTTTTTACAGGGTAAGTGTTGTATGCTGCAGCTTTAACTTTCTTGTACCTACAAAAATATGGAAGGAGATAACTAGAGTAACTTCCGTTCCTACTAGAACAAGAATATGCATTTTTATCAACAATTCCGACTTCTCTCTTAGAAACTGCATCTCTAGGTCTGTTAACTCATTTATTCATTGTTTGCATCACTAAATCATGAAAGATTGATTATTTGTGATGTTACTTATAAAATATAGATTTTCAATTATGGGTAGGCAGGTTGTGAAAAACTAGCCATAAATTTTCAATATTAGTTTAAAAATGAATTTTAAAAGGAAATTACTTTATCTTCGAATTGCACACAGTCCCCAGTCATCATGTTTTTCTAAACAATTAATTATTTCATTGGACTAAAATTTCAATTACATTAGAAAACATGGATAGTTGATGCGAATTTCGGATTTCAGTTTGTGTATTAGGTACTGAGTTATTGACTCCAAGAAAGTAGTCATATTTGACTACTATAGATACATTACTCTTTGATCATTGGATGAGGTGTTACAAATTATTTTGTAACTTGAGAAGATACGATATAGTAACGCAATTTGCATCATTATATTGAAATTAACCTTGATTAAGAAGTAACGTGCTGTGAATGTAGTGCGAACTACAGCCCTCAAGAAGACCACGATATGATGATCGAAATGCCGGCACCTCATCCTTCGACTCGGCGACACCTGAGATCCGCGATTCAGATGGTCGCCCAGTCTGACCGAGGAAGCCTTTATTGATGTAATGTGATATTCCAGGTGAAGAAACTAATTGCTGGGAGGAAACGATAACACTACTTTAGTATACAGATTTCGTATAATTATGTCCAGTTATATACGAGATAATTGTGTTGGAATAATTGAAAATATCCATTACAAAGGTTAATAAATTTCAAGTTATGAATTAATATTCCTTAAATCTTTAGTTAACTCGTCAAGCATGTCCTCTATCTTACGCGAGAAAATTTATGGACGTCGAGAAGCTTTTAAAAAACAATTAACTTTCAAATTTATTTTCATTTTAGTGTGTCCGAGTACATTTTCTTTATGAATTATTTTTATAATCACCCAAAAGGACGAAGAAATCATTGCTGTCAGAACATCTCTTGACCTTCAGGCGATTGTTTAGGCAATTTATTAACTTTCTCTTTCCCAATAATGTATTGTGAACTATAGTTTTCGAGGAACACTTTCACCTGCTGCGTTTTCGGCCACCCTCAATGTACAAGTATTACAGACTGAATGCACGGTTGATTTTAAATTCAAATTTTCTTAACGATAGTTTATGAGATGCAATTAAATGCATACTTTTCTCTGGCCATACAATTTTATGATAAAAAATGTCAAATAGTAATTTAACAGTGAAAATATGGCACTAATAACTTTAAATATAACATACTAATGCAGTTAGAGACGATGTTAGCTGTTTTAGAGAATATTCTTGAAAAAGGAACGCAATTGAACATTTACACACAATGTGTTGTTAATAATTTTCCATTACATTTCATTTCGTGAATACTTGCATTTTGAAGTGAGGAGGGAAGAAAATAAGATTTAAAAATTTTTTTCCTGAAATGACGATCATAGAGACTCGCCGTCTGGCTGAAAATTCGGATGTTCGAATTCCAGATTGAACACGAACGAACGCAATTTGGTACTCATACGTGGAATTATGAAGATTTTTCCCATTTTTTAAATGATACTATATGTTACATGGTGTCGAATGTGTCCTAAGTACAGCTCTTTGGGGTGTAGGGACTGTGCTCAACTGGAAAATGCGCGAAGGAACAAAAATGTCTACGGCTTAGAGACTTGACCGGACTCTCCCAAGCATTAGACGGTTGCCCTCTCCTCTTCCGAGGTCGTGATGCCACCACCGCTTGTGCGACAAGCCATTCGTTCCACCTCGACCGCCTGTCCCAGCAGGAAGTCCCCCGCGCCGACCCGGCGCGTTGGAGTGTGCGGCGCTTTTGGCTCGCGACATCGAGGGCATCGACCCGCGCGACCCTGCGGGGCGACAACACACCGACGGCGGGGGAGGACGAGTGGAAACGCATGTGTATGTCTGTGTGTGTGTGGGGGGTGACGTAACGAACACACGCGCTCCTGGCTTGCCCGCGCCGCGCAACGCGGGGAAACACGCCTCTACGGCGCCGCGCGTGTCGCAACTGTTCGCCCGGCGGCGCGACCGACACGTGCCGCCGTGTCGTCCCAAGGGAGGAGGCGGCTGGCGTGACGGGTAGGGAGGGGAAGAAGAGGACAAGCCGAAAACGTGTTCGGTTTTCGACACGTCGGCGAGTCGCTTGCGCGGGTTTCGGTACGGTACGCTGTCGTGACAAGTGCCGGTTTGCTCAGTACTTCGCGTTGTGAAGTTAAACGGGTGGGTTGAATGGGTTTCAAGGCCTGTTTGAAATCTGTAATCAAGTTCGTGTTAATCTAATCTGTCTAATCCTGTCTATCTAAACAATGCGTAAGCTCGAAGCCACAATGTTTGGCTCGTAAGCCTCGTAAAGCGAGGCCACAATGTGAAGTGTTGCGCCGCTTACGCTTAAACAATTAAGTTATTTCACATTAAAGAGTTTTCACTCATAATTTATCAAAATTCACCATGAATTACAAGAACTACTTCTATCAGAATTCATTTCCCAAGAATCTGAAAAAATCTATTCTCTTCCTCCCAATGTATCCCAGCACTCCAATATTCAAACTAGGACAAAGTGCACATCATTCTTCTCGCATTAAATGCAGATTTTAAGAAGATCTTCTCCAGCCACCATAAATGATAAAACCACGTCTTTCTTCTCTCACAAATACCATTTCTCCATTCCTAAACCTAGTTTACCAAATTAAATTAGTTAAATTTTGAAAAATACAGACTGAAACATTTGTGAATGATTTTTTTGATAGTGACCTGCATTCACCAGAGGAACAAAAAGAAACATCCACTGTAAGAGTTTGTAACTGTGAAAACCCCCCGAAAGACGTAAGTCAATCGAAAAGAAAATAAATTTAAAATAATTATCAATTCAATATTCGTTTTTGAGACAATTTTTTCTTTCGATGCTTTTGGTTTAAATATTTGTCAATAGCTCGTTATGTATTACATATAACTACCATGTGTATATCGAAATTTCCTTATTATTCATTGATTACACAATGCCGTAAACTTCATTTCATTTCGTCATACATTTGGGAATGTAAATTTCTTTTTAAATTTTCAGTTTCTGCTGAGAAGTTGTAAAAGCACAATCCACAATTCACAATTTTTCCTTGGTCTAGTAGGTACCGTTACGTGTGTCCGTACCGGCGTGAGACTTGACTGTCAGGTTGTGGTTTTGGATGCGCGACTTGCTCTCGAGATAAGTCAGTGACGATTAGCAAGGTGGCACTGCGCCAGTCGAGTCGTATTGCCAAGTGCGAGGAGCATCAATGTCCGACTCCTTATGAGTTTCGAGTGCCGGAAAAATTGCAGAAAAACAACGTTCTAAATCTGGTTGCCTCTTTGGAAATACTTTCAAGAAGGCACATCATGGACTCATGTCTACGCGCATGACATAACGGGCAAGGAATTCCACAACCCGCAGTCTAACAATTATCAAAACGGGAATATTTCTCATAGAAAAAAATCAAATAGGATAAAGCAATCACAATCGCAAGTGCTCACAGCACTTGCTCACATCACAAGTGCTCACAGCAAGTGCTCAATAGCGTAGTAGCACACAGGTAGCAACTCGAAGCAAATCAGCAGGACCATCATTCACAACTACCAAAAGAAATAAAACAAAGCGCTGAAACGAAGCTTAAACTCTATCTATGATCATGCCTTTCTTTCCCTATGGAAGCAAACTCATGGGTAACTATTCAAGAGAAAACAGGAGATAAATCTCAGAAAAAATGCAATTCCTGAGGTATTAGAACAATTTATAAAAGGAAATATATAACAAAGAAATTGGTTGTAGGCAGCATATAAATTAAACTAAAAGCAATCAAAAAACCTAACCGGAAAAGAAAGAAGAATGTAAAATTGTCCAAGCACGACCGATTATTACATGACAAACTGGAAAGAAGAGGAAGGAACAAGAAGAGAAAGCCATCACTAGACGTCTTTGACAGAAGAGACTAGAATATCCTAACCATAGGCATGAAACTTGAAACAACGGGAGCCAACATTTCTGGGACCGTTTTGGCACTGAAGTTTTTGATGTTACATATGACATAATTTACTAGTATAAATGGAGTAAATTACAAAGAGAAGTAAATTATAGCTTTGATGATTACTATTAATAAAACAAATGCTTTTATGTTGCAATATTTACAGGGTTGTCCATTAACCTCTTCCTCAAATCGTATAACAAATTCCTAATTGGCTGGATTTGATAAATAAAATCATTGTTACAATTATTGTAATTAATTATTCTATGTTTATTAATAACTTTTAAAATGTTGTTACTTCTGCATCAAATAAAAGTGGTCACTAAGGACCTCAGCTGTTTCTACAGCGGCCTAAATTAAATAAAATCCCTAATTGAAGAATGAAAAGGGGGAAAATAAGTGAATGAAAATATTTACGGAAATAAAATATTTTATCACTTACAGCTACGAAAGCCCTCTCAAAATGATGCGAGACGCCACGACCGCCCTTCCTACTCTCTGTACATGCCTACGGACCTATTCCTTCCGAGGACACTAGAACTGACTCGATTGATTAGTATTCCGGTACGTGAACTGTCAAGGTCACGTGGGGTAGTGCATTAGTCCCGTGCAGTGGTGCAGTGGTGTCAACGTCTTCTACTGGTGGCAGTGGTAGGCGTCTTGGCACCATAGCTTGCCACGAACTTAGAACTTAGGGGTGAAGATAGGACAAGGAAGGGAAAGGAAAGATCGCACGCGGTTCGTGGCCTGTTTGTTAGGGCACTGCTCCGATATTCATCTGGTATTGATCGGAGAAACCACGGAAAACAACCGATCAGAGCAACTAGAGTCGTGAAAGGGAACTATTAGTAGTAACCCCGTCGTTTACAATAGGGATGGCGTTGTGACTGGTGGTGGGGTGACGAACTGCGTGGAGAGGCGATTTCGTCGTGGCACTCGTGCCACGGACTCCCGCTCGTGGCATCGACCTTGATAACACTGGCCTAGTGCATGTTTTTGCTGTGGGAGATGGTGGTGATCTTCCTCCGCTGGATAGCGAAATCCCACGCAGATCTACGACGGCTCTCGGAGATTTTCCCCGACCACGCATTTTCTACTAGAGCTCGTCCCAGCCGGGACCAGCTCTAGACTCCAAGCTAGTCTCCCGACATGTGTGGTAGTGTACTGGATATAAGTAGGGTGAAGATAGGACAAGGAAGGGAAAGGAAAGATCGCACGCGGATCGTGGCCTGTTTGTTAGGGTACTGCTCCGATATTCATCTGATGTTGATCGGAAGAAACCACGGAAAACAACCGATCAGAGCAGCCGGCCGCTAGAATATCCTCCAGTCAGCGGATCGAACTTGACCTAGCCATCTAGCTAGTGCCAAAATCCTGCAACCTTCGGGACTCGAATCTTCGGACCTCCCCACTCAGAGGCACTGCAGTGACATCAAATGATATGTCGCGAGCCATCATTGCCGGTAGAATTGACACGCGCCGCCACCGTGAAATGGTGATCGATTCGTATGCTATGAAAAAATATCGGTTTCAAATTCCAGAGGCCTTGAGACGAGTAAAAACGATCCGGGAATATCAATTTTGAAGAAAATCTGCCGAACGGTTTAGGCACTAGCAGCGTTGACCACAGACGGACAGACGGACAGACGGACAGACGGACACACGGACAGACGGACACACGGACGTTTTGCCGTCAATCGATTTTGCAGTATCAAGAAGCAACAAATCATGGATTTTGACTACACCACGAGATAGAGGATTTTTTTCTAAATTAGCAACAGGTTTATCTACTTTTTCATTACCGGACCCCTGCTATAAGAGTTTTTCTGGCGAAAATTCCCCGTTTTTCCGGCGCATGATTACATAACTTTCTCTTCTTACGAAGTATTCGTAAGGCGAGAAAGTAAAACTTGCGAATCAGAGATCGAGGACCAAGAAGAAACGGAGCGCGAACCGAACGCCATCTGCGGCACCGCGTCGCGGTCGCGAACCTGTCGCCACGTGGGGCGCTACTTCTCCGCGGGCGGCAAAGAGCCCGCGCCGGGCCAGGGAAAGTGCTACACGGCGGAACGCGACGCGACGCGACGCGACGCGACGCGACGAGACGAGACGAGACGAGACGAGACGAGACGAGACGAGACGAGACGAGACGAGACGAGACGCGACGCGACGAGACGCGACGCAACGCGACGCGACGCGACGCGGGGCGACTCGCTTTGCGGGACGCGATGCGCGCTCTGAGGGCGGTCACAGGCGGCGACACGCGGCGACCGCGCGGAAACCGCTTTAAGGGAAACGAGGCTCTGTGATCAGGAAAGGTGTCTCAGGGAATACTCCCGTGTCAGCGCAGTGCATCTGACTGGGAGGTCGCACGGTTCGAATCCGAACGGTGTGGCAGGATTTCCGTCACTCGCTACGTGGCTAGGCCGAATTCAGCCGCTGTCTGGAGGAGAATTTTTGCGGCCGAATGCTCTGATCGGTAGTTTTCCGTTCAACACCAGGCGATTGCCGGAGCAGTATCTTAATAAACGCGCCATGGACCGTGCGCGATCTTTCCCTTATCTTCCTAGTCCTCTTCTCACTGCTCTGTTGAGGCGAATGAACTTTCCTCATACTCAGAGAGGATTAGCTGCAGCCCGCTTTCTATTTTCACATTTTTTAACGAATAGGATAAGAAATTATGTTGGTGTGTCGATCATTTATTGGTTGGTGTGTCGACACAAATATCCGTAACTTTGCAGATTAAAAGACTTTTTTTTAAAATTAGACAAAAGATCGAAATAGAATTTGATTATTTGAGATTTCGATTCGATATCCGAAAATGAATTTGTTTATTGGGATCCAACCTGACCTCTCTTAGAATTTGGCACTATAGAAACGCCGTGCCGGTATCAGTGTGGAGGCTGGTGACACCAGCCTGCGTTCCGAACTGTTCCCAGGGGGTACAGCGGTGCGCCAATAGACTCCGCTATTGTTCCTCTTCCGGCTATTTACCGGTTGAGGTTGGCATACGGGGACCAATGAACTGCGCTAGTATGGATTAGTCAGTACAGGTTACAGTCAAAGTAGTATTTCAGTCATACACAAAGTCTAGCCATGATGTAAAATATCTATCGAATAAGGCATTAACTATCTAAAAATTTGGTCAAAGTGATTAATGAAACTGAATGTAAGACTAATCATACATGATATCCGACTAACGTTGATCTGGGGGGTTCTCTTCAAGTTCTCTTCGAAAATTAATATCTAGCTATTATGAAGCCAGGAAGTTATCCGGTGCAGTCGACGGTAGGACGGATCAAAAAGCACTAGGAAGGATGGTTATACTAAAAGTAACAATCATCTAAAGAGTGGTTCCTCAAATTCGTCTGAGAGGTTACAGAAATGGGTAAATCCCTACTAACATGTAACTTCTTACTACTAATTTGATTATAGAACTGGAACCTTTATGCCCTACCTAAGAGGCTAATGAAATGGTTATATATAATGAGGGGTTTAGTAATAATGAGGGGTTGATCAAAGGAGACATGGTGAAATGCATTAATGGTACAACTGAAGACAAAACGAGAAAACAGGAGAGCGCCGAAAAACCTACTGAAAACGCTCCCAAGTTCCCAATGTTCCCAAGTTCCACCGGGACTGACACTAGGTTCAGTACGGGGAACAAGAAACCACACATGGAAAGCTAGTGTATAGGGCGCTGCACAGATGGAAAGTAGAAACCCTGCGAGGCCTAACAGATCACATATTTGTACTTTATCAGGGAAGGGAGTATTTCACTCCCTCTAGGGTGGGAAATTAAGCAATTCTCATCTTCATGAGTGATCAAGTACATTGTTGAGCTGGTATGCTGAAACGCGATGTCAAAACGCGAAAATCGCGGTACACATCTGTCCATAACCTGGGTATGGTCGTTGCGTCAGCTCGAGACTACCAACTTTCCGGGTTGGTACGGAGCTGATTACGCTGATCAGGATTCGAGATGAATCCCTCCTCTATACCCATGAATGTCAGACACTGCCACAAAGAAGCCAAGAACCCAACTGGGTTGTTATTTCCAAAGGGCACGGAGCCCCAGTTCATCTCCTCACTGCAATGCACCTTTGCAAACGATCGAAACCTAGGCATCCAGGCGGGAGAACCCAATTACTCCCCCCTCCAGGGTTTCTCTATTTGGAACCGCAACACAGGACCGTGGTCATAACCCCACCCCCAGGGACTGCGCTGGTAAGGCCGCTTGTGTCTATTGGACAGTGATGCATTTAGAGGCGTTAGCTCGTTATCTTGTTTAGGATATGAAGATCGCCTGAAGTAGCATAGGAAATCGCATCAACTGAAGTTTTTTTGGACTATATCGGTGACTTATAAATACTAATGTGTTCCGAGTGTTTTACCAATAATTGTAACCTTCAATAGTTTCTAAACCATTTAGAAAATCAAAATGCGGCTGAAAGGGCAACCGCGGAAAATTAAGAATCAATAATGTCATTTCGAAAATTTTAATTTCTGAAGATTACGTGATAATCTTCATTTAATTAAATGGAAATATATTTTTCTATCTACAGTGGGGAGAAATACAGTTTTCTAATATTTACGCTAATTATTGTACGTTTATATTATACTCGCAGAGCATCCTGCCCGCTATTATCATGTTTCTATGGATGTTTCCGAAACGCCAACCATCTCTTCGACTAAGTTGTAAATATTATATTATAGCTTGAAAACAAAATTAATTTCTGATAAAAAAGGAATATATTCCTTTATAAATCAAGAATGATTCACCATATTTAGCTAATACTTTTACATATTATTTCTAGTTTCACAAACACTCTTGATATTCACAAAATTCCTACAATACAAGGTTCTGACTACATTCCTATGATTATATTACAATACTATTGACTCTGTCCTCATTACCTCTAAATAAATGGTTCACGATTGATATGTAATCGTGATTGACAGATTTAAATCAATTTTATCGTTAGACCATGTCTTTGAAACGTGTATGATTGGTATTGTAACATTATTATTCAACCATACAGTTTGGAATGTCAAATTTTGTTAAGGTTTTTGCAAGGATTTCAGTTATTGTGATTTACTTACTGAATTTAAAACAAAATACGTGATTAAAAATAATACTCACAGAATTAGTGTCACGATAACTCAAAATTATTTATTTGCTTAATTATAATTTAACAGGATTCGTGATAAATTTGATTACATCTTAATATATTATATAACAAATAAATGGCAGAAGCATTTGGCAAAGTAAGTTCAAGGTTTGCAAAATCATATTTCTTTGATATATTACGTGCAACATTCCATATTCCCTAGCAAATTTATTTCTTTTCTTCCTTTCTTATCACATTGTCGACACTCCACTGAAAACAACTTTCTCCGCAAAACATAGACTCTAATTGTCAAGACGTAAAAGACTTCTACAAACACATGCAAATGAAGTGAAGCGGTGCCTTGGAGGTAACATTGTAGAAGCCTTCAGGTTACGGAATCACCAAAGGGACGATGTAACTGCAATAACATAGTCATTACAGTGACTACGAACATAGTGTCGTAAGCGCAGCCGTGCTGCACGGTATACTTTTTAGCCAAATTTCGAAAACATCGTAATTTTAGCTAATCAGGACAGAATGACGAAGCATCTGCAATGGAAGACTCTTGATCTTGTGTACTGAAAGTCACCCATTGTCTCTTTGAAATTACACACACACACACACACACACACACACACATACGCACACATACGCACACATACATATACACACACACATTCACAATCTTGCGCACACGCAGCAAACCCAAAAGAGGTCCTACTTTCGCAATAATCATCATTTATTGAATATATTCTACAACGAAAGTCGTACCGTCACCCTAAGAATTATTCAACCCTCAATATATTTTATGTGCTTCAACTTTTCAAAAAGTAGAAGAAAATCTTCGCTCCTGGGGAGTTCTTGGTAGCGGCTACCCATCTATCTATTGTTAGTGCTGCTGTGGAGGAAAACCATTAAGTAAACTCTCGAACAGAACCCGGATATTTATGATGTCATATTTTTTCCTTGTGTTATTTCCATGGAAAATATAAGTTAAGCATGATTTTATCTGCAATGACTAAAATTATGCAATTTTTGCGTGTCATATGCAGTCATATTTCGGCTTTATTGAACTCTTTTGTCATTTTCCGTAATTTTTAATATTATAGTCATATTTTTCAATGAATTTTCGTATTTTTTTCATATTTTTGATGTCTTTTTCGCATATTTGCATGTAGTCGTTTTCAGTCTCCTAATTGTTATCTTCTTTCTTACAGTTGTATCTAATTTTTGTTTGTCTTCCCTATAAATATATATGTGTGTAAATTAGGAGGGTAAGCTAGGAGAAAAAGAAAGCGTAGAAAGCACCATACGCGAAGGAAGAGATTGTTTCATTTTGTCAGGTTTTGTGCAAAGGCGAACTGCTTCTATAAATAACTTTAGCGGGTATAATTTTTAGCAGGCACTAAAGAGGAAGGGGTGAATTGTGAATGTACTACATTTTAAAATAATATTTACAACATAATGGTTTTTAAAACAGCGATAAGATTTTGAATGTTTTGAAAGTGCAACCCAAAAAAATATTACAGTCATATTTTCGTATTTTAGATCATAAATGCTTGAATATTTCTAACCATTTTAGGTCATGAATATCCGGGCCCTACTCATGAATAAAAGCTACGTGTAGGCAAACTGTGAGGCACTACGGTAACAGTGCGTAGATCTATGGGGGGTATTCACAGAGTTCCAATGTTGTTTTGTAATTTTACTTCATTTACGCAAAACAACTCTCTTATTGATCGCATAATTAGTCTTATGTCTAATCAGAAAGTTCGCGTGGGTGGTTTCATTTTAAGATGAAATTCACATTCTAAAAAAGTGTAATCCGTGAAAAAATTTATGAAGGAGGTCGAAATTAAATTGGCCCCTCTAGAAATACTTTTTGGGTCACGATGTGCAACCGTACTCTATATAGGTAGGTTGACAAGTGTCTAAAGTGAATACAAAAATATTGAACAACTTGCATAAATAATCCTCAGTTTATTAATTTTCAAGTTAAACGAAATCATATGTTTATTAATCAGATGAACTCCGTCCCTCACGAGTCCGTCTCCGAAGCGTTCGAGCCCACCAATCGAAACAAAAAAGGTGTCATTCGACGCGTCTAGGTCTCCTGGAGAGAAACATCTACTTTTCGACCCTTTGAGATCATTATAAGCCAATTTAGAAAAAAAAACTTTTTTGGTGGGATTTTAACATTTAAAATGAGTTTGGGAGGAATTTTAAGGTACAATTCCTTCAGTAATAGCTCCTTCGATTTATCACGATAAGATAAATCACTGGCCCTATTGTTAGTGGGACTCATATAGAATATTCTGGAAGAATTAGTGTTAAAATTAATGTTTCTGGAAGTTTCGAGGCACCGTAATTGATTAAAAGTTGTGAATGATTGAACTACCTTTCCGGCACTTCAGATTTTAGTAATTTTTGAAATGGGTTTTCCAGCCGGAACCAATTTATTTCAACGTTGGCAATGAAGTGCGTCTTGAATGGGAAGTCCTCCGTGACAATCCTCGCATGAATTTCCAACGGCATGTTCATTGTGGGGATCAATCCGTCACTGTACGGATGTGGTACACACTGAATACGAGCAAGAAGAGGGTATTTATTTATTTTTACTTTCCCGTATACGTACGTATACACGGAGTGATATACGTAGTATAGGGGAAAGTTATGTAATGCTGCGCGAAAAAATGGCCAATTTTCGGCAGAAAAAAATTAATTGTCGAGCCGTGAATACGAATAAGTGGATAAAATCAGTTGCTAATTAAGAAAAAAAAATCCCCTAACACGTGGTGTAGCCAGAAACCCTGTTTTCTAGGTCCTTGATACCGAAAACCTAATTGAAAGGAAAACGTCCTTCTGTCCGTCTGTGAACACTGCTAGCGCCTAAACCATACGTACGATTTCTTCCAAAATGGATATTCTCGGTCGATCTGATTCTAGTCGAAGCTTTGAGATTTTGAAAAAAGATTCTTCAAAATTTGGGGGTACTGTATATGAAGCCCCCCGGGGATTTTCAAAATTTTCTCAAAAACGACTCCAAATTTTTTCTTTAAATTTCTTGTATGAATAGAGGAAAATACACTTATTAACATGGCATAGGTCCGATTTTCACGGATAAAACTGAATTTTTGAAAATTTTGAAAGTTGGAATTTTTTTCGGCGTCTTTCTCCAGCTACAAAATTGAAGATAGAGATTTTTCTTCAAAAAAAAATTTGTTCTGCATATTGTGTTCTTTCATAATGGTCATGTCGTTTCTCAAAATTTTAGTAGTTTTCGTGCAATATTGCGTGCAATATGTGCAACATTAAAAAATTACAAAAACAAGATTTTCTCAAAAACGGCTCCAAATTTTTCCTATAAACTTTTGGTAGGGATAGTGGTAAATGTACTCTATCAGATGACATAAAAGCCATATTGGTCTATCGTTTTTTTCAAAAATTACAAAAACGTAAATTTTTTCACATATTTCTCACGTCGATAATATTTACATTAGCGGCGATTTTTTCACATTATTATATTTACGAGTATATATGCTTTAAATAATGTCAAGTAAAGTTTCTCGAAAACACTACCGTTTTCTGTGAAAAGTAGCACAAATTTCGGCATTTTCAGAAATGCTCAAACGTCATTTTCTCGTATATGGCTGCAATTTTTTTCTTGAAACTTTTGTAACGGATAGTGCTAATTACACTCATTAGTATAGCGTGAAGTTTATTTTGAGTTTTTTTTTGTTTTTTTTCAAAAATTATATAAATGTAAATTTTTTGAAAGATCTCTCACATCTTTAATATGCACATTATCAGCAATTTGTAAACATTATTATATTTGTGAGTGTAAGTGCTTCAAATAACTTCAAATAAAGTATTTTGAAAACTCAAAAATTTTCTGTGAAAATGAGCTTCAAATTTCGCATTTTTAGTAGCGCTAAAACGCCATTTTCTCGGCGTTTTATTTTTACGGCACATAATTTTTAAAAGAAAATTGCCATATACGGCTAGGTTTCTGTGTTTTTTAATATTATAAAATTAATAATTTCGTTCTACCAATAGGAAACCGAAAAAATTAAGAAAATGGCAAAAAAATGTACTTTTGGCGGTGATAGATGACAGCTGGCAAGAAAGAGTATGTGACAATTCCGAATAGCTACCGAAGACCCAAGAAAATAGAAAACTAATACGGGAAAGTCTGTGCCATTCTGTAGCACCACTAGTTTAAACCATTTATTTAACTTGCACTGTATGCGGTCAATGATTGCATGCGATGCAATTTCCAATAACGTCAATAGCTTTGACCATTACTCCCGTTAGTGTAGTGATTGTTTTGTCCCGTAAGATGACTGTGAACTTACCTCGCTGATTGGTGAGATCCGGTGCCGACCAACACCTTTACTTACGTTTTTTTCATCTTTAGGTTTCTCTCTGTCAGAGTCGCTGCAAATAAAACTATAATGCTGGCTCTAGACTAACATTTACGATAAAATATTTTAATATGAAATTTTTATAGTTATAAAACTAAGAATGTAATATAAGTATTGTGACAAAAATGTTATAACAAAACAAAGAAAAAAAATCAAAAATGTGATTTTTGCGGCATTTGTGGGTTCCCACGTATCATCCACGCAAATATAATGTCATTAAGTAAAATGTCCTGAAATTATTACCATTCCTAACAAGTTCAATTTTTAAAACTTTGAGGACAACGTTGGTGCTCAAGGAAACTGTTTAGTGCTTGCTTTATACTCGCAAGTGATAGCTGCTAGTGTTGCCGTATTCCCAGGTGCAGAAATTTTATTCTGGGAAGCAACTGCCAAAAAACACTGGAGGCTATTGATCCTGCGAAAGGTGACACACTGATGTTGATAGGAGATTGGAAGCTAAGGATTACAATAATTGTGTTCTAATGATACTTGTTACGAAGTTAGTTATAATTGTTAATAGTAGGCAATGCATTTTAGATGCCTTGAGCGATATAGGGCGCCGACCTACATGTCGGATTTTTTAGAGAGATTTCCTCATCTAGGTATCTCTCTCAGTGGTGCAGCGTCCCAGCTGGGACAAACTCTAAGCTCCCGACTAGTCTACTGGTATGTGGAAGTGCAGTTCATGTAAGCGTAAGAAAGAAAGGGGGAGCATTTTTGTGTTTTATTACAAAACTGATGAGAGTTTCATGAAGCTTAACTTCAGATCATCAAAATGTATGAAGACATTTTCATAATTCTGATTCCTTTCTTGTTTAGGTCCGGAGACACCGCCTCTGTCAATGTGCCACGGAGGCGTTCGACCTTCAATCTGCCTCTTGACAATGCTCCTGGCAATCGTAGGCCAAAGGCACTTGTGTCAATGGCACTCGCGCGATATAATGGCGTTCGTGGCTGCTTTTGCTGGGTGCGGTTTCTGCTCCGATGGCAAACCTCATATCCAGGGACAACGGTGCAGTTGAGATATAGGTTACACGGTGTATATTGCCGCGGTTGTCTCGTAGTCATTGGCTCTCTTTCAACCGATAGAGTAAGATGTGTAAGACAGCTTAACAACATGTGGTTTCAAATGCGGTAATTGAGCTGAAACACAAACTTTGAGAAACAGAACATTGATTGAAATATGAGAACCCTTTCGTAGAGTTCTTACAAGATCAACATTCATTTCAAATTTTTCCCGGAACCATTAAAATATTGAAATGCAATTTCAAAGAAATGCTTGCAGACTAACTTACGGGTGCGTAGCCCGGGGGGGGGGGGGGGCAAACAACCTTTCTGGAATGCTTTACTCATTCAAATTTCTCAATTGCATTTAGCATTTTAGTAGTACGAAATTTTGATTATTTTTGGATGGTCTCCAACTTGATCATATTTTTCGGGGTAATTTCTTATCCTTTGAAGAATTTTTAACAGTTTTCGAGCAATTTTTGATTTTTTACGCGTTTTCTAGAGGTTTCTATGGGGGTTCGAATCCAATCCATTGGCCACTTTTAAGGGTAGATTCGAAAGTTTATTCAAATCCAAAGCTTGTCCCGGCTACAGAGGTGCCACGCTGGTGAGAGACATAATATGGTAGGGGAAAATCCCTGCATACTCACTAATGTCGGCGCCGGATATCGCTATTCAGCGAGGAATGATAGCGGCCATTTTCTGCATAAAAATACACTACACTTACAGGAATAATGACCTCAGCCGTTAATGACCTTAGCCCGGATTTATTAATCAATCACTCAATCAAAAACACCCAGAACGATGTTGTCTACGCGACGATTTCTCGCGATCAATTCGCAAGCACTTTCTTTGGAGCGTCGTAATCAACGTCTCTGGCGCGGCGCGGCGCGGCGCGGCGAGGCGACGCGACGCATGGCGTCGCCGGAGCGTTGCGACATCGCCGGCGTCGCCGCGGGCGCCCCCTCGGCAGACGCGCGCACTAGGTCAGGGGCGGTCGGTCACGGCTGCGCGCTCCGCCACGCGCCCTCCTCCGCTGAATGCGAAGCACCTACTCAACGCGCGGCCGCGGATGCGTCAGGCGCCGCGCGACCTGGCTCAGGAGCCCTGCCGGGGGGCGTCCGAAGAGGCTCTCTTCCAGCCGAATCATTAGTCCCAAACGTGTAGTGCATGTTTTCTCTTTGGGAGGTGGCGGTGATCTTCTCCCGCTGGATTGTCGGCTAGCGAGATATCTCCAGGTATCTCCCACTATACTGAGATTTTTGTAGGAAGAGCTCTCAAGATAACTCAAATCCCATCTTCGCGATGGAATATTTCACGGCATTTCGTATCATTCACAGTCGTTCCGCTAGATTTCGCACGATCGCCACCGTATGAAGCAGTGCTTGCGATCATGCGACTTCTACCGGCAAGACCGAGAAAAGACGCGAAATGCCGTGACATATTCCATCGCGAAGATGGGATTTGAGTTATCTTGAGAGCTCTTCCTACAAAAATCGCAGTATAGCGTGTTCCCGTCCAAACAGGGACAAGCCCTAAGCCACCGACCGATTTTCTGACCCGTCTGATAGGGTAGTGCGTGTAGGTGTGTGTATGTGTGTGTGTGTGTGTGTGTGTGTGTGTGTGTCTGTGTGTGTAAGGGGTGAGGATAAAACACGAAAGAGGAAGGAAAGAGCGCACGCATTCCTGGCTCGTTATTAGGCTGCTGCTATCGCCTGATATTGATTGGACAAACTATGGAAAATTCCCGATCAGAGCAGCCGTCCGCTAGAATTCTCACCCAGACAGGAACTGAATTCGACCTAGATATCTAGCGTACGTCGGAAATACTGTCAATGTCGAGACTCGAACCTAAGACCTGCCGGTCAAAGGCACTCCACTGACAGCGGATGCTCTTAGCCACCTCTCCCGGTTGTTCTTTCAAGAGATTACCGCGACGCCTGCTTGAGGTGGGTTCATGAGTGCAATATATCAGTTGAAATCTCTGGATTTTCGAAAATTGCCAATTCAGAAATAATGCTACAAAGTATGTGTTGTAGTAATAGTTTAGTTTTCACAGTCTCTAAGGTAGATTCCTCCTATCCTCTCTATCAAATACTGATTTCAGATCTATGAAGCGTAAGAAAATGTTTGTACATATGCTCGTATTTTCCAGTAAACATCTTTTTTGATGGATCAAAATATTTCATATTCATTGACTAACATGTATTGCCAGTATGTAAATACCACCACTAAGGGAAAAAAGAACACGCTGATAATCTCGTGTTATGTCATGGTGATGGGAGCCGTGCTTCTCCCTAGCCTTCTCCCTTAAGCAACCTAGTCAATACTCATCAACGACTTCACTATAATGTATAATGTAGTACGTTTTTGCAAAACGAATCGTCAAATAATACGATACATTTTAGAGGTATTAGACATATAATCTGCAACATTATATGTTTTAAAACCGAAATTTGTAAAAAAAAATTCGAATATATGACAAGGGTTGCTGTTAACGCTAAATACGCATTATCACATTTGAGATCGCTTTTGTTCGACATTTTCCCACCAACATGATGTTGGATCATGAGGATTTAAGATTAGCAATACAAAATGTCGCCACATTTGGGAACATTTGGTAAATGTGATTCGTTTGTCATGATCACATTGACTTGCTTCGTACTCTATATCCCACGAAAATACACCAGATAATTCTACTGGAGTATCGTTTTCGATGTAATCATCGCAACATTCGAGTACTGCTCAAAGGCACACAAGCAGCCTCTTATCAATAGGGTATTGTTCTTCCTGCTGTGCAAAAACTCTATTAATCTGGGCGTGCGCCAGCTGCTTTCGGTTGTGAGCATCCGATCTAACAAGCAGAAGTGAGAGTTCGCGAGGGAAGAGGGAACGCTTCCCACCAGAAGCGATCGGAACCCGCGCACCAACTGGAGCGGAAGGGCGACTGCGGGAGCCGAAAGGGGGCGGACACGCGGGCCTTCACGCTCGCGGCCTCCAACGCCCCCGACCGCTCACGCCCCCGCCCCATCATCGTTTCGTGGTCGCCGCTGCCCCCGGCCACCCACGCCCGCGGCCGCCCCGCCCGCCCCTTGCCAGCCACGGCCGCCCCCGGCCGCCCCCGGCCGCGCCCCGGCCGCCCCCGGCCGCCCCCGGCCGCCCCCGGCCCGCCCCCGGCCGCCCCCGGCCGCCCCCGCCCGCCCCCGCCCGCCCCCCGCCCGCCCCGCCCGCCCCCCGCCCGCCCCCGCCCGCCCCCGCCCGCCCCCGCCCGCCCCCGCCCGCCCCCGCCCGCCCCCGCCCGCCCCCCGCCCGCCCCCGCCCGCCCCCGCCCGCCCCCGCCCGCCCCCGCCCGCCCCCGCCCGCCCCCGCCCGCCCCGCCCGCCCCCGCCCGCCCCCGCCCGCCCCCGCCCGCCCCCGCCCGCCCCCGCCCGCCCCCGCCCGCCCCCGCCCGCCCCCGCCCGCCCCCGCCCGCCCCCGCCCGCCCCCGCCCGCCCCCGCCCGCCCCCGCCCGCCCCCGACCCGCCCCCGCCCGCCCCCGGCCGCCCCCGCCCGCCCCCGCCCGCCCCCCGCCCGCCCCCGCCCGCCCCCGCCCGCCCCCGCCCGCCCCCGCCCGCCCCCGCCCGCCCCCGCCCGCCCCCGCCCGCCCCTTGCCAGCCACGGCCATCCCCGGCCGCCCCCGGCCGCCCCCGCCGGCCCTCGACCGCACCCGATCACCCCCGATCACCCCCTGACCGCCCCAGGCCGCCCAACGCCACCCCACCTCCACCGTCCCCATCATCGCTCCAGCGCAGCGGGTCCTTCTACGCTGAGCAATTAAAAGCTACGCTGGCCATGTGGTTTTTGTTGTGGTCGGCAATCGCTCTGTTCTCCAATAGGTCAATGATTTGCTCTGCTGTTTTGACTTACAGCTTAGTAAATCGATGAGACGGCGCGGAGGAAAACGAAATCAATTTGGCCATGCGCATTTTTTTCGTCAAGATTCCGATGTTTCTTAGGTTTTTGGATGGATTGTAAGTTGAGGTCACTTTTAACTTTGGTGGTTGCTTGTGCGTGTCAGCGGAGCGATTAAACGCCACGCTTCTTAAGCGGTTTTTGTTGTGGACTATAATCGCTCTGTTCGTCAATAGGTCAATGATTTGCCTTGCTGTTTTTACTAACATATTGGGAAATCGACGGTGTGAAGGGAAACGAAAATAATCGATGAAGCCCATTTCTCTTTTCGTCATGATTAGAATGTTTCTGACTTTGGATTGTGAGTGTGGGACATTTACATTCTAAAAACCAAGAGTTTAAAGAAAAACAAGTATTTTTCCCTATTGAAATTAATAGATAGAACTAAACACGGTCTTACGCAATATTACATTTATTCTATTACTTAGAAACTAACTGAATGTGGCGTCGCCGACGCAGGAAAACTGTTTTAAAAGTATTTTCAAGTGTTGAAATTTCTAAAATACATATCTTTGTTCACCCAATCTTTGTTGCACCCAATGAACTGGTAATATAGTAATTTCAAAATTGCAATCTCTCTAAAAAATACTTGCACGTGTGAATGATGCGAATAGTTAGCATTTAGTACAGCTACATATTAACGTTTTTTCTAATGTGCAACAAAAATGAACATTAAAAAACCATCTATAAGCAGTTGTTCAGCGTTATTCTCTAACCCTAAAATAAGATAATTCTCAATTAGTTCCGAAAATTCTGTCACAAAAGTTTCTGCTTTGATTCTTCCCCCGATTTGCTAAATGCTTCCGTATTGTTGCGCCCCTTTTTTGTGAAAACAATCTCAGTCGAAATTGTGTTAATCGTTTATAAATATTAAAATGTGGCTGTTTTGTATATTTATGTGAATAAGATATTTAAAGTTAATAAGAATAAGTGGTTAGTAAAATTCATTTGAAAATTGATATTTGAACGCTTAAGAACGTAAATATTTATAGTCGAACTCACAGTTCTGGTTTTCTCTGTATTCACTTTACATTCTTCAAATTTAATGAGTTTCAAGGTACGTAGATTTTTGAAAATTAATTATTAAAAATATTAAAAGGCAGCATAACTATTGAAAGTTCTGCCGCATGTTTTACTATTTGCAGTTAAAAGATGTTATTAAACGGTTTTCTTTCGGAAGTGCAACCTGTGAAGGCGATCCTATCGACTGCATGCCGATGCAATCTTTTGCAAAGCAGTCGCTAAATGGCACCATAATACTGGTTTTACCATCTCGCATTTGGTGCACTCTGTAGGAAGCAAAGTGGACTAATTTAAGGATACTCCACTGTGCTGTTAAGAAGAGTACGCAATATAATATTTACCGGCAAAAGCAGAGTGTCGATTTTGACTGTGAAAACTGTCCGGTGTTGTGTAATTACGTTTGTGCATCTCAAGAGCTGAGTGTAGATGAAATTAATCATAAATTTCTAGTAAGAGGTCACTCATGCTAGACTAAGATTTACTTACTAGACTAGGTCTAAGAATTTCTATCTAATAGAAAAGAAGAAACAATTTGATTCGCTCTTTTTTATGCCTACAGATTTGTCTGGCATTCAGTAATACAAAATTTTAAGGAAAAAAAATCATTTGACAGTAATTTAAATGACCCAATCCGATTATTTCTGCCAAGTTACGTGAACAAAATATTACAATCAGGAAACAGTCTGAATCCAAAAATTAATATGGAGAGATTGAAAATCCGATGGCTACAAATTAGAAAAGGATCTTCTAATAAAATTCAATATAAACGTTCAAAAATGAAATGTTTAATTTTGAAACATTTCATATTAATAAAAGAAAATTAAATCAGAAAATGCACTGCCGCTCCTATACTCTACTTGAAATATCATCAGTCAAGACAAAAAATGGATCTTGTTCAACTGTTAGCCTTTGTTCCCTCAGTACGTCATGAGTTTTTACAACAAGGCTCCTGGCGGTGAGTCATTAACCAATGACTTTCTGGAGGAGGAAGTTTAAAAAAAATAGTGTTAGAGTTCAATGTCACTTAACTGTAAATTCTGTTACTGTGCTGAATGCAATATCCCGAGAAGTGGCCGTGCTCCTTCCCTGTGAGATGGTGAGATCACGTCGTCGTGCACGGAATTTCGTCGGTTTGCAGGGAAGAGCACACGAGGGCTTGCAGGGAATTTTCACTTCCAGGTATGTTCCCTATCTGGGGACTGCACTAGCAGGGACAAAATGTAAGCTCTCGACTGACCTTGCAACATGTACTATAGCGAAGTGCATTGCTTATGTGTGGGAGAAAGGGGATGGTGGAGGTCAAGAAAGAGGAAGAAAAAATCGCGCGCGGTCCGTGGCTCATTTGATACGGCACTTCTGCAGTATTCGTCTGGTACTGATGGGAGAAAATACCGATCATAGCAGCCGGCCGCCAGAAATCTTCTACAGACAGGGTTGAACTCTATCTGGTATAGAGCTAGTGTCATAAATTGCACCCGCTTTGGGACGTAGTCACGTTCAGACTCGCGGAAATACTGCTCTGAATTAAGCCGGTCTGGTTGCTGCAAACGTCATCCTTGATTCGAGTACGCTATTTCCGAGGAGGGGGTAAATATGACAATTCAAGGGGTAGGTACAGAGATCTTAGAAACATTATTACAATGATTTGTGTCTGGTAGTAACGATAGCAGAAGCATATGTAAGCAAAGTTGTATCTCACATTATCCACATTTAAATGAATTGAAATGTGAAATAATAGGTACAGTACTATACGTAATTAGTACTGCTAAAACAGAACGTACTTCCTCGCTCGTACTTCCACGCAATATTATACGAGAAGTACTCAAGTTTAAGAAAAATTGTGCAGGACCTTTTTCAAAATCTATCTCTAAGGAACAGATTCCATAATGGGAAAAATATCTATCTTAGTAATTGTAGTTCTAGGAAGACGCCAAAATTATTTTGAATTTTTGCAATTTTCGAAAAAAAAGGGTTTTCAACGAACATAGAGGCTTGCACCATTCTCTTAGACGACATTTACACTATCTAACGACCAAATTTAATCAAAAAACGATGAAGCAGTTTTTTTAAAATTCCAGGGGCTACATGTAAAGTATCTCCCAAAATTAAAATATCTGTTTGAAATGTTTTCATGGGGCTGCGACATCAGTCCAAATCGACAAGAATATAAATTTTGGAGAAAATAGGACGAACGATACAGCCGCTATCGCTGTTCACATACGGACAGACGTGCAGATGGACAAAAGAAGACAAACGTTTTGCCGTCATTCGATTTTTGGTATCAAGGACCGACAAAACATGGTGTCTAGCTACACCGTGTGTTAGAGAATTTAAAAAAATTAATATAAATTTAGCAACTCGATTTGTGCAATTTTTAGCTACCAAGGTTCTGTAATAAAAGCATTTCTTCCGAAAATTCGCAGTTTTTTCTGCATTACATAACTTTCTATATTGCGTAGGCGGTAGCGAGAAAGTAAAAATAATAAGGAAGTTAGCTTAATGTTGTAAACTACGTTTTATATGTGAATATCGTTTCTTCTGTTTATGTGTAGGAGAATAAAAATCATTATCAACACACTTTCAAGAAAGCATTTTCTTTGGGGACTTGACTCGGGAGGTTTTGATGAATTTTGTGCGCTCCACGACACCCGATGCGGATCACCAACGGTGCGCCGTCGTTTTCCGGTCGGGGAACCTGGCACCACCAAGCAGAGCATCGATGAAGATCGCGCCGCTGACCGGAAAGAGCAGAGAAGATTGCTGAGCACGAAGGCATCCTTTAGTACAGAGCGATGAGCGGAGACTTTTATTCGTTCTGGTTTCCTTTCCGGTTCACGAAGTTTGAAGTCCCGTTTTCGATTTGTTGTGGAGAGTTTT
Organism: Acheta domesticus; assembly: GCA_031308135.1. Lineage (NCBI taxonomy): Eukaryota > Metazoa > Arthropoda > Insecta > Orthoptera > Gryllidae > Acheta > Acheta domesticus. Next base: position 4,292,368 of record JAHLJT010008756.1, read on the forward strand.
GATTCGAGATTGGTTCTAGTCGTCGACGTTTAAACTAGGTCTAAGTTGTTTGGAATATATTGGTTTTTTGAAGAATGGAATTCTTGCTTTTACATTAGAAGTTTCTACATGTCATTAAACCAATCGATGATAGCGACAACATTCTTCGACGACTTAGAAATATTGCCACTTCAATTGAATCGGGAATTAAATGAAAAGTAGTAGTAAAAGTCAATAAAGGTTGGACATTACCGGTCATAACCTACAACTCATAGATTTCACTTCAAATCCAAATTGTTATATCCTAATTCATTGCCCATGGACTTTTCTGCTTTAAACGATTGATGTAAAATGTTCAGTAGTAAATACTTGTTCTTTCTAACCAGTATTCTAGATTCTAGAGTCACACAATTAAAAGAAAATTTTCCAACTTAAAGTGTTTGTACACTGAAATGCCTGAGGACATATTCAACATCCTTGAAGACGTAGGTTTCCGCGATCGGGATCAATGAATTCGTGGCCGTTCAGAATAAAGCTGTCATAGCTTGTCATGATTGCCAACGTTTCGTCGGTTTACTTACTGCAACATTTTTCTGGGGAATTCGCAGAGATGACTACCTATGGATGTATATAGGATGTGACTCCTTTCACCTGATGCTTCACCCTGAAGATGGTTTGAAGACCGAAGTCGTAGCAACCATGCTTTCGATGTGGCGACGCCTCCCGATGGGGACATGAAAAGAACGCATGGCCGAAAAATTATATTTGAAACTTGTCATGGCAAAAACTACCAACAGCCAATCTGCTGAAAAAAATTAAAATCATATCGAAATGAAAATTTAATTACTTTTTATAATTATTTTATATAAAAATACACAACAACATTCATTTATGAGAAGAGAATTATTAAAAGAAGATAATTGTAAATACATGTGATAATTTTAAGAACATAACTTCATAAAACGATTGATGATTAATTCCAATTCTGCACTTCTGTTACAATTATATTTTTAGATTAAAATTACAACATCAAGTTGAAACTACATCGGCACGAGAGATGTTGGTAGGATGAACAAAAATAATAACCCAAACAGGCTAGCCTAGACTGTTGTGGTGAAGGGGATTCGTTTTCGCGAATACCTCGTTCATCATTTCACTTCAACGGAGTAATTTACAACATTCTCCCAAGATGATTTACTCTACAACCTTTCCGTGAAATTGCTACTTGTTGCAATACATATGCATAGTCTGTTATTTACTTTGGTTTGCTCTGTTTGCACTAAAATACGGAGACAGGGGTTAATTGAACGGATATTTTGACATCCGCGCGCGAATAAAAGAAATATATTAAATATTCAGAATTAATCGCAACCATTGATTCTGACAATAGTTTTGAATAAGAAACGTTTTAAATTTATTTAGTTCCTTTTCGACAGTTTGTTTTCAGGATTTTAAAAATTGTGATAGTATATTACTATAACATTGGGATAAGAACAAGCAGGAGTATGCAAACTGGGAAACCGAAACCTGTATTTTTATATTTAAATTTATATTTAAAAAAAATATTTCAATTTGATTTTAAATTATTTTGAGAGTTAAAGTACAGATTGCCAAAATCAAATTTGTGCAATTAATTGTGAGATTATGGGTGTTTCGATCCTGCATCATAAAGTACTCATCAGCAAGGAGACCTAAATTAAAACAATAACTCTATTACCCTTTCAAAAACGTGTTCATTACACAATAGAATAAGTAGTGGAAGGAGATACGGACACTGAGTAGAACATGTTCTTACTCCATGAAAAAGCCGCCCTCACACTTTTTCGAGGTTCCACCATGCAAACGTGGCCAAATACTACCCGGGACAAGACGTTTCCCAACTTAAACGACCTAACGGAAAATGAGCGTTTCTCAAGCGGCAAGGGCGTCCGAGTGACAAAGAATGCACACGCATTTAAAGTTGTTAAAAAAGACTCGCATTCACGTACGGCGTAAAATAATAAGCAGGCTTCTACTTAAAGAGGCCCTCTAATGCATACGCATTACGTGAAAGAGCTGTGTGCAGCCTAAATAAATTGCACCTCCCTCTCTCTTTTCCCTGCGCGTGAGAGGGAGGACGAGGAAGAACGAGAGGGGGTGGGAGGGGTGGGGGTGGGGACGGGCGGCGCAGTGTGCGCCGCGTTGCGTCACCGCTGCGAGGCCGTGCAGGTAACGCGCGCGCCGCAATTATCAGTCCTTCGCTGCAAACGGACGGCGGCGCGGCTGCGCAGCGCAGTTGGCGCCAGTGCGAGGGGCAAACGCCAACGGGACGTGCGGCGCAGCAAGAGGCCCATTTTGTCTTATTACTACTACCGGCCCGGCAATGCTTTGCTATTGCAGTGTAATAAATGAATAAATACAATTCAAGTTTAAATCAATGTATTCAACGAAGATCAAAATCATTCAATGAAGATTAAATCCGTATTAACTACAGTTTAACTACGAAGTAACTACAAGTTAACTACGTATTAACTACACTTTTCTATATGACACTACTTCAAAAATCAAATATGCGAATAATGTTGTGCATCGGTCAGCATTTGGTGCAGACTTCCTGCCTTCTAGAACGCAACTTCGATGTTATTCGATTTTATGAGTAGAAGTGAGGTGTGTAGTTTAAAACCATATCCATAGATCGCACTTCAAGCAATGAGCTCTGCTAATGGCGAAGAGCCCAACTCGTCGATTATCTTTGCAAAATCAACGCTGCAACCTGTCCTGTTTAATTCAAACCACTCTTTAAATATATCCGATACCAATATGACCCCCTTTTGGGATTGGAGTCATCAAAATCAACCACAAACACAATGCCAATTTAAGGACTGTTGTTTTCTAAGTCCTGTATTAACCCCTTTCGAGTTATGTTGGGTGTTGATTAAGAAATGATGAATGATTATAGAACAATTATAGAATAAGAGACGGGGAATCTGGAAACCTTCGCAAAAAAAACCTATCACAAACTTTCTGTCCACCACAATTGCATATGGCTTGATTGGGAATTGAATCATGGTCCCGGCGGTTTAAATGCGACCGCTACGCGGAGGGTCGTTCTTCATTCCTCAATCATTGCAAACATTTCTTTAAATAGTGTTTTCTAATAAGCTAAAAATGAAGCCATTCATTAAAACCCATTAAACTGTCATCAGACTTGCAGCAATTATGAGCAAAGAATTCTGCTAACAGCTGTTAATTCACACACTATGAAGAAACGGTGGAGTCTATTTTGCTCCAAAATACCTGCTTCTCAGAGCACGTCGAAACCTCATCTTGGCTGCACCCAACATATTGTCCAAGCGAAGAGCCATGGAATTACGCACGCAGCCCGTTTCCACGAGGACCGAGGCATGAATATGGACGCCCAACGGTAAACGCTCTCGGCCAGCGACGAGAAGTGTCTCTACCTCAGCGGCTGTCCCTCCGTCGCGCCCTATTATGCGCCCACAAAGCACCCGGGAATGGCGGCCACGCCCGCTCCCAGAGACTGCATCTCGAGAAGACTTCAGCCGCGGCCGGCGGAACATAATTTTCCAAGGTAAGTGGAAGGAGAAAAGGGGGGTAAAAGAGATAAAGAAGGAAGAAAAGAGAGAAGGAAAAGAAAGAAAGGAAAATAACATGGTTAATAGAAAGTACATGTGAATCGTGAGAGACTTGAATTAAATATGTTAGATAATTAAAGTAATTATGTATGCATTACATATTATTTCATTAGTTATTTTGTGTAAAGCTAACTTGAGCAAACGCGATTTTAATGGTTTAAAAAGTCAATTAGTTGCAGATTCATAATAAATAATGAATAAACCTGCACTAAAATAAAACAATTATCGAATCTATGGAAATGAAAACAAATTAAAAACACGGAATTATTAAATTGTTCCTACTCAAAAATTTCTTATGAAGCCCTCAATTATACGTCACATACGTCGTCTTCCGCCACCGATTTTAATCTTTTCTCATCAGGGCTACGGAGGATTTAAAAGGAAATCGGGTAACTTGTTGGGAATCGGATTAAGGATATCGATTACCCTGAACTCTCACTGCAAGTGACAGGTTGACGTTTCAATGGAACACGAACTCGAGGCTCAGATACGAAGAGGGAGATCACTTCTATTGTTCCTTAAATAAATGTCTACGAAGAAAAGTCACGCGGAAACTACTCGCAATTACAAGAACTACAATTCAGTTGGTTGGGATTACTCACTAATAAAAAATACATTCCATCTCTTCTGCTCCCATCCCTTCTGCTCCCATCCCTCCTGCTCCCATCCCTTGTGCTCTCATCCCTTCTGCCCCCATCCCTTGTGCTCCCATCCCTTGTGCTCCCATCCCTCCTGCTGCCATCCCTCCTGCTCCCATCCCTCCGGCTTCCACCCCACCGGTCTCCGTTTCTCCGGACTCCAACCATCCTCTCCTCCAAACTCCTCCCCATCCCTCTTCCTCACCTCAAACCCACACCTCCTGTTCCACCACCTGTCTTTACTTTTCCCTTCACCTTCATTCGTCCACCGCCTCCACCTCTCCTCCACCCTCTCCTGCGCCTCCACCTCCGCCTCCTTCACTGTCCATTGTGGAGCGGCCGCGCCCCGGGCGCGTTGGGCAATGCGAGTGCTGCCAGTCCCGCGCCCGCGCCACCTGGCTGATGGCTCGTAGCTACGGAGGCGGGCCAAGGAGTCGAGCACGCAACACGAGGCGAAGATAACTGCCACGAGAGAATGGAGATTTGATTTCCTGTATCTAAGATTGTGACGAGATTGCATGACAAGGGTCCGCTTACTTGCGACTCATCCTGGCGAATGGCAGGTACTTAAGAATTCACACAAAGATTAACTAGAAATTCCTCTCTCCGCATGGTATGCACGTAAGAAGGTCTTCTGTAGGTGAAAATGATAGAGGCGGAGAGTGAAAACTAACACATCAAAGTTACCATATTAAATAGAATAGAATATTAAGACGAGTGGATGGATACAGTTGGAAAACACCATAGTTTACAACAGACTTGGATTCCAGAAATGCAATAAATTTTCGGAAGAATGATGAAGATATTGTTATTCGTCCTAACAAATTGCGGAGCTGTTTGTTTGATTTAAAAAAACCGGTTTGCACGAATGATAACGTGTGTATGTTTGTGTGTGGAGGGGATTGTTGTGGTGGTGATTAAACATTCCGATCGTTGAAAACAACAACAAAGATCGAATCACGGGAATCAAGGGCTTTGTAAGTTATACTTTTCAATATAATTACACATTATACTGGTGGAGAAAGTTGTATCTTCAATCCAATTCAATTCAAACTGGTACTAGAAGTATGTGATAATAGGATCTCTAGCAACCTATCAATTACACAGAGAAAGCTGTCCGAGAGCCCTGATTTGAAGTAATGGCGATATGAAATGATGCTAACTTCAGTTATAAACCCCACTTTTGGTCACTGGATCTCTCTAAAAACCATTTCACTGATTTGAAATACGAATCTGTTGAATCTATTCTGTCGAAAGGTATTTCTTCGTCTTTAAAAACCACAAAAATGCCTTCTTTGCTCAGAAGAAAGTCTCATCTGAAAGAAATGAACACTGAAAATATAGTCAGCTTGAATTATCCTGACGTTTTATATGGAATGACTGAAACAAACACGAATGGTATTATATTATTTAAAGTAAAACGTATTTAACCTTGTAACACAGTAAATACTCAAAAATATTTCAAAGAGACACAGCACTGCCTGTGTCGCTGCAGAGCACGTCTTCATCTCTACTTCAATGCACGTCAAACAGAGGACGTAACTCCTTCCTCGCACGGTGAATTTTGAGTATTCTTGTGTGGCAATTCTTCGCGTTTGTTCTTCTGAAGCTCAAAATCAAGACTTTCGCTTCCTTTAGAGTCTGCAGCTCTTGGTTGAGAGTGGGTCACTATGAACAGGGTACAATAATTTATCAACACGTTAAATTTGATGTCCTTGGCAGGCTGATTCTTTTCAGAAATTTATTTTACGTTGAACATTCACCGAGGGAGATTACGCCGCCATGCTATCGAGAAATTTCTTTCTAGCAATTAGTAAATGGCATAAAAAGTAACAACTGACGTTACAAAGCGTCAAACTATGGAAAAAAAGCTTAATTCTTGAGAAAAAAGCAAAATAATAAAAGAAGGTTGCTTTAATTTGTACTACTATGCGTGGTCCTAAAATAATTTTTGTTATTGTGTGCATTACGTCTTATGTTTAAGCATTTATTGCATTTCTTCCTTCGCTTTTCGCAACGACAATTTTTCTGCAATGAATGTCCTTTGATTAACGCTACAATGGGCCGAGCAAAAGGAAAACTGTGATTTTACCGTAACCACACTTCATGGCCATGGCATGTCAGCTGTCACTCAGACGGTTACGGCTGTTGTTTCAAGAAACAAAACTGTGTTCCGACCTTTGCATTGTCTCTCAGAAACCACAGAGTACACTTTGGGAGATTAACTATTAGGTAATTTTCGAAATAAATACGCGACTTCTACAGCCATACAACTTCCCAGCAGGGTTCACTTAAATATCTAGTTTTTTTATGTACATAATGATTTTTAAAGAAACATTGCAGGAGCGTGCATTCCATACCATTACTTATGTCTATTTTATCCTTTCATCTTCTTGGTAGCCACTGTGAGCCAAATTTACAGGCTATGTAATTTGTTTGATCATTGCTAAAATTGACATCTTGCATATTTATACTGCGATTTTTCTAACAGCGACCCTCAAGGCCACTCAAATCCCATCTTCGCGATGGAATATGTCACGGCATTTCGCGTCTTTTCTCGGTCTTGCCGGTAGAAGTCGCATGATCGCAAGCACTGCTTCATACGGTCGCAATCGTGCGAAATCTAGCGGAATGACTGAGAAAGACGCGAAATGCCGTGACATATTCCATCGCGAAGATGGGATTTGAGTGGCCTTGAGGGTCGCAGTTAGAAAAATCGCAGTATAAGAATACTATTTTCTGTTAAGATGTTCGGATATATATCACTGATTGATGTCTTGTTCTTCGACAACTTCGAAAAGATTGTCAGCAAAATAATTACTCTATCGCCATTATTTTCAATATTACCCTCATTTTAGTTAAATTACTTTAAAGTTGACCTGCAAACCTTGAAAAAATATTTTTATTGTTAACAAGAATTTCATATCCCATTAAATTTATTAAAAAAATTGTATGCCAGAAGTTGAATCAATTGGTACGGAGATCTTTTGAAAAACATTGCGTAATAGGTAATCCTCCAGCTTCTCAAAAATTTTCTGATAAAATTATATTTTCGATGCCTTTTGTTCCGAGTATCAACAACTATATAAAGAGGATATTTTCAAGTAAATTCCCCAATGTGGTCCTTGTCAATACGATTATCAATAAATCTAATGTAGTCCGTCATGTCAAGGATCCGATTTCTAAATTAAATAAACTGAATTCTATATATTCCTTAAACCTTCAGATTGTGATTTAATGTATATTGGACAAACTCGGAGGAGGTTAGGAGATAGGATCAAAGAACATAAAAATAACATCAAATTACCTTTCGAAAAACAAAATTCCGTAACTGCTCACAGAATAAAACACGATCATTTTATTGATTTTCTCAATCCCACAATTTTAACTACAGAAACTAACTGGCGTTCGAGACTAGTTCTGGAATCATTATATACAAAAATTTATCCTTCTATGAATTTTCAACTTGAATGCAATCAGTTTTCACAAAGTTATGATTCTATCTTAACAAAATTTAATAAAAAATTCAAAAGTCGTCCAGCTGTTAATTCTAACAAAGTTACCCCTCCCAGAATTCTTGAGACACAGGAACCTTCATGTCCGTACTATCTAAGAAGTAAGAGTGGACTTGTCTAATGATGAATAATTAATAATAAAGAATAAGAAAATAATAAATTTTATAATCTACAAATTCATGTGAGTATGGGATTTTGTTACTACGTACTTGCCTTCAATTTATTTAGTGTAATGTAGTTAAAAATTAATGCAAGTTAGTAGATATTTAAAGCTTTGATATTTTGTAATTTTATTCTTTAATCTTATAGGTTATGACATTGTATTATAATTAAAGGCCTGATGATGGAGACACATATAGTCTCCGAAACGTTGCCAAGATAATAAATATATGTCATCATTTCGACTGTCTAAAATCATTTGGAACTTTCATATACTCAACAATTAAATTACTTTACATTAAGCCTCAACAAACGTTTCAAAACTTTCTCAAAATTGGTCCAAAAACGTTTCCTTGAAGTTCTTCGTCTGATAGAGCAAAATATGGTAAAAAGTAATGACGTAGGTCGCATTGCCATTGCACCTCCTGATTTTCGAAAATTTCAAAAGTTTAATACCTTTTGGCGTCTCTCCACAACTACAATAATCAAAATAGAACTTTTTTTATTCATAATTGTCTTGTATTTCTTTTTGAAATATATTCTCTTTGGCCAGTATCTGAGGACAAATTTTTCTTTTCTTCATAATTTTTTTATTACAAAAAGATTTATAAGCATACAATCTTATATGTACAATACTTCTATGCTTATAAAAGCTTTTAAGAGGAAAAGAAAAAAAAACTGTCTTTATGTACTGGCCAAACATAATAGAATTATTTTCCTAAAAGAAGTGATTTGTCTGTTCATCAAAACAAGATCTTTAAATAAGCAGGATTACCTTTTTCGTAAATATGAGTAGTTTTGCTTAAATTTAGGCAATATAAGCAATATTTAAACACATAACATATAGGCAATATTTAAACAATTTTAAACAATTATTTTTTTCAAAAACAATCCCAAATTATTTATTTTATTTTTTCCTCATGTGTAGCAAAGAACTGTAAAGAAAGTGGTGCCCGCCCCATTTTCGGCGAACTCTGTTTTATCGAAAATTGAAACGAAAAATTAACACTGCAAAAGTACAATATTGATGATCGAGATTTTTTCGATAAGTGAAATTTGTTCTAAAAATCATTTCTTTAAAGATCATGTACAATTGTGTTTGAAATATGAGTAGTTTAGCGTACTTTTACAAATTTTCGAAATTGTAAATTTGAATTTCCCGCACTTCCTTTGCTAGAATCTTTTACAAGATATCACGCAGCGTTTTCAAAGAATGGGTACGCCGCGATATGACAATTTAAATATTTCGTAATAACTTCACATTATTGGTCGGCATCATGGAAGGGATAGAGATGGGATAAGGGGATTTATATATTTAACGTAAACGTTACGATGGCTCTACTTTCAATGACATGGTACTACATGGTTTCAACTACATTAAAGCCGGACAGAATGTACACACAAAATATATGGATAAGATGGACATTACATACTGACACGGCAGACACGGAATATATTTCACACACTGCACACAATTAGATAATACTAAAGCGTTGAATTTATGATGATATTGTGATAAAATAAATGATGAATTATTTTACTTAATTTAATTTAATTTGCTAGTTCAGTTTTTTTTTGGTTCTCTACGATGACACCACGCTTTCCTGCAGGCTGGTTGTCACTGGGTTGCCCTCTATACAGAGAAGCCTGGAAGTCTGAAATTATTTATATTCCCAGGGAATTGCATATAACTTGGCATAACAATAATTTTATTATTGAAAATTGATTTGAATTTTTAGAGTAACAATATAAATTCTATTGATTTTTAGCATGCATTTGGTTAACACTGTACCGAATTGTCTGGCGTTGTGAAACGAGGCCCCGCAGTTCGTAGCACCCTTGGCTTCCGCGCCGAAAATCCCTCTTCGCGCCGGTCGTCGCCGAAGTCGTCTGCTTCTCTCTTGATGACTTACTTCTTGCACTATTGTTCCAAATTCGATTTCCCCTATTCACAGCGCTGTCCTACTTAAATTACTCAAGACTACCTTCGCGCCGCTACCACCACGATGCCAGTCACCAACCAAAACTCTAGTCCAGAGCCCCCTCCTGCACGTCAACAAACATTCGTTCCCTAGTAACCGCTTCACCGTCCAGATTAAAACGCGGCGTTTGTTTTGTAATATTTTGTATATTACAATATATTTGCTTTAAAATGATTAATTTCGAACAAACGATTTAATTGTGTTCCAGATATAATATTTAAATAAATAATACATTGGAAATCTTACTTTTTTGAATTAATAAGGTGATTTTGATTGGAATGGCCATCTATATTGAACTTTTATTTTAAATGTGAAATTATCTTTGCTTTCTTTACAACGTGCTGCAAATACAGTAACAGTTGGCATTCATATTTGAAGGGGGTTAAAAAGGTCTAACGTTCCTGACTATCAAAATAATTGCAGATATGCACCGCTCAGGTACTGCGTTTTATTTTTTTTGAATTGTTGTAAATATTATTTATACACTTTTTTGTCAAGTCTTTTTTGCAAGTATTTCAAACTATATTTCCTATCCCGATTACAAATCCCGTTTCGCATGTCAAGCCCCTTGCTCTTCCTTCCGTTCCCCTTCCTTTCCCCTTCCTTTCCGTCATATCGTCCGCACGCACAATTTGGCCGTTCTGCCTACAACTCCCGCCCCTCCAATCCATCCTATTCCGCTCCAAGCCCCTCTTGCTATAGGGCTACCACGGCTGCCCTGCCCACACCTTCTGCCCCGCCCGTCCAGTCATCTGCTGGATCATTACTTCCCGGTGAAGATGCTTCGTCCGTCTCCCCTGCACGCCCTAGCTGGCATGCTACGGCCGTCCTGCCAACACCTCCTGCCACAGATTCAGCTCCTTCTGCTCTGTCTCCTCCCTTCCTCTATCGCGCACCCCACGCTTCTTCAGTCCTTCCGCCGCGCCCATTTCTTCCACTCGGTTTGGTTTTTCGCTCCGCCACTGCTCCTCCGGCTAATTCTCCCTCCGGCTTTCTCTCGCTCTTTTCGCTTATTCTCCCTTGCCCGTTCCTTGCTGCCCTTCCGCCAGCTCTGCCCGCTCGTCCGGTCCTGCTCGGCCCCGCCTGGCGTCACACACCCAGAAACAATGAAGCCCAAATTGATTAGGGTTTGCATTTAGTGATTATTAAAAAGCCATTTTAAGGTAACGGTTTCAAGTAGTAACCACGCTATTTTACATTCTTGGCCCCTCGAAAGGATTTCATTCTCGGCCTTCAAATTTCGGATCAATCACTCCAGAGGTTTCAAGCACTGCACTTCTACGTTTACCGGGTGACCAGTCGGGAGCTTATCCTGGCCGAGGCTTGTGCCCTCTTGGAGGAGGCAAAACTCCTCAAGTTTAAGTAGGTACCAGATCTCACATTCCAACGCGTGAGGAGCACCTCTACCTCCACACGTGATTTAGAACTACGTAATTGACGCTCCCGGAATCACCACTTAGTCATTCTAAGCAGCATGGGCTTAGTTTTTAATATTCTAGTTTGTAATATAACTTTGAACTGGACATACTTGACCCTACCTTGCATGCCCCTATGCATTTAGGCGCCACGATCTCGCAGAAACACTGGCGTCATCTTATGCACCTGCCTTGTTCTCAGACAATAGTATAAGCAGCGTTCCGTTAACCTTTTCGACAACAGAACCATCCCGCTTGCCAGTGGTGACCCACACAACCTCCGCGAACTCTCCACCACACCCGCCCGGCCGCGTCCGCCTGACCCTGAAAGAGAGAAATTTCCGGTTTCTTTCTCGCCGGCCGCCTGGGCGTTTCGCGAGTTTGTTTGCGTAAGTGCTCCACCCACCCCCGTCCAGCGGCGGAACACAAGCGTGAGAGAACGGGGAAACCGGTGTTGTTTCGACGGCGGCGTTGCCATAAACAGCAGTTAGGGGGCGGTAAGTGAAAAGTGTTCTGGTCACAAGGCGGCCGGGCTATTGTCGGAGGTATGAACAAAGGAAAGTGGTTTTCTCAAACACTTCGCTCTCAAGGCCACCCCGGCGCCGCGGTTGCTGCGTGAAACAACACACCCATCGCGCAGAAAATCTTTCTAGTGCTATTACGTTGCCGACGATTGCGGGAACGCCTTGGTGTTGGATTGTACTTGGTGATGGAAGTTGGAAGCTATAATCTCAACAGTTGGAGAAACATGCAATTTGGCTTTCTGCGCGTTACGAATTGTGAATTGACGGTTATGAATGTAAGTTCTTGGGAATTGATGATCTAAAATGAACAATTTCTGAAACAATTTCGTGGTTTGTAAACTAGGTTAAAACGTGTTGAAATTACGGATTATTTTTCGATCTTTTAATGTAAGAATGTAAAATGACTTGTAGTTCTTATTATCTCAGCTTTCTTCTATTCATTTCAAATTAACAAAAATGCACGTTATTTTAAAGTTTGGTTACGTGCAGTAACAATTGTTCGCAAGTCTGATATTCCACGTATTTAATTGCTTTTGCTTATTGATAACGATTACGACTTCGATACACGAACAAAAAAGCGTTCCGCAAAAGAAGACATGTCATTCGTTTCGAAAAAGAAACAACTGAAAGGTAGAGCTTACCGTGTTTACTTCGTATGTTAAATGTGCTATTATTGATATATCTTTTCTAGAAAATGGCTAACTAGAAAATTACGACCTTTCACACACTTAAAGATACAGCCATTGTTATTATTTTGACATTTTTGAGTTGATTAAAAATAATTAGTATTTTTACCTATTTTTTCAGCATTTGTGGACAAACGTTTTTTATATTTTTTATTATTGAATATTGTTTGTATAAAATGCCAATTTATTGTCAATACTGCAATAAATGTGTCCTGTAAACTGCAATAAATTGTGAACAATAGTTTCTGAGAGGAGTGTAACATTTGTTACAAAATAAGTACATTTACAGCAAACGCCATTTGAAAAAAGTCTCTATTTGCCACTGCTTTACTAGAATATTCCTACACTACATTATAAATTATCTTTTTCAGCGGAAAAGATGAGTGCTAGCAACGTAAGAGCAAGAGTATGTTTCAGTAACTAATTAATAATGCTACATGCATTCAAAATTACGAAGAAATTGCCATATTTGTTGTGTGCAGTGTCGAAAAAGGGGGCGTGGCTCATGAGCACTCGGTCATTTCAATAAGAATTAAAGGGACTTCGAGGCGGTCTACAAGCAAAATGTTAATATATTTGGAAAGAGTAATATTTATTAAAGAAGTTATTTATTTACCCAAAAAAACTAAATCGTCGTGATCCATTTCATTGTACCCTCTCCCCTTAAAAGACGCATTCTCTAAATCACAACACATTCTTTTATCACAAACGATATGATTGGTAACGACTTCAATTTCCCGATTCTTCCTTAATTTAGCAAACATATTTTTTATCTTAGGGTCAAAGTATTTACATTATATCATCTTATGCGCGAGTTATATTGCGTATGTATTCACTTTCTCCGCCATTTGCGTCCTACGTGTTAGAGGTAATTAGCCGTCAGGAATTCTGATGAGCCATGAGCTTTTTGCCAGTCACCCCTGGGGGGGGGGAATGATCCCTGAGATTGTAAATGTTTTATATAATGTACTCCCGTTGAACTATACTTTGCAAAGTGGATTATATTTATTTACATTTTTTAGTTAACACCAAAAATAATAAATAGACTGAGTGACATGTTAAGGAAGGAATAAACAGGGGGCACTTTAATGGGAAATTTAATCACAGGAGGAGAAGTTCATGTGTAAAACATCTCAGCTTGAGTTCAATGGATGAAGAGAAACTGGGCGAATCGGACGATTGAGAGAGGTGATATACTCAACAGAAGAATACTGCAGTTATCATCATACGACATGGGTCCTATGATACAATTAAACCAGTCATTGACTGGAAATGGCTATGTTCGGCTACTTGGGACCATTTGCTTGGAGACCATTCATGGAGTTCATGTTGCGTGACGACGATGGGTTTTTTATGGTGGTATTGTCCCATGTCACCAGGCTACAATTGTTCGTGATTGGTTTGAGGAATATTCTGCACAATTCTAGCGAATAATTTGGAAACCCATATTGCCTGGCATGAATCCCATCGATTATATATGAGATATAATCGAGAGGATAGTTTTTGCACCATCTTTTGAAATATACAGAACGACTATAGAGGCAGATTTGGCTCAATGTTTCTGCAAGAGTCTTCCAACGACTTGTTGAGACCATGTCAACACGTCGAGAAACTGCACTTCGCCATGCAAAAGGAGGTCCAACATACTGTTTGGAGGTTTGGTCACCTCCGTGTAATACACTATTAATTATTTCAATTTTCAATTTTATTTTAATTTAAACATTTTTCTTTCTCGATAATATTTCTAATAACATTAAAGAAGCTTTATACACCTTAATTGAATGGAAACAATTCACATATCTCGCCAATTTCCGCTACTGCTTTTTGTTTTCCTGTTTTATTCTCTTAGGGAATAAAAATATATAAATTAAAAAGAAAAAGAAAAAATTAATGAAGTTCAATATTTAAAAATAAAGTCAATACAAAAAATCGAAGTTTTCATCTCCTCGCTCGGGACACTTCTAACCTCGGGACAGTAGGACATTATTCAGGCAACTCCATTGTAGTTAATAGCATTGTACAGGGAAATATTCAGCAAACGCCGATGTCTATAAGTATAACACACGACGTAGTAATCATATTCACCAGGTGGCAGTATCAACAGCTCACTACAAAAAATTCACATACAATTCATGTACATTACTCTACAACACTTTGCCAGAAGACAAGTACGATTAAATTCAATAGAAAAGTTTAAGTCCCAAGTAAAATCTTTTCTACTGCATAACTGTTTCTATACAATTCGAGACTATACCGAGCATCAAAAAGGAAAGTAGAATTAATTTTAACAATGATAGTTAATGTAATTATTTATCATTTGGACTGTATAATTCTAAAGAACCTGTAACAAGTATTGTACCACAGTTTCTGGGTTGATGGCCCCCATCTCGATCAGGTTTTTCGTCCAGTTTTCCCTGATCCTTGAGCAAATGCTGAGATGGTCCCTTGTTTTGCCTCTGGACATAAATGTAACTTCATTATTTGTGCACGTCTTCTGAATTTCAGTGGGAAATATAGTTATTCAAATTATCGTTTCTCATATTATCGCGGCAAAAAGTATTGTTCTTTCATGAAGAACATGAGGGTTCAGGGCAGGAATTTATAGCTAATTTACCTTTGAAAATATATTTTATTATATAGGAGCGAATATTTTGTCAACAAAACTCGAAAAAAAACTCTCTTTTCTGTATTCAAAATTCGACTAGAATATGGTTTAGGATAGAGACCACAGAATTATGAAAACGTGCACAAAATTCACTTCTCCCCATAGCTCGTCATACGCAGTTTTTAACTGTTTTTGACGTAAATAAAATAAATAAAATAAAATAAAATAAATAAAATAAATGTATTCATATCCTTAGGTCGTTTGTTGAAGTTGTGTCAGTTTCATTCAATCTCTAACAAACGGTGAAAATGTCATGTTTATAGTGCCAATTAGTCTTGAAATGCAATTTAGTTCTTTTCTTGCGAATTTCGTAATAAGTACAGTGAATAGCTCTTCTAATTTGTTAATTTCAGCTTACGTGTATCTTCAAACTTTAAAAAAATGTAAAATGTATCTTCTTATTTCCAAAGACGCTGTCAATTGCTCCAAAGAAAGGTAAACTTAATCGTGTTTTCGAATAAATAATGTTTCTTTTGTAATACATCAACTACTGCTATGATACAAAGTCCCGGAACTTAATAAATGATTAAATGGAATGATTTCATTTCTCAAACAGCTTTCAACATAACAAGATGGTTACTAAACAACAGTTACTGTAGTCAGCATTAATCTGGAATACTCCACTAATTGCTAGTTAGCCAATTACGAGGTTCCGTAATTACATGCCTGTGGTTTGCTGCAGCGTGAGATTGTTTTAGTGAGGTGGTGGAGCCCTGTGGTGTGCTGGTGCTGAGCTCAACAGGAATATTATGTTCATAAATCGATGATTTATTTGATGATTTTACTTTTTACCAATATTCATCACTCTAAAGTTTTATAGTTTATTCCTTATTCTAAGGTTTAATTTTATTTCAGAATTCCGTAGATAACATTTCTTATTGCCTTAGTGCAACGCAGAGAAATTTACCATCATTTTTTGAAATAGTATCATAGATATATCCTCATATGAAGTGCTCAAGAAACTTTTATTAGATTATGATTCTCGTACACCGGAACATTGCTGAACGAAAATTTTGTTGAATGAAGTGAATAACTGTGAAAATGGAAAGGAAATACAAAAGAGAAACTCGGCACACATTTCTTTTGGGGGCTAATATTTGTCAGTGAGAGCTCTCTAGGCAACACCCAACGCATCGCTCTTTGTAGCCAACAGCACCTCCCAACGTCACCTCTACACAACTCCGTCACTACAGCGCTGTCTCTGGAAATCTTTGATGCAGTGAACCGAGGACGTCCTTCGCGATGAGCTCCAGAAGAAAAAAGAGAGAAAGTGTGTGGAATGCGTTAATGATATGGGATATTTCATTTCTTTCTGACTGTCTCACACGCACTGCAAGAGCTCTTTAAACTTACTTTGAACACTAAACAGCCACACATACGAGTAATTGAAGTACCCGATTAATACTTCATGAAATGTAGCAAACTTTATTGTGAATTGTCCGTCATAAAAAAAGGAGAAAGATTATATTATAATCTGGATTCAGATGTACTACATGAAAATTGATTATTACTGATGAAATTATTACTGAGTAAATCGCGAGCGTTATTGCAAAGAAGACGAACGTTTCCATTGACTGGCTAGGTAATCAGATGAGGGTGAGAGTAAAAGAAAAATACTTTTAAAATGAAAAATGTACTTCATACATTTTGTTGTTTGTAATAAAATATGCTACTGTTAAGACTAAAAAATATACTAGTACTTGTTGTTTCTTGAGGGAAAGCCATTTTATATTAACTTTGTTTCTTAGATCTGGAGGAGATTAATAAATATTACCTCGTTACTTTCTTAAAACAGTTTCACTCTCTAGAAATTATCCACTGAATTTTAGATTGATATTACCCTTGCAGTAAGTTTGTTTGCGGAGTGTACTAACAACACGAAAACCATCCTTATCAATTACTCTAATATTATATTTTTAAATAAATAAATGGGTAGTTTCCTTTTACGTACGTACATTTTTTCTAACAGATTCGAAGTGTAAAAAAAGCATCGGAGTACATTGACGTCTTCTTTATCTTTTAATAAAGATAATTAACATGCGTGATATCTAATTTTGTATGAATCTGTCTATATAACATTTTATTATTTGGAAAGGTGAAAGCGCGAAATCTCAAAGCACAAAATATTGTTACGTCACGATCGTTGACCCAGAGGTTACCTACCTGTTGGAGCATTCATCTTTGTTCGCAACGTGAAACTGTTCCTGGATTGTCAATAACAGAATAGTAAATACTTTTAGAAGTTCCTTTACAATGATAATTTGATCTCCATGATTATAATGATCTTCATGATAATTTGAGAAATTCATTCGTTCACTGGCGTTATGACTAAACTATAATGTAAACAGTTATAATCCTGCAAATAAGGACTAGATTTACCTACCAAGAATCTCCATAAAACTGTCATATTCCATTTTTCGAGCTCGAGAGATCGTTACTAACGCACATTTCTGAAAACTGATGAGTCATCTACAAGAGAAAAAGAGGAGAAGAAAAACGAGGGCGTTCCTCCTTCTAAGGAAGAACTTACCACGAACGCATTCCTGTTAAATCCTGGTAGGATGGGCTTTCTCCACGCCGCTGCATTCGCATGTCGTTACTCAATCTTTGCCTGGGTCTCCGTCTCCGTCGTGCGTCGACACAACCCACGCTTCCGGTGTCACCGTCCCGCCCAGACATTGTCTTTGGCACCTTACTCCACTTGTCTCCTCCTTCTCCGCGTTCTCCTCCTTCTCATTCTTCTCCTCCTCCTCCTCCTCCTCATTCTTCTTCGCCTTTCAGGCCTTATCAAGCGTCACATTTCGTTTCTTCTGTCTTCATTAACAAAATTTTCGTTTGAAACATTGTTTTTATGTCATGATTAATGTTTGTTTTCAACTATATCTTCAATTATATTGCTAATTGTAATATTTATCATCACGTGTCCTCTAGCATATTAATACATTTTCCTCTTCTGCTTTGTGTGATATTTCATTGTGAAATATTTTCGATAAATTGTTTCTCTTAATAGGGAAAGATGTGAGGGTAAAATTATAAGCACGTCTTAGGGACCCTGCCCACGAGCGTTGCGTGCGAAAAGTAACGCGCGTCGAAAATAACACTGTATCTTACGCGAAACGGCACGCAAGCGCTTCGGCCATTGCGCATAAGGGACAGTATTCATCTATGACGCGCGTTACTTATTGAGCTTCAAAGTAACTCGCATGTGACGCAAGTCTCAGGTAACTTTGAATATGTTCGAAAAATTAATATTTCAGAACGCATTTCAATATCACACTCCCATTCAGTAATTCTTAATGTAGGATCTACACTTAAAATTTAATACAAGAAGTTCCATTAAAAAAATAATGAATACGATTTATTTGTGTAGTACATTATTGCCGTCTCGTTTTCAAGAAATATTCAATAGGGAAAACATCTGCAACATTAAATTTCCATTATTGTTAGATGCTGAAACGAGTATCGCCAATAGGGAATCGTCCCCCTAGGGTCCATTAAAGTAATACAAGATAGAAAACCTATCAGTTCGCGGATTATTGCATTTTTGGATTATGAGACGCACCTGCAACTCACAAAACACAATAAGCCGCAATACATTGATTTATCGATTAATGATTCCGATCGCGTCAACTATTATGGTCATTCGTCCTGTAAGTGTAGTGATTGTTTTCATTGCGTAAGTGGCGGTGAAGTTCGACCGCTGCTGTGAAGATCAGGCGCTGACCTACGTCAGCTTCCGGGTATTTCCCCAACCAGGTATCTCCTACTAGCAGGGCACCGTCCCAGCCGGGACAAGCTCTAAGCTCCCGACCGGCCTCCCGGCATGTGATAAGAGTGGACACCGCAACACACTGTACCATAGTGCATCACTCGTTAACGATACGTCTTGGAGCCTTAAATCCCTAAAAGGGGACGCACGTTACGTTTACGATACTGTAATCCACCAAATGCGATTTTTTGGGTGTCATTCTGTATTTGGAAAGTTCCTTTCCCCTATCGAGGATTATCAGAAACGCTTAAGTTCGGTTCCAGTGTGAAGCTATTTAAACTTTTAAAACAATTGATTAAACAGTTCTGTTTTTTTTCAACATTGCAAATGTTTGCTAAAATTCAATGGGGACCTCCCATATTTTTGTGGAGGTTTCTGCTCTTCGGGTGCTCTAGCTATTCAAAACATTTTACGCCCTACCCGTCGCCGAGACGTAACGTTTAGGAAAGTATTTTGTAACAGAAATTACTTAAATTAATTTTTTGAATCAACAATTTAATTTCCACACAAATATGAGCGGAAACATACTGGGGAGCTTGTGGGAGAATATACGGAAAATATAAAGAGGAACGTCGGAGGATATGTGGAAAGCACTAGGAGGAAACATGGAGAGGAACATGTAGTTAATATTGTAGGGAATATTAAGGGAAATATTCAGTAAAACATTTAGGATACCTGCGGGAAACGTGCCACACGCGGGAAACTTCTGAGAAAATGGAGGGAAACATGAAGGGACACCTGCGGTTATCATGTTTAAAGAATGGGAGAAAACATGTGAGGATTTCACAGGGAACAAGCTGAAAACGTGCCGAAAACATTCAGAGAAGGTGCAGAGGGGGAACATTCAGAAAAAAAAACGCAGGGAGGGGACGCTAGTGAATCCCGAGTTATGTATCTTTGTGCAGTATTCCACAAAGTAAGACCTTTTTGAACCTTCTATTTCATATTTGGAGTTACAGATTTTGTGGGTCATCACTACTGCGTAGCTTGCTTTGGTGGTGATAATCAAGAAGAACCTCGAAATTTATGTGAAATTAAATTGATGCGTCAATAGGTAAGACATAACGGATGTTAAAAGGTCAGGGGCTATTTGCTGGAAGTTTTTGATTCAGTATAAAAATATTTTCCCATTTTAAAATAATGTTTTGTAAGTGTGAAAAGTTACAGCACACAAGCCCAGATAGTTATATTACATGACGTGCTATTACATTATGGTTAACTTGTTTATTAATTTCTTTTCTAATTTCATATCCGATTTCACACTCTTCTCGTTTTAATTAGACTTCTCGTTTTAGTTCCCTTTCCTTACTCCTAATCTAACTCTTCTCGTTTCAGTTACCTTTCCTTACTCATAATCCAACTCTTAACGCTTTAGTTACCTTTCCTTACTCCTAATCTAACTATTCTCGTTTTAGTTACCTTTCCTTACTCCTAATCCAACTCTTCTCGCATTAGTTACCTTTCCTTA
This sequence comes from Acheta domesticus, assembly GCA_031308135.1. NCBI lineage: Eukaryota > Metazoa > Arthropoda > Insecta > Orthoptera > Gryllidae > Acheta > Acheta domesticus. Next base: position 4,312,803 of record JAHLJT010008756.1, read on the forward strand.
CTCCTAATCTAACTCTTCTCGCTTTAGTTACCTTCCCTTCCCTGCCATATCGTCACATTTCCCTCTCCTGCCCCTTGCCCCCCCCCCCTCGTCCGTGGGCGCGCACGCGGAAGCCGCGCCTTTCCCCGGCGGGGCCTCGTGGGGTCGCGGCCCCGGGCACCTGCGCCGCCGCAGGTGGGTCGCCGACCCGCGCGTGCCGACCTACGCCGCCGCCGCCGCCGCCGCCGCCGCCGCCGCCGCCAACCGGTTTCACGCGCGCGCACCTTCGCCAAGGAAGATTTTTGCTACGAATAGGCGCGTTTTCCGGAATGGGAAATTTGTTATGAAAATAAATATTTATCTTTTTATTTATTTATTAACAATTAATTTATTTACCTATATATTTATCTATTAATTAATTAATCTATTTATCTATCAATTAATTAATTCATATTTTACATACTCATTTATCTATTAATTAACTGATCTATTTATTAATTAATCTATTTATTTATCTATTTTCATCCATATTCATTTATTCGTTTACTCCTTAATTAATTTTGTTTTATTAATTAATTTATAATATTTATTTTTTCTTTACATTTTGTTACCTAATTCCATTTTAATATTTTCGTTTTTGTTTGAAGGTCTTTATTTTGAAAAAATCTCCATTACAAAAACATATTTAACCCTCGCACGGCCGAGTGGGGGACCTAACGTCCCTCAGATCTCTTTTTTCCCTTTTGATTAACAGAAAAAGAGACATTTGTTTCCCTCACGTAGGTAAATATTCATTTATTTGGAAGATTTATAACACACTTTTTATAGCAATGCGGTTTTTGGATTACGTAGAAATGATTCTGAGGAACTGAAGTTACTCATCAGTTGCCTTTCTCGTTGTTGATATTTTGACGTTCACATTTATATTTCTGTTGTATTTGACCGTTTTTTATGACTACTATGATACTATTGTGTTAGAGAAAATTGTGAGTACTAGTAGCTAGCGATTATTTTCTGTTTTACTCTCATGCAGAGTTTTACATCATTCTCAGTTGTATTGCGCGTGTTGTAAAAAACTGCGTTGAGAACAGCTATGACTGAGCGAGATATTACACAGTGGATTTCAGAGGTAGATATTTATTTTACATATTTTCTAAACATTCTCTATAAGAGTGTCCAAGTGTTCTTATAATAATGATGTGAAATTTTAAATGTTTAATATGATAGTATTCCAAAGACGATAACATGACAGACGAGTATGCAAAAGCGTTTTTTTCAACTTGTCAATATATTACAAAATATTTGACAAATTTACGCAAATGTTCTACTACAATATTGTAAGATGATAACAAGGCACAAATAAAGCAAATACTATTCTGAACTGAATATAAGAGCTTTTTTGTAACAACTTTTAGTGGGAGTCACGTGGGTCCCCCACACTAATGGTTACGTTTCAGTATCATGCTTGGACATGTGAGGGTTAAGTAAACCACGAAATTTATCACCACGGAATTTAGTACCACGGGATTTAGCACCTCGGAATTTATTTAAGTAAAGATATTTGAAAGAATGTTTAATCAGCCTCTCAAAAGATATTATTTTATAGTATTGTTCTCTAGTTAATGATAGAATTTTTCATCTTAATCGAAACTCCAAGCAGTGGACTGTTATCTCACATTGAACTTCGTCAAACCTGTTGACGTTTGCCGCATTAGAAATGTTCTTCAGTTTATGTAAACTCTCGACACTATACAATTGACCGATATGAGCTGTCTGTCGAAGAGTCTACTTATTACAATATAAAAGTCATTTTCATATATAAAGCAAAGGTTGATGGAAATGTTGCAAATCATTATTCGTGACCCAAAATAATTGAATTGAACGAAAGTGAATTAATCTGCTGCGTTATTCAAGATCAAGATTGATGCCTTATTCCATAATCAAGAAACGTGGATAAGTAAAACTAGAAAATAAATCTTCAAATGTGTAAGAAAATAGTAACAAGTTCCGTTACGCAAGTCACCTTGGTAAGATCGTTGATGTGACGACCAGACCTAACATTTTTAACAACACAATACGTGAATGTGAAGTGTCTTGTTCTAAACATTAGATTCCATGTCACTCTATGGAGTAATTGAAGTTATAATACGAATAGAAGCAGCTGATTTATGGAGCATGGTCATTGGAATATAGTGCTAAGTACATATTTGTTTGCGGACAAAATTACCTCTACATTTGAGTATTTAGCTCTGCTACTAATGACCAAGCTCTATGAAGTATCTGCTTCTTAGATATTTATGGCCATCAAAGGATTAACATAAAACGCTTCTCCAAGCACTTGAGATACCGAGAATATACAGTTTTAAACAAGATACCGTATCTTTCATGTGAGTAACTATAAAATAATTTTTTTGAATTAATTCTTAAAAGAAATCTGAGATGAATTTTAAAACGCAGTTAGAGATCAAGTACATTCAGCTGTCACTACACTTATGTAATCTAAACTAGAGTATACGTCTGAAAAAAAAAGAAAATAAAAGTACCCGAAACCTTTACTGGACTTATTTTGCAAGGTAGTTCCGAATAAAACTGAATATCTTCGAAGTTTGGTTTCGCATGTTACACTGCATAATGAAGTAATCATGAGCAGCACCAAAAACTGTGTTATAAAACTGAACAAGATGGATGAAAATACTACGTTCACACTACACTATGTCTTAGCATCTGGATTACAACTGTATTGATGTTTCATTATGCATCGCATTCTATTTGTAAGACATTTGGTTCTATCCATTTAATAATAACGACAAATCAGATGAATTACATAGATTGCTCTCATCCTTCGTCTCTTGACCTTGGCGTTGGTGTTGCATTCCTTGAGAAACGAGATCAATTCGGGATTACATACCTATTATTCCTGTTCAGAAGGTCTAGGTGTTTATTGACATTTTGGAATCAATGACTAAGTATTTAGATGATAGGTGGTTCGCCTTAAACAACGCAAATGCAAAGTAGAAAACTTCACGTCTCCTAATTTGATGACAAACTGTGGCAGAAATTATTTACATCTTGAGAGGTCACCTTTGGTTATTGTAATTCGAATTTACTTTTACTCCAAGTGAAATTTATGACAAAGTAGGATTGCTGTCAGTTATTATTTTCATTCTTCATGTATTCACTTTCAATCACTTTTGACTCTTGAGCTAGAGTTGGTAAGTGGCACCCAGTTGGCATGAGGCATCATGCAACTTCAAACGCCTTTGGTCCCGCTACTACATTTTTTCCCCGCACTCCATTCGGGACCCTAAGGCATTAGTATAAATAAGACCTACTGAATGATCGAGATCTGAGCAATCAGCAGATATTGTCAATGCATTTGGAAGGATCGGGGTCTTACCTATGTTAAACACCAGCGATGCTGGTCAAACAATTGCAGAAATCGATGAAATTTAATAAAAATCTTTTCAGATTTATTTCAAAAATTAATCAAAATCAAAACGTAAGGAACAGAGACTGTACAATATTCGTACATTTAAACAAAAATACCTTATTTTATGTCTCCTATTCTCTGTAATTTACTACCTTTCTCTTACTATCAAACCCAGTTTAAAAAAAAATTCACCGAATTGAAACATGAAATTTTGACCTTTTCATATAATGAAATTTTAGTAATTTTTCGACGTTAATAATCAGGTACGGAATTTAGTAATGTAATATATTTATCACCCAATACTTTCAACCTTTGTACTATTGATACAAGGTTCCGGTAAGTCTTTGAGTTTCAGTGACTCCTTCCTGTAGTCAACCACCGTTCTAGTAATACTCTTTAATCTCCACTCGTCCTCTACTTATCCACGTTCAGTCCATGCCATGTTCACTCCGCTGACTTCGAACTGGAGAACTCCCCCCCATCCAATGCTATTTAAAACTTCTCAAATGACAATTCCTATAAAACTGCCTCCTATCAAAATCGTTACAACTACTTTCATCAATCTTTAATAACATATCTGCATCTTCTCTATCTGAAATGACTTCTCTATATTATGTTCTGTCTATTCAACTAACATTAGTAGTAATGGAAACTTCACACACTCCTTATTTTGTCTCAATTTGATAACACAGAGATCTCATATTTTCTACAAGTCTCAGAAACAATCCATGTTAAGTTTACAAAATTACATTTTTAATGAAATCCCTCTGTGTCCCTGTTACAAATTTAATAAACCCAATGCTCTCGCAAGAGCGTATGCACAAGTGAATGCCCGCGATAGTATGTAATGCCCTTTGAATTCAGCTGCAGCAGTAATGCCATTCACTAAACGTGCTGTACGGCCCCTCTCATGAGGTAATTTAATAAAAAAACTTTAAGTTCAACCAAAAACGTTAGTCAGAATCGACAAAAACGTACAAATATAAAAATTAAAAGGAACAATATATATACAAATATTAAAAACAAAAAAATATAGTCATTTGGGGTGACTTTCAGATCTTGACTTTCCATCCATCCAATGATCCACCTGACTTTCAGATGGATCATTCAGAATCGTCCCATGGTTAAAGCATCGGCAAAAAAGCACCAAAATTTAATTTAACAAACATTTACTAAATTGTTGCGTTGTGCAAAGCCACCCTCCACGATCTGAAGTCACCCCAAGTGACTGTACCTGATAAATACATCTAAGACACACGATTCGTAATATAATGCCTCATAAATACCAGATACAAATTTCCTGCATCCCCGCCCGCTACGTGGAATTAGCAGGTATTAAAATCCCAGCCCTTCGGTTCTCTCTCTCTCTCTCTCTCCCGCCGCTACGGTTGACGCCGCTCGCGCACACAGCGTTCCCGAGGTGACGACGGCGCCGGCGTCCTAGGCGTCGTAGGCGTCGCGGCGCCGGAGAAAGTGCCCGGACGCTTCCTCGGAGCCACCCGCCTCCGGATAAGCGCCGCGTCTTCGCCTCCGCCCCTCACCCCGCCCCCGCCCCCGCCCCCGCCTCGCCCGGACGCGCAGCAGTAAACCTCTTCCTGGCAGAGCCGCTTTTCCCAGTGTCGCTCGCCGGACGACTACCGCTCACGGCGATATCGACCACGTTCGGTGACGGCCCTTAATGTATCACTGAGTGGCCGGGATTGTCTCGCTCACGGTTCGTTTCCGGGCTATTCGGTTGAGTCTCCATTTCCGGTAGGTTAAGATAAATTACTTTGTAGCGCTTGGAAGAGTGCTCAGTTCGAGTTTCTTCTAAGAGTTTTCATTTGCATTACGAACTGCCTATGTTTCTAGAGGACATATCAAATCAATACGTTGCACGTCATATTACAATAAATTAATTAGAGAGTTTTTGCCACCTCGAACGTTGAGCACTATAGTCTATTAACCACTAGATTACACGATAGACGCCCGTTTTGAAATCATATGTTGGAGGCTGAAACAATCGACAGCAGCAACATTATTAGCACGGCAGATTATTCCGAATTTTCGATGCTGCATGCGTATAGCATCTTTCTATTGCTATTATTTTGCTATTATTTTGATATAAAACTGTTCTTTTCCTTCTGTAAAAATTCATTTCTTTTGAATTCGCAAGCTACATACACAACAGGCTGATTGTAGTGTTACGAAATCAAAGGTTTTTTTATAGTAAAAACATATCTCAGTCTCCAAAATCCATTGAGCGTGTGTTCAAATGGGTTCATATCTTAGTTCTGGAAATAATAATATAGCTACACTATTATTTTATTGTGCTCTCCTTTTGCTAATTGTAATAGGAGAAGAGGCGAGGGGGGTAGGTTGCTATTTTGTTGGTAAACTTGCAGTGCGTTTGGAGATGATATGTTTTCGATTACTCAGAAACAAAGATTTCTCGTTCTGAAATATTGATAATCATGCTTTGTTAGTATCCTCAGTCATCATTCAACTACGATGGATTGTAAAAGAATGGGTGGGGCACAAACTGAGTGCAGTACGCTTTATACTTCTCCCCCATACATCGTTCACAGTTTCTGTTTCTTCTTTAAAGAAATAAATAATATGGAATATCGAATAAACTCGTATGATTCTCTCCGGGAAGAAAATACTGTATATTATGTCTAGTTAAATTTTTAAATTCAATTTTTCTAAATTTAATTTTTATCAGAATGATCAGAAATTACGTAAAATATATCGTAATTGCAAAATTTTAAAATACAATTTATTGACATTAGTTGAGTATTCAAGAATCCAGTGATAACATTTACAACATAATGCATAGCACTCGTATCTCTGAAACAGCCTCCTGGTGGTTGTGCACAGAACTGTTGGTGAGCTATCACCTTTGTGTTCGTTTCTTTTTTGTTTGTAATTGTTTCACGTTGTGGACATTTTCTAAACATGCAGCACTCGCTAAAGTGTATGAAGTATTTGTGGACTTCTTTATGCTCTATGTGGGTTACGAACAAGTTTATTAATTAGAAGAATTGAGCAACGTTACAATGCTTCGAGAAAATAAAGGACCTTATTTTCACGAGAATGCGTTTGGTTCTCAAGGAGGTGCATCTGCACAAAAAGATGAGTCGCAAAAGCATTTGGAAATGGTGAAAGCTCAAGTTGAAGAAGTGGTTGGAATCATGCAAGTGAATGTGGAAAAAGTACTGGAAAGGGAGCAACGTCTGGCCGACTTGGATAATCGAAGCGAAGCCCTGCAGATGGGTGCAACACAATTTGAAACGCAATCGAAGAGAATAAGGCGAAAAACGTGGTGGGAACATCGAAAAATGATGTTCTATATTTGTGTGATGACTCTCATTATGATTGGTCTTATTGTTGTGATTTATCGTTATTCTGGTGAAAAGTAAAACTGTAGAATAAGTTCACTTTGGATCATTTCGTTATTAGTGTGTTGTGAACTTTGAATGTATTTGTGGTGAATTCCTTTGGGAAAATTACACTATATTGTGATGTTTTCCTGTGTTCAATTACGATTTAAGTGAAGAGAGTCCTCGTTACATTGTTTACATGGCTTCAGTGTCTTTCATTCACATTCCTTCTCATAGTTGGGCAGTATTTAATTTATTTGTTTACACATATCCTGTGGCTAATTTAAATATTAATATCAAATTACCAAGATGTTAATTTATGAGTAAATCATCGCATTAAAAATTAGATGTCCACTTATATTTTTTCACTAATTATATACCTGTTGCAAAACACATCTCTAAATTAATTTTGTGAAAAGTTTTAAATGCGCTTCTAGTAACAGCATTTTAGATGGAATCATTTCATTTGTTTGTATTTGCTTAAAATTTTACTTTAGAAAATCTGCTACTAAAATATTCATATACAATGATTTATTACATATTTTCTTGTTTAATTTATTAACTATTCTTAAATTATATGATGTAACGATTTTTCAACATCGACTGCAAAATCATTCGAAATCTTCTTTCGCTACATCCTGTGTTACTTATTTCAGTTTCTAGTCATTCTAGGCAATTTAAATATAATGCAAACTGAAATTTGGCCAGACCCTTGAGTTACGGAATAAGAAGACTATTTTCAAAACTTTGAAGACTAGAATCTTTGGTAATATTTTTCGTTAAATGTTCGCTCTACTAAATTATTTTCCCATAATACACAGGGAAAGTTAAAAATCTAACCACCTTTTTCTTCGTTAGATGATTTCAAGGAGCTGAGGACAAAGCGAACAATAGATAATGAAAGAGAAGAGGAGCCACAGACCGAAGCGAAGCGTCTGAAAGACTTCTCGTGCGAATGTTGGTGATCTGCAAGAGAACGTGGGCTACAAAAGGCAGGGTACGCCCCCTTCACGGGCCTTCCTTTGTTTGGCAACGTCGCGGCCTTTGCCCGACCTCTTTGCGCATCTTCTCTGGTTTGCGCACTTTCCATTATTGCGACTCTTCCACGGAACAAAGAGCGCAGCTGTGTCGCACCGCAGCGCTTTGCAAATCTCGCGCTTCATCTGTTTGTTGAGGTGGCTCGGTTGCGCTTCTGGAAGGGCATGCGTTTTGAAATAGTGTTTCCTTCCCGCTGAGCAGAAGCTGTATTGCTCGTTACTCCTTTTACCGTCGTCACTTGAACTCGACGCTCTTTCCAGCGCGCTCGGGTAAGTACGGTGTACTCGTTAAGATGGAATGAAAAGAAGCAGGAATACCATTATTTACTGCGTCTGGCAGTACAAACCACGTTTTCAGTGATGTAAATGTCAACTTCTTTTCCTTCTTACCCTGCCTTCATGTCGAGCCATATTTAACAAGAATGACATTCAGATATGTATTATTTCTAGCATCGTTTGTTTCTATCTTAAAAAATATGAAATAAAAACGAGAATATTATTAAAATAAATATTGAATCATAAAAAGAAATTTAATAGACAGCAAAAATATATTGGGGATATTACTAATATTTTCATAAACAGGTTCTTACTTTAAATAAGTTCTGACAGGCAGCGAAATTGTTTATTATTGTGGACAAAATGTGAAATTGGGAAAATAATTTAATCCACTAGTTCCTAAAATATTTTCTTATTTTTCATTCTAACAACGTTTTAAGAACCGGTCTCGTTCCCATGATTAGGTACTGCAAGAACTATATAAGGTCATATGTTATTATACAAATATCCCAAAATTGGGTTATATTGAAGAATAAGAAAATATTATAGTAATTATCTGTATTAAATTATATCCCCAATTTGATATTTTCACCATAATAATTAACCATTTGACAGTCTCTCTCTCTATATAATATAATATATATATAATATATAATATAATATATATATATAATATAATATATATAATATATAATATATTTATATATACCGCATTTAAAATAATTTAATTTCAATAGTATCCATATCATAAGAAATTGAGCTTTTAATTTTAATGTCTTGAAATTGGATTAATTAAATATTGGTATGAATATTTGTCCACTCATACCATAACAAATTTAGTTATTACATTCGGCTCTCCGAGTCAGTAATTTACTATTGGCAATGTATATGGAAATAACAATGACATAATCACATATTTGAACGCCCACGCGCCAAGAATCTAGCAATTTCACTTTCTCCGTACACACATAAAATGTGAAGCAAAATATGCCGCGAGTAAATGCTTCCACTAGGAAGATCAAATTGTGGCTTGTTTGTGCTTATTTTGAAGGCGAGAAGAGTGGCCCCTGATAAAGTGTTTAGGGAAGCTTTCTTAAATTTCTAATTATCACCCACCTGTGAAATAGAGCAAAAATACAGACTTCTCGAATAAATCACAAGTATTCGTAATGTTATTTGGGAATGGGGTTTAACAGTAAATCGTATTAACATTACGAAAATGAACGATTCAGCGTCACAGAATTGATGATGGCAAGATGAATTTCTTTTGAGACAGGTTGTGATTGACTGATAGGGATTCCGGGCGCGGAAAATATTAAGGTCGTTAGTCCCGTAAGTGTAGTGCATCGAAGTGTGGCGGTGATATTCCCCTCCTGGATGGTGAGATCCGGCGCCGACCTACCGTACACCCCCTCCCCCAAGCCGGGACAAGCTCTGAGCCCCCAACCGGTCTCCCGGCATGTGTGGTAATATACTGCATGTTAATGTGTGTGTGTGTGTAAGGGGTGAGGATAAGCCCAGGATGAGGAAGGAGAGATCGCGCGGTGTCCATGTCCCGTTTGTTAGGGTACTGCTCCGGCATTCGCCTGGTGTTGATTTTAGAAAAACGACGGAAAACTACCGATCAGAGTAACCGATCGCTAGAATTCTTCTCCAGACAGCGACTGAATCCGACCTAGCTGACAAACTAGTGTCGAAATTTCTGTCACCGGACCTACGACATTCCCGGTCAGACGCATTGCAATGACATCAGTAGATGCACTTCTCCTGATTTGATCAGTGGCGTATCCGCTGTGGTGATGTTGCGCCCCCTAATACCCAACATTGTTTTCTAAGTTTACTCAATTTATTAGAAATAGTTAACTCATATGTATTTCATTACATCCAAGGTAATATTATCATAATGAAAATGTTCGATCAGTGTTTACATTTCAAGTTATTTAAAAATTATTTATTGGAACTGTCTTCACTGAAATTCTTCAAGCAATTAGAAAGGAGATTCTTTAATTTTTCCGATCTTGCTGACCATGTCTCGCTATTTGACCGCGATGCTCTCGAATTGGTAATTAGAACAATAACATTTTAAATCTATAATATATCGAGAATCCATTAAAGAATCAACTGTAAATGACTATGTGAGTTCGAGTGTTGCACTTGTTCGTTGGTACTTGCGCGAGCGCGGTGCTCATCCTAGAGCGCCGTTAAGTTCGCTCGCTTAGGTGCGCGTAATAGCCACGACGTCTTCTCTTCGCCTCTCGAGGTTGGAATAGGTGTATGGCACGTGCGATAGCGTTGCAGAACTGTACATGCAATAAACATAAGGAAACTTTCATGTACTTGCTACATTTACTACACAAGGACAAACTGTTAATTTATAACAAGATGTCACATGACGAGTTTTCTGCCAGAAATACACAGTATTCTGTTTCCATTAGCCAAAGGTAAACTGTACTTTTTAATTCCACTTTTTAGTTTTTCGCATACTACTTACGTGTTACAGATAATGTTGGAGCAAAACGTCGATTTTTCATCAGAAGAATTCGCATTGTAGGTCTCCAATTCCGAAGAAGTGAATAATAAATTCGTGGCGCGATATACAGGATGGCCCATTTAACTTGACAAATCAAAATAACTCGAAAAATATGCAACGTACAAAAAATGTCAATAGCAAAATTTAATATCTTCAAGGGAGACATCAGTCAGACCTAAAATAAAACTTCCCCGCTCGTCCCTTGGGGGTGAGGCTGGAGCCAACTTTGACATCTTAAATGGGAACTCCCACTTTTTAATTGCAGATTATGATTCAACACTAAAAAATAAAAAAGTTTGGTCAAAAACAGTTTTTGATCGAGAGAGACGATCCTATTATTTGTATTCACGTACGTCCAGCGGCTTCAATCCGCCCGAGCTGACTTAACCACGTTAAATCAAATTCTTTAATGAGAAAATGGGGGGTTCCCTTTAAGATTTCAAAGTCGCCTCCTCCACCTCTAGGTGTTGGGGGAAGGAGATTTGAAGTCAGGCAGATTTTCCCATTGGAGATACTAATTTTTTCTCTGAAAAATGTGTGGATTGTCCCTCACGATCAAAAAATGTTTTAGACCAAACATGTATTTTGTAGTTTAGAATCCTAATCTGCAATAAAAAGTGGGGGTTCCCATTTAAGATATCAAAGTTGCCTCGCTCCAAAATGCCATTGTTGTCGAGTGAGAGAGTATTTAGTGTTGCCGGGGGGCGTCAACTACCACGGTGTAAGATTGTCTTGGTAAATCCAAGGAGGAGGCGGCGGTACACCTTCCCCGCTGGTACTAGAAATTCGGCACCAAACTACCAGAGCGTCGGCTTGTCGGTGTTTTCCTTCTCCAGGTATCTCTAAGCGGGGCACTGCCTTATTCGGGGCAAGCTGTAAATAGACCGAACAAGCTCTAAAGAGGGAAAAGTTCTAAAGCTCCCGATTGCCCTCCCGATGTGTGTATGGTATGTAATGCATATGAGAATGAGTGTGAGCAGAGTGGAGGGGAGGTACGAATGAGAAAGAAAAGATTGTACGCGATCGGTGGATCCTTTGTTAAAGTAGTCCTCCAAAATTCGCCTGGTACGGAAAACCGTTGAATGAAGCCGCTAGAAGGTCGAATTCACCTCAGCTGGAATTTCACAGCTGTTTATAGCTCGGGTTTTAAAACGCGGCACGTCAGGGCCTGTCTTCACGATGGAATATCTCACGACATTTCGCGTCTTCTTGGTCGTGCCGCTAGATGCCAATGGTCACATCGCTCTGCTTGATACAGTCGCGATCATGCGCCATCTAGCACCACGATCGAGAAAGACGCGAAATGCCGGGAGGTATTCCATCGAGAAGACAGGCCCTGACGCGCCAAGTTATAAAAACCGAAGTATAGCTGTTGTCGTAAATCGGACACCACCCCGGAATTCGATTCCGAAGAACCTTCTTGTCACCAATGCAGCAGATGGGTACAAGTATGATGCTACTGAGATATTGCAGCGGGTCATTATTGTTACAGTAGCACACGTATTCTCTCACTTATCCTGCGATAATAATTTAAAATCTTGTGTACTAATTCTTGAAATACCGCTTGGTTGATCAGCGTCACTCTGATTTTCAACATCTAAAAACTGAAAAATAAGTTGATTATTTCATATTTCGGTCTTCCTATATTGTAGTGCTAAACGGTTGTTTATGACAGCTATTACACATGATAAAAATGTCTTTTCACTCTCATAAGAGTCTGTTATTGGTGTGATTATTTATATCTGGAGCAGGGCAAGAAACCATCTGTGCGACCCAGTCGAAAGTGTTATAGAGAAAGGGGATGAAGAGCACCTACTTGCAAGAGCACTAAGAGCAAAATGGCATGTTGCAACATGGGAGACACCTGTTCAGAAAATTACTGGAACATAATGTATCTTTTAAATGTTCACTGTTAGACAGTTGTGAAAGGGTAAGTGTTGGGGACATTGCCCCAATAACTATGGATTGCACATTCACAATAACTGAAAAGGAGTCATCTCGAATAATTATGGGAATATCTCGTCCAAACTTAAGACATCTGGAGAGTAATGTTCGCCAGATATCCGTGCAGATCTTGGCACATCAATACGAAGGCTCTCTGTTCGTTGTTAGGTCAGTGGAATAAAATTCTCCTTAAACTATTTTTGTGATGCTTAAAATAGTTTGACGGGCTTAAAATAGTTTGACGATGCTTACTAGTTTTATGATTCCCAGTTACCTTTAAGTGAAATCGATGGTAAATATTTTATGAAATTGGAAATGACAAAATGAAATAAAGTAACTTAGGTATTTTGATGAGCACAAGAATGTACAAGATCTACATCAAACATGAGTAAAAACTGCCCTCAACTTGCTAAATAATAAGTTGCAGTTCTGAAGATAATTTTTAAAGACAATTTAGAAGAGTTCAGTCACGGTATTTGATTATAATGAGCCTTTATAGCACTAGAAACTCTGCTGAAGAATGACATAATTGCTCTTGACTTATTGCATTCCATTGTAAGATGTGCTTCAGGTTGAAAGGAAGTCAGAGGGGTTGAAAGAAGTCAGAAGATTTTAGAAGCTTTGGTTTCATCAGAGAAGTGGTAGACAAGGAAGAAAGTACTCTGCACAGACAGTAGAATACTCGTAAATTTTATTTTACAGTACTGGAACGCTTGAATTGCTATTGTAGAAGATGCCGAATTCCAAAACAGGCAGAACAGCAACGGCGTTACATGCGCCAATGCTTTCTCGAGTAGACTGATTAGTAATTCCGGACGCATCAACGGAAAAGGTCATTAATCCACCATGTGTAGTGCATGTTTTTACCGTGGGATGTGGCGGTAGTTTCCCTCCTCTGGATGGTGAGATCTGGTGTCGAACTTACCGTCGGCTCGCAGGGTTTTCCCCAACCAGGAATTTCTCAGCAGCGAGGCTAAAGCTCTCGCCTGATATCCCTGCAGTTTGGTTGTGTAGTGCATGTACGTTTAAGCAAACGGGTGAGGATGGGACAATGAAGAGAAAGAAAAGATCGCGCGGGGTTCTTGTCCCGTTTGTTAGGGTCCTGCTCCAGCATCTCGTCTAGGTGTTGATTGGAGAAATCATGGAAAACTTCCGATAAGAGCAACCAGCCGCTAGAATTCTCTAACAGCGACTGAATCCGACTTATCTATGTATCTAGTGTCGAAAATCCTGCCATCGTTAGGAATAGAACCCTAACAGCTTCTGGTCAGAGACACTGCAGTGACATCAACTGATACCCTAAGCCACCTAAGTCTGTCTCTCTCAGAGGAATTAACCGCTCTACATCACACTGAATTTTGCAATATTAAAAATATAATATAGCATGAAAGATGCTTTGTTATTCATATAAATTTCAATTGATTTGTTAATCTACTTAATAATTAAGTAGATTTCTACTTAATACATTTTTTGGTCGCGAATCGGTCATCTTTTGGATCACGCAAACGTGCAACTGTACTCACCGAGACCCGGTGGAATTTTTCCCGAGGTGCACGTGACTTTCTTTGGGGGAAGGGGATCAACATTTCCATGCTGAATCCATTTTTACACCCTAGGAAGCCTGCTAGCCCTGGGAAGATGAGGTATATGATGATGATGATGATGATGATGATGATGAAGGATGAATGAGCAACTTCAAGCATGTAGATACACAAAAAAATCCATACTCCGGGTGGAATTTGAGCCCATGACACTTCAGGCACAAGACAGCTACGGTTCTTTAGCCTCAGTGACCTCGGCTATCCGGGCCGGCTTTAATAATAAAAATTATTAATAATTTTATAACATTATATAGTGTCTATTATCTACTTAGGTGGGTAGACGGGTGAGTAAACGACAGCAGTAATGATGAAGGGAATGAAGATGAAGAATTGGCATGGGATGAAGAATAATTGAGAGGCAGAGGAAACGGGACAACACCGAGAAAATCTGCCGAGACCACAAATTCCACACGCACGAACCACCCGGGGCACGAATCCAGGCCCCAGATATGGAAGGCGCATGCGCTAGTTATTACGCCACGTGCCCCGAATACAAACCTCAAAACCTGATAGAAACATCCGTCTGCTCGTGATCCCGAGAAGGAGCAGCGTGACCTTGGCGGCCGCGCAACCGGCGAAAAAGACGGCGCCGGCGCCGGCGGGCCGGGCGGCGGAGGGCGCCGGCGCCGCGCTGAGCAGCGGCGTCGGCGTCGGCGTCGGCGTCGGATGGGCCGTCAGGGCGCGGGGGTGCCGTCTCTCCTCGTCCCTGACAAGGCCACCGCCGCCGCCGCCGCCGCCGCCGCCTCCTCCGTCTCCGCCTCCACCTCGCGCGCACTTTCCCTCCCGTATGTGGGTCAGCGAGAGCGTTCTCGAACGTTCCGCCGTCCTTTGAGGGCCATCGCGCCGCCGCCGCCGCCGCCGCCGCCGCCGTAGTCGCCCCGGGCGGTTGGTCGTCGTTGCGCCCGAAGCGTGGGTTGCACGAAGATTGTGCGCTCGTTCGGCTTGTCCGGCGCCTCAACCACTCTGCCTCTTGCAGATGGTGCGCCAATGTAGGAGTAAGTGTTGGTAACAGATCTGGTTATAAATTCCGGGAGGTTCAGTGTCTCTTTTGCTAGGTAAGATGTGAATAAACTATACGAAATTCGTTCAAATTTCAAATTTTCGTTCGTTACGTTCGTTCAAATTTTAATGGATTGTAAGACGATATAATTTGTCAGCTCTTTCTTGCTCTCTAGCCCTCAGAGTAAGGGATGGTAACAATCTGGTTATCAATCCAAGAAGTTCAGTGCCTCTTTCACTTGGGAAGGTACGAAATAGTTGATAAGATACTCCGTACGTTCAAATTTTCGTGGATCATACGACGACATGATAATTTTGTCAGCTCTTTCTTGCTTTCAAGGCCTCATTAGCATGAACACTCTACTGGTGATGAAGCGGTATTGTGTTTTGTCTGCTTGTTGACAATGCTTTTGACCTATGACATCAATACTTATAACTGAAGATGACATTGACAGTAACTGAAGAAGCAATTGAAGGAGACGTGAAGAAATACGAGACCCAACTTAATGCACTGGAGATAGCATTTTTTAAATACAGCGATGTTAAAGTGATTTCATTGCACGTATCTGAAAATTGAAAGGATTGACAATTTAAAATCAAATATAAAATCAATATAAGTGCACGATTTGTTGTAAGATTCAAGAAGACGCTGTCTAGAAAATGAATTTTGCAGGATAGCTTCCTCACGGAAAGATAGTCTAGCGCGCAGTGAGAAGAGTAGAATGGAGTACCACTTTCACTCTGAAGATTAGTGGTGAGAATGATTTCATTCTGACGGTTGCTTTCTGATAAAGTAAGGTTGTAACTTCTTGCCTGCTTTATTCAAAAAGTCCCCTCTGTCAGTTTTTAACCTTTTTTACGAACGATTTCCTTGCAAATGAAGATGTTACACCGTTAAAACCTTCAGAATCCGTTGTTTTATACAGTGACATCGGAAACCAAATGTGTAACCCCAGGTATATCTGGAAAGTAATCTACTGGATATCATCTGAAAGAAAAGTTAACACAACTTTCACTCCATCAGCGCTGTCTTATGAATGAATGACTTCATTATCCGAGATGCTTATCTTTGCAGACGTACCATGAACAAGAATTTTAAAGAGACAGACTTCTATATGTATGTCTAAAGAATTCCTTCGGTTCCCCAAGATATTCATGAAACACATTTTCAGGAACTCATAAATATTTATACAATGGTGGTATAATTTAAAAGAATAAGTATCCCAGAGGGTTATTTATCTGAAGAGTTTGTTTTGTTTTATTTTGTTGCATTCTCGCACGTTTTTCACATTTCAAAAGCACTGCAAAACGGTCGCTACAATTCAAACTTGACCTCAAACTGTAGATGCGCAACAATTATTCCATGCATTTTAGAATGGTAGTTGTTTACTAATGAAAAACGAAGATTAGATCAACATCCATTATTAAATGCTTCAAATGATGAATGTGCTACAGTGAAAAAAAACGTGGTAAGGAACGATAAACAATATTAGAAAAATGGCCGAGCACTTGTAGTTTTCAACTGTAGAAAAAAACGCCTGAACCATTAAACTTTCTCACTGAAAGAAACTAATCATTTTTGTTGAAGGAAATTTTATTACTAGGTAACGCACGAGAGGGCGTAAATGTTTTAAATTGCCTCGTATACTTTTAAAAGTACAGATATCAAAAATTTAATATCTCAGGTAATAAATATTGCTTTACAAAATATTAACAAGAACTCAACCCAGAAGTTTTGGAAATATACATACATTTCAATAATGAATGCAAACAAATTCTTTTCGCCAAATATGACAAAAATATTTGTCTTTTATGTTCGTCCTTGCTGAAACAGTGTTCCCGCAAGCTGCTCGTCAAAGAATCAATTCATGCGTACAGAAGAGGAAGTTGCAGAAAGACACAGGTGTCAAGCATAGAACGTAGAAAGTTCTCGGTCTTGTAAGTGGTAGTTCGCGCAGGCAGATCGCTGACCAGGCGGGGGAAGGGTACGGACGCAAGAGGTTGATGGCTGCTCCCAGAGGGCGATGCGGGGCTCCTCGAAGTCACTTCCCTGTCCGGGTATCGTGCTCGTCGGTCGGGGCGCGGGTCGACATCCCCGGGCGAGGGGAAAAGCGTCGACTGCAGGGAGTCGATGACCCCCGATGGGCCCCGAGCCAGTGCGCGTGATGCCAGCCGGGTCTCGAACCGGCGTCTTCTGGTTGCGTCACGGAGTCCATCCCGTCAACTGACGAGGGAGGCACTTCGAAGGACAGTTTTGACGTTTATAGTATTTTTACTCTCTAGTTTTACCTATTTACACTCATTTTAATGTTTCTTACTGATTCGTTTTGTTCTACAACTTCCCCTTAGTTGGCAATTCTATTTTCCCTTTTCTTCCATTTTACAATGCCTCGCATGGTGTCTTCGTCGTTTGATTTATTCCTCATCCACACAATCTCTTTTCAAGTGTGTTCCATGCTTTTTGAAAAGTATTTTACCTTATTTTAACTCGGTTTGCATTCGCTTATTGTTTATAATTTTTCACTTCAATACTATCGAATCATCTCAACAATACTGTGCCTAATGTTGGGTCGTAAAATCCATGTTCCAGATTCTTTTGAGCAGCAACTTTGCACACATGTCAGCATAAAGGTTTATTAATGCTGCATTAAAAAACTGGCTGCACGTAGCGAGGAGATACACTCAACTTTATACCCCAAAATCGGGATTTCCGTCTATCTGTATGTATATGTGTAGTGTCGCATAAATCTGTCAGATTTGAATCTTTTGAGCTGGAACTTTGTAAAAACATCAGATTTAAGATCTACTTGTGCATTATCGGTGATCATGAAAATATATTTTAGTTTGGAGAAACTTTAATGAAGCTCTTTTGACATTTTCAAACGTTTTGAAAAACTGGCAGCCAATGTTTACTTTAATTTTTTCCGCAAAAAAGAAGAAAGGGCAGTGTTGGTACAGTTTGAATTTTCCTTAAACGCACTGAAATATTTTAAATTGCAAATGTTCATTTAGTTTTCGAACCTATGCTACATTTCCAAAATTAAAGACATCGATGCAATGCAATTTAAAGCAATTTATCCCTTTATCTTACATATTTAAAAGACGTCATGCACCTTCTTTAACAATATAATAGTTATTGAGTAAGAATAATAAGAGGAGAAGTTTTGATATGCCTGCACATTCCATATCTTCATTTTATATTCATTTCTTTAAAACAAATTGTAATATGCTATATTATAATTGTAGGCGTTAATGTTTCAGTAAATCTATTAAAACATTTAATTTTATTTGATATTTAATTGTTTCACGGTATGAATTTATTATTTTCAAATGTTCACGCCTTCCTCGAGATCTTTAACATTAGCTCTCTCATTCTTAGACGGAATTATACGTGTTGTTTAGAATTTTTTGGTTGCAGAATGAAGAAATACTTGTTTCATCAAATTTTGCTTGTTTCTTGCTGTTGATACTAGTTTCTTTAATTTTAATCGCATTTCTGCGAAAGTTATTTTCATCCATTTGGTTACTATTAACATCTAAAAATAGATCACATTAAAGTTCAGATTATTATTAAGTCCAGTTTTCTAAAAACAATAGTCCAAAAATTACAGTTGTTGAGGAGAGCGAAAATAACGTGAGGTGTGTCTGGACTATGGTGATTTTTTCTAAAAACAAAGAAATTAGTATAAGATTCTGGATTGTGGTTCTTTTATCAAAATCATTGAAACTTTCGGAGTCAATATCTACGGAGACGAGTTGATTTGATTTACAACACCACAGTCAGCAAATGGCGGCTATGAAGCTCTGGCGTCAGTTCTAGTATCTCAAAATCTTATTTTTTGGACGAAGTTTTAAAAAAAAAACTTCAATGAGCAAAGATATTAGAAACTACCCACTGGTAAAATAGAACTGGGGTGTGATTCAACCATTCTGAATTCGTTTCTTTTCTAATTATCATTTTGAAACAAAGCACTATCCTGGATTTACTGATAGATTAGAGTTTCCAGGCAGATCAGTTACTAAGGTCATTGGTATCGTAAGTGAAGTGCATTATTATTTTTTCACGGGAGGAGGCGATAATCTTCCCACGTTGAATGGAGAGATCCGGCGCCGACCACCACGTCGGCTTAGCAAGGTTTTCCACAACTAGGTATCTCCCTCCAGCGGAGCACCGCCCGTGCCGGAAAAGCTCTGAGCTCCTGACAGGTCTCCCGACACGGGTGGTAGTACAGTGAATTTAAAAATGTGTGAAAGGATAAGGCGAGGTCTTGGAAGAAGAAAAAATGATCGCGCGCGTTTAGTGACTTTTTTGTTAGAGTCCTGCTTTAGCATTCACCTGGTTTTGATCGGAGAAACCACGGAAAACTAACTATCAGAGCAGCGGACCGCTAGAATTTATCTCGAGATAGCGGCTGAAGTGAAAAATCCTGCAACCCTTTGGTCTCGAACCCTGGGACCTCCCCGTCAGAGGAACAATAGTGACCTCAAATGCCCTTAGCCACCTCAACCGGTGGTTCTCCTGGAAAGAAAGGGGTCTGAGGAGCGCTTTTGAAAATGCATGGGTGTGCAGTAACAGTTCTTACGGATATATTTAATGATTTATTTTTTAAACTTGACTATCGCATTTATTGTGCCTTCGTCTGATTACCGTTTTAGCTTACGTGTTTACGTAGACAAACAGTTTTCATGTAATCTAGAGATAGTCGATTCTTACTTTATCGCAATATACTTACATAGTATAGAGAATGTTATGAAATGCTTCGGCGGAAAACGCTGATTTTCCGACAGAAAATGTCGACTTCTTCTAACACATTGCGTATCCAGAATACCCTTTACATATATGGAGTTATTTACATAATGTCCCAATGATATTTCCAAAATTTTCTCAAAAATGGCTCCACAATATTTTTCCAATAGAGCAAAGCGCACTTACAAAAATGGAATAGGTCCGATTTTCGTTGAATTCTTAAAATTTTCGAAAAGTATTGCAGAAGTACCCACGTGGTTGGCCGAGGAGGCGAAGGGCGTGTTCCGTCACCGCGCGTGGGTCCGAAGGGTTGCGGATTCGAGCCCTGCCTTGGGCATGATTGTCACTTGTCTGTCATGTACATGTTAGAGGAGGGCCTTGCGTCCTGCTGACCCCAGATCAGAGGAGCCTCCAAGTGTTTGGTGTCTCGTATATAGTCGGAAATGCGCAAAGGGTAACCGACTGTCGGCTGGATAAAAGTCCTAGAAAAAATAGCAAAAGTTTCATGTTTTCGTGTTTTCTTACAACTTCTGTATTGAAGATAAAAATATTTTTTCTTAATAAAATATATTCTTCAAAATTATATTTTAAGTAGTTTGCACGATATTTTAAAATATGAGTACTTTTCCTGTAGTTTTATGTGAAATAAAGCCTACTTAAAATTTTTAAGAACGCTTCAATGTCATAATTGAAACTTTTGAATAGTTAATGCTAAATGCACTGAATATCCTGTTAAAGGTTTTTCTATAAACTTTAATGTAACTCTTCAGTGTTTCATCAAACACACAAAAGTATATATTATAATACCATTACAAATAATGCGAGAAACAATATTACTTTTCTTGATGACTACATTTGTGGTATATTATTGAATACTTGCATTTCTGTGTGAAAATCTATTCATGAATTCAGCTGAGCTCCCCCAATCACTGGCTTCTGTCAGTTATTTATTAGGCAACCCGCTTGGCGTTTATGTGTTACACGCTTTCCCTTGCACTTGTCAGTCCTAGTATTATTAGCTGCACGCCGAGGTGAACCAGGAAGAGAAAAAAAAAGAAAGGACAAAGAAAAGAATGAAGAATGTCAAGAAGATGGGGAAGAAGCCGGAGATGAGGAAGATCAAGAAAGAGAAGGAAAAAGAGGAAGCAGAAGAAGAAGAAGAAGAAAAGAAAGCAGAAAGAAGAAAATTGGTCTTAGCCCAGTATTGTATGTTCGGTATTCACTTAATGAAATCATGTTGCTCTTTGTCAATTCACGTTGCTAGTACTTAAACGATCATGAATGGTACCCCCTAAAAAGCTCCGGTAAAGCGAGGCCCGACGGCCAGCTAATGTAGCAATAATATTAGTTCTCCGCACGTCATTCAAGCACTGAAAATTTACTCAACTTTCTAAATATTTGAGCCTACATTTCAATATTCATAAGCATCTTGCGCAGCGAATCGGGCAGTTGGCGCGTTGCGCCACATTCACAGGCTCCATCCTTCCTCCGAGGCTCGAACCTGCGTTGCCCGTCGCGGAGAGGCGTTGCGTAGCATGGCGTGGCGGGGCGTGGAGTGACGTTGCCCGTCGCGTCGTGACGTGACGTGACGTGACATGGCGTGGCGTGGCATGGCTGATTGTTGAATGAATATTAGTGATTCCGGTTGCGTCAAAGGCAAAGATCATTAGTCCCGTTAGTGCAGTGCATGTTTTCTTCCTCTGAAAATTTCGATGATCTTTCCTCGCTGGATGGCGAGATTCGCCGCCGATCTACCGTCTTGCTAACGGGATTTTTCCCAACTGAGTGTCTCCCACCAACGCGGAGGCATCGCCCCAGCCGGGTTAAGCTCTCGACCGGTCTCCCGACATGTGTGATAGTGTAGTGCATGTTACTCTAAATTTGTATAAGTAAGGGATAGGATAGCACATGGAAAGGGAAGGAAAGATCGCGTCCATTTGTTACGGCACTACTCCGACATTTTCCTGGTATTGATCGGAGAAACCACGGAAAACTTGTAATAAGACAGCCGGCCGCTGAAATTGTCCTCTAGACAGCGATTGAATTCGACCTAGCTGACAAGTTCCTGTCGAAAATCCTGCCACCTTCGGGACTTGAACCTAGGACCTCCCAGTCAGAGGCACTGCAGTGATGCTCTGACCCACCTCTTCCGGTCGGGAGGTGGCGTGTGTGGTGTGTGGCGTGGCGTTACCCGTTGCGTCGGGGCGTTGGGTGGCGTGGTGTGGTGTGGTGTGGCGTGGCGTGGTATGGTATGGCGTGGCGTGACGTGACGTAGTGTGGTGTGGTATGGTGTGTTGTGGCTTGATATGGCGTGGCATGGCGTGGCGTGGCGTGACATGACGTCGTGGCGTGGTATGGCTTGGCGTGATATGGCTTGGCGTGGTATGGCTTGGGTGGTATGGCTTGGCGTGGTATGGCTTGGGTGGTATGGCTTGGCGTGGGATGGCTTGGCGTGGGATGGCTTGGCGAGGGATGGCTTGGCGTGGGATGGCTTGGCGTGGGATGGCTTGGCGTGGTATGGCTTGGCGTGGTATGGCTTGGCGTGAGATGGCTTGGCGTGGTATGGCTTGGCGTGATATGGCTTGGCGTGGTATGGCTTGGGTGGTATGGCTTGGCGTGGTATGGCTTGGCGTGGGATGGCTTGGCGTGGGATGGCTTGGCGTGGGATGGCTTGGCGTGGGATGGCTTGGCGTGGGATGGCTTGGCGTGGGATGGCTTGGCGTGGGATGGCTTGGCGTGGGATGGCTTGGCGTGGGATGGCTTGGCGTGGGATGGCTTGGCGTGGTATGGCTTGGCGTGGTATGGCTTGGGTGGGATGGCTTGGCGTGGGATGGCTTGGCGTGGGATGGCTTGGCGTGGGATGGCTTGGCGTGGGATGGCTTGGCGTGGGATGGCTTGGCGTGGGATGGCTTGGCGTGGGATGGCTTGGCGTGGTATGGCTTGGCGTGGTATGGCTTGGGTGGTATGGCTTGGGTGGTATGGCTTGGCGTGGGATGGCTTGGCGTGGGATGGCTTGGCGTGGGATGGCTTGGCGTGGGATGGCTTGGCGTGGGATGGCTTGGCGTGGGATGGCTTGGCGTGGGATGGCTTGGCGTGGGATGGCTTGGCGTGGGATGGCTTGGCGTGGGATGGCTTGGCGTGGGATGGCTTGGCGTGGTATGGCTTGGCGTGGTATGGCCTTGGGTGGTATGGCTTGGGTGGTATGGCTTGGCGTGGGATGGCTTGGCGTGGGATGGCTTGGCGTGGGATGGCTTGGCGTGGGATGGCTTGGCGTGGGATGGCTTGGCGTGGGATGGCTTGGCGTGGGATGGCTTGGCGTGGGATGGCTTGGCGTGGGATGGCTTGGCGTGGGATGGCTTGGCGTGGGATGGCTTGGCGTGGGATGGCTTGGCGTGGGATGGCTTGGCGTGAGATGGCTTGGCGTGGTATGGCTTGGCGTGAGATGGCTTGGCGTGGTATGGCTTGGCGTGGTATGGCTTGGCGTGGTATGGCTTGGGTGGTATGGCTTGGCGTGGTATGGCTTGGCGTGGTATGGCTTGGCGTGGTATGGCTTGGGTGGTATGGCTTGGCGTGGGATGGCTTGGCGTGGGATGGCTTGGCGTGGGATGGCTTGGCGTGGGATGGCTTGGCGTGGGATGGCTTGGCGTGGGATGGCTTGGCGTGGGATGGCTTGGCGTGGGATGGCTTGGCGTGGTATGGCTTGGCGTGGTATGGCTTGGGTGGTATGGCTTGGGTGGTATGGCTTGGCGTGGGATGGCTTGGCGTGGGATGGCTTGGCGTGGGATGGCTTGGCGTGGGATGGCTTGGCGTGGGATGGCTTGGCGTGGGATGGCTTGGCGTGGGATGGCTTGGCGTGGGATGGCTTGGCGTGGGATGGCTTGGCGTGGGATGGCTTGGCGTGGGATGGCTTGGCGTGGGATGGCTTGGCGTGGTATGGCTTGGCGTGGTATGGCTTGGGTGGTATGGCTTGGGTGGTATGGCTTGGCGTGGGATGGCTTGGCGTGGGATGGCTTGGCGTGGGATGGCTTGGCGTGGGATGGCTTGGCGTGGGATGGCTTGGCGTGGGATGGCTTGGCGTGGGATGGCTTGGCGTGGTATGGCTTGGGTGGTATGGCTTGGGTGGTATGGCTTGGCGTGGATGGCTTGGCGTGGGATGGCTTGGCGTGGGATGGCTTGGCGTGGGATGGCTTGGCGTGGGATGGCTTGGCGTGGGATGGCCTGGCGTGGCATGGCGTGGCGCGGTGCGGTGCGGCGTGGTGTAGCGTGGCGTGGCGCCGAGCGCGCGTTTTGTCTGGGTCTCTTACGCAGCCGCCGCGCCGTTCTCATTTATCTCGCCTCCGATTTACAGCCCCCTTAATTAAAACGGCGGCAAGGGAGTCTGGGGATCTGCTCCGACTCGTCGCGGTTGGGCAACGCGCGCAGCCTGATGGCTGGCTCTTGCTGAAGAGAGCGGTGTCGACGGCGACGGGCCATGGCTGTGATGGCCACGTGGTTTTTTCTCTAATATAGCGTAATGGCTGTACCCGGATGTTAGTTTGGCGACTACACTATCAGAGCGACTTATGGAGTAGTAGACGTCAAAGAGCTCAACTTCTGCATTTTGGGGGCCTGGGGTTAAATCCTAGTCGATACATGTGCTTGATTAGTTGATGTATCCTGGAACATCAAATTATACGGTGATTTGTCCCGTTAGTGTAGTGAATGCTTTTATTGAGGGAGATGTCCCTCTCTCGCTGGATGATGAGGTCCGGTGCCCATCTACACTTGCGAGGGATTTCCCTTTCCATGTATTTCTCCCCAGGAGGTCACGCCCCAGCTGGACAAGAGAATAGTACTTTAGTCCTTGCAAGTGTCAGTGTGTGTATGTAAGGGGAGATTATACAAGATAGAGGAAGTGCGGTCCGCCAAATGACAGCGGCAACACTGACTCTGAACTAAGCTTAGGAGATCAATTCGTGTGAAATTAGTGGCGGACAATTAGAGTTCTTCTTTTCTAGATCTTTTCTTTCTTTTACTCGGACTGCAATTTCACCAGCGCTCCAATAACATAGCTTAACTATCACATATCATCTATCCATAAAACCATCACTCTAACATATAGCTGAAATTTTTTTGAGGATTCGTGTTTTGATAATGAGGCGTAAGTTAGCTACCAACGTAGATACTACTATTTCAACTTTCTAATTGAAATCAAAATTTTCCACATTTGTAGTTGTTCTTTTTGAAAATTAATATTATTATTTACAATGATGTTTGGTTCACGAAATATGACACTTTTCCTATGAAGAGGCGTTAGCTGTAGAGAGACTGGAGTCATGAATGTTTGGCCTACATTTTATTATCACATCCGGAAGATATAATGTAGAAAACATAAGGGCTCAAACCGAAACCCACATGTGATATACGACTGCAGCAAGAGTTGTAGACATCATAAGACTGTGATTAGCTCTTAAAATAAGCGTATGGGCGAAGCAACATCCTAGGATCACTGTAAACGTGGGGAGATGAGGTAAAGAAGTAGAGTTGTTCATTCCGTACTCCCTGATTGTCTCGGTTACAGTGTAACGACTATTTGTAAGGGTCATACTTTTCTCGTTTCGCCTTCTCTTTCTTTATTTCTAAATGAAAATGATGTATTGTAGTTATAATGACATGTCAACATTGTGGTTGTGTTCTCTCTTGTGGCTACAAAATTTCTCCATCCCACCTTCTCATCGACAAAGAGAAACTAACAATCGAAACGATGTCAGGGTCATTCAATAAAAGAAGTCAATGTATGAGTACAAAAGAATGTAGAGCCAGCCGTTAAAAACACACGAGAACATAATGATTCCGCAAAACGCAGGGATCTAATAATAAGAATAAGAATAAGAATAAGAATAAGAATAAGAATAAGAATAAGAATAAGAATAAGAATAAGAATAAGAATAAGAATAAGAATAAGAATAAGAATAAGAATAAGAATAAGAATAAGAATAAGAATAAGAATAAGAATAAGAATAAGAATAAGAATAAGAATAAGAATAAGAATAAGAATAAGAATAAGAATAAGAATAAGAATAAGAATAAGAATAAGAATAAGAATAAGAATAAGAATAAGAATAAGAATAAGAATAAGAATAAGAATAAGAATAATAAGAGAAACAAGAAGAAACATATTTATTTGGCTGATTGCTCAAGACCAAATGCATGGAAATGGACCGCGCTCGAATTTATACATCGAGCGATATATTCAATCTACCTGAGCGCTGCTCGCCCTGAAGAAGGACACAAAAAAAATGGCCTAATCGTTGGCACCTGTGCCGAGGACGCGGAGTCTCCCGCAGCCTAGTAGCTACTGATTCCGGTCGCGGAAGCCTACGCTCCTGAGTGTATTCTTTAATTAACTTCTTTTAGCAATGTAGGTTGATTGATTATTTCGGGGGCGTCAACTACTAAGGTCATCAGTCCCGTAAGTGTAGTGTTCGTGATTTCCTCGAGATGGTGGCGGTGATTTCCCCTCGCTGGATGGTGATATCTGAAGCCGACCTACCGTCAGCTAACGGGCTTTATCCAATCAGGTATCTCTAACCAGCCCCGCCCCAGTCCCGAAAATGTCTAATCCCCCGACGGTTCTCCCGGCAAGTGTGATCAGAGAAGTGCATGTGAGTGTGTGAGGTATAGGGCGAGGATAGGAAGGACAAGGAAGAGGAAGGAATGATCGCGCGCTATCCGTGGCCCGTTTGTTTGGGTGCTGCTTCGGCATTCGCCTGGTGTTGATCGGCGAAACCACGGAAAGCTACCGATCAGGGCAGCCAGACGCCAGATTCATCCTTAAGACGGCGACTGAATTCAACCTAGCTGACAAGCTAAGTGTCAAAAATCCTGCCGCCGTTGGGACTCGAAGCTAGGATCTCCCGGTCAGCGGCACTGCAGTGACAGCAGTTGATGCACTGAGCCACCTTCCCGGTTTCACCGATGTCGCATGCAGCGTGTATGTTTCGGGGTGGGGGTAGGCTGAGAGCGCCGACTCTCGGATCGGCGATTGCAGCGCGAGCGGGAATCCCGAGTGGCGTGCATGTGGGCGTGGGCGGAGGGGCGACGGAGGCGGCGCTGCGTGACTTGATCAGGCCGTGCGAGCCGCTGCTCTTGAACGGGTTACGCACCCGAGGAGCGTTTCGCAGGCGCAGTTTGCGCAGCACACGAGGGGGAGCCCTCAAGGAAAACACTGCAAAATGTTAGGAACGTTTATTTTACGCCGTTTACCGTGCTTCTCGCTTCGGTTGCGATGTTTGCGGTACACCGCAAACTGTAAATTATTGATTGGTATATTAGTGATTTCAAGCGCGTCAACTGCTCCGCATTAATCCGTAAACGTTGTGCATGTTTTTATCCACGGGAGATGACGGTGATCCTTGCCAGCTGAATGGCGAGATCCGGCGCCGACCTTTCCGTCGGGTAGCAAGGTTATCCCCAACCAGGAATCCCGCACCAGCGAGGCACCGCTCCTGCCGGAACAAGCTCTGTGGGCCCAACTGGATGTGTGTGGTGGTGTAGTGCATTTAAGTGTCTGTGTATGGAAGTAACGTTTGAGGTTTAGGGTAAGGAAGAGGAAGGAATGATAGCGCGCGGTCCGTGGCCCGTTTGCTAGGGTACTGCTCCGGACATTCCGTACATTGTTTAGATTTTCTCAATTTTTTAGACTTTGAGAAATCTTGGAATGGAGGAATGCCTAGGTCTATGTATATTTTCCATCTGTAAATCTTCGGGTTAAAGACTAGAATATGTGAAGTACAGTGACACATAACGTAGAACATTACAAAATTATTACATTTTCTATTCAAGCACAAGAGAGTCATTGCACATAAATATAAAAGTTTCAGTCCACTACAATGTTTGAATATCATTTTGATATCCAATTTTATATAAAAAAATCGACATGGCTTGCGTTACATTTTTAAACGACGGGTCTAAAGGTGCTATAACTACACGATTAACAAGCAGTTGTCTTCAGGCAGTTAATTAACAAATTGAAAGTTCATTAATTCTTTTAAGTTCTGTTGACAATACAGAGTCTTTTTCGTGTTTGAAAGGGAAGGTGTGCGATAATGCGGAGATTGGGGTTCTTGCCTTTCACCTCTGAATGCCAAGCCTCCAATTCTACCTTCTCCCTGTGAAATTTATAGTTTACAAACAAGGCCTTTGGGACCCTTCCTGTTTTCCTTTCATTTCTTTCCATACAATCCGTCATTTCATTTTACATTTATTACTATCAACTGCAATGCACTGTCGTATGAAGTTTTCTCGCCTTTATTCAAGTATTATTTACGAAATAGCCAGGAACGGCTTGGAATGCAGATAAATCAACAAGATATTTTTTATAAAAGACTTGTTTTGCAAGCCATTTTAACATGCACCTAATTTCTTTCCATGACAGAAGCTACCAGACAAATTTATTTCAGCGAACATAGCTAGTGAATAAGCTGTTGATATTTGTTTACTCAGTTGTACTTCAAGAGAAGGGAGTTCTATGTAAATGACAACTCACTCGTGCCTGCAAGTGCGGGAGCGTGACCAGTCAACGGCCAGTTGTTGTGACTCGTCTCTTCGCTGGGGTGAGGCGAGTCGGGGAGGTGGGCGGGGCAGGGGAGTGTAAGGTGGGGTGGGGTGGGGTGGGGTGGGGTGGGGTGGGGTGGGGCGGCGAGGGTCGCCATGGGTTAGCGAGGGGCAGGGAGGGGGGGAGGGGGCGAGGAGGGACGTGGTGTGGGGAGGGAGTGGGTGGGTTCTGGTGTTGTCGCTGGTAGCTTGTTGGCCCGCTTCCACAGCCGCTCGCAACGCACTCGCTGAATAGCTGACGTTTGCACTGGGTTGCGCCAAGTGGTGACGAAACGGCTTCCTCGTCACCGCCCTGTCGATGCACTGGGCATCGTGAGCAGCGGCTGCAAGACTGCAGCGAGCGCGGCACTCGAGAATGCGTTCACCCCACCGCTCAGTTGACTTTCCTACTCGTGCCTCGGGAATCAGTGGTGCTTAACCTTTTGGAAACCTTTGACTCTTTGGGTTCATACACGGCAATTCTGCACGTAATTTGAAATTACATTAAAATGTCAGTTCGTCTGGTTCACTAGGACATGAACCGTTGATCTTGGTCCCTCTTTCAACTTTCGATTTTGCATCCTCAATTTTTTGGCCCTACCTCAATCTCTCTTTAGTCCCAACACCTCCATTTGAAAATCGATTTTGGGATAACTATGGTGTGTGTTACTGATGTTAGAACCGTTAGCTAACGGATTAATTTGCCATAATTGCTCAAACAAAACGAAACTTGGAAGGAAAAGTGTATTTTAAGTCTCTGACTATTACACTACAAACATATTAAAACAAGTAGATTACGATTATTTTAGTATTATAGAGTAATAGGAGACAGATATTGATTAAGAGCTGTAAAAAATTCACTAGCAGACGAAATTATGTTCGAGATTTAAATGATGTGGAAATCACAAACAAATGCATCATAACCGTAGAGTTCATAAATGGTAGATGAGTATTGCAGTTTTCTGAGTATTTCCTGACTCAGTCACAGTATAATGCACCATATACAAGATAGTATCGAGTTAAGACCCAAGTGTTTAATTCGCGATACTTGGAGCCACTAAGATGGGATAAATTATTCCCGAAACACGTGTGTGGATGTCAATTCGTAATATGAAATTGTAATATACTGTACTTTGTGGTTGATACCTTCTCGTTCGTTAATCATTTTGAAATTTATTAACCCTACGTTTAATGAGGCAGGCACTTTCTGTAAATATAGATTAGATGAGATTGACCTCAGAGTTTACTTTTTCAGACCCAAGTTCATAAAAATTTTTGAATAAAAACACAGAATTACATTATATAAACTTGAAAGTTATATTTTACGTTGGAACATTGTTTCTTGAGCTACAGTTTAGCTATGCCATGTTATGTTATAGTTTCTTCAACCATAAGTGCATTAAGCACTTCTGTAAATTTCTTTTATTCCACTAAATTGTGTAGTACGTGGAGATGCTGATGAGGTGTTGTAGACATTATCCATGGATGAAATAATAGAAGTCATATTAGTAGCATTTAAATTGATTAAGAGATTGAGATTTTGAATTATACACCTGTGCATTGTCTCTCGAAGCTGACATGTAGAAAGACTGATGATGATGGTAACACCGTCTCTTAATAAATTCGTTTCTTCAAAACTTTAAGTTGGACGGTGTTATGCATCAACCGGCTCTGCGACATCATACGAGTTTTGAGATAACGGTGTTCAAAGGTTTTATTATATTTTCAGCTCTCAAAACTGTAATTTAATAATTTCCTTCATTCAAACGCCAAACTACACAAACATAAGTGGTATATCTGGCGCTTACCTGCATAATGTGAAATTAAGAACAACAGATTTGAATATCTAGGTTTATAGTCGGCTTTTTTGGAAACATAAAATCCCTGATGTGACTGATGGCGTTTATATTTTTCATTAATTATCAGGATTTATTTACAGATTTGGCGCCAAAGTTTTACGTACACTTAGAACATGGTCCAGTGCAATTGATGGCGTCCATATCTCATGTTAAAAAAAATGGCGCTTAGCCGGTTGACAAATATGACTTCCATCATTTGATAATCAAAATTGTCCATAATCGATAATCTAAAATATAATTCTAATGATTTATTTCATGTAATACTAATTATACATATTACATACGATCTGAAGCAGTGTATCTAGACAATCAGTGTAAAATTACAGTTTGTCTCATCGAGTCGTACTCTATATACGACTTCGTACTTCAAATGGCGTATTGCTAATGGCGGAGCTAATGGCGTATTGCGAGGGAGTAGAAATCAGTGAGAAGCAGTACTCTGCATAGGCACTGGATTGACAACCCGATTATTGTGTGTACTTGTAGAGCGTGACGTCGTGAAACTGCATCCTTGTGAAGACACATTTGCTACTACTACTTCTACTTTCATTTTCTTAGAAAAACAGGTACTGCTGCTCGAAACTTTGATCACTTGAAGTGAAATCAGAATTACAGTTACAGGAAAATAACTAGATAGAGATTCTACAAAACATCAATTCGTTTGTTTACGAGTAAGAGTTGCTTATAACTTTGCGTTATAATGATGCTCATTTTCTTAGAGAAGGTGAATCGTTATTGCATTTCAATTTACGAATTTCTGGTATTATACTATTTTTTCTATTCAATTCCTGTACTATATTTTCATTCCAATGTTAAGTCAAGAAATGCTACACATTTCCATGAGGTCTGACAAAAGTTCGAAACATCCCACAACATTATAACTTGTTGCAGTTGTTCATTTGATCTATTATAATCTGGATATTGTTAGGAATACGTTTCAGCTGATCGGATCTTCTCGGTATAAGAACATGCTGTTGGTACGGAGACACAAGGAAGCAAATGGTACTACGACAGTAGCACGACAGTACTTTTTCGCGTATTTTCTAAGTTAATTTTAGAAAATTCAGAGAGTATTTTTATGAGCCATTCTTTTAAGCGTCCCTTGTTCTATACAGTAGCAAAAATTTAAAGAAAAAAAATTGGAGCTGATTTTGAGAAAACGTTTTCTTGGTAAATTGCATTAACTTCAAACAGACATTTACGTGAAAACTAATGTATTTTTTAATTGCATGATCTTTTTTTAAGATCTAATTTTTTAGATCAGATTTTGTTTAAGATAAAAATCTCTATTTTCAGTATTGTCTTATTAGAATGTTGTTTTACAATTTTTGAAAATACTGAGAGTTGTTTAAAAAAATTTAAAAGTTTCTACATTCTATGCGGAATTCCGCGAAAATTACTCATACTTTCAAAAAATTATACATGACCTTATTTCAAGATCTATCATTGAACAACAGATTTTATTAAGAAAAATCTCTATATTCAATAATGTAGTTGTAGAAACTCACCGTAAACGAACTCTCCCAATTTTCGAAAAATCACCTGACTTCAACAAAAATGAGACCATTGCGCTATCCGAGGACAAAGTTTAATCATAAAAATCGGTGTTATTTTTTAGAAAAAAATGGGAATTGTTGAGGATTCATGTCAAGTGCTCCCTTTCTCCCAAAAATTAAGACGTCTGTTGCAAACTCGAAGGATCTCGAGTTCCTTCAAGTCGATAGAGAAATATCGATATTTTAGAAAATCATCTGGAAGTTAGGTGGACTAGATAGACAGACATTTGCTCTCAATACATTCTTCGGCATAAAGGACGCACAGAACATGCATTCTGACTGCACAACGTGTTAGAAGTAATTTACTATATGTAGGAACAAGATTAATCCACTTTTTATTAGCGCTGGCGTGATGTCTACAAGAGTTTTTCTGTCGAAGATTGGCCACTTTCGAGCGTAGAATTACAATACTTTCTCTTCTTACGAAGAAATGCGAGAAAATAAACATGCAAATAAAGTTGAAAGTAATAGAGTAAATTATTGTGCATTTCATCACTGTCTAATATTTTATATTCATGATTAATACAGCAAATAGCTTTACACTAACTTTTTTTATAGCTTTTATTAATTTATAGCTTTATATTAATACAGCAAAAAGCTTTATATTCATGATTAAGAACAAACAAGCAAATACTCGTAGGATTAAGAATGCGCTCTGTGCGATTAATGTACGTTCAGGGTTCGGTCACCGTTTCATTAAACGATGGAGAAAGTGAGGAGAAATATTCAAAAAGTAAACTGTCAATTTGCAAACATTGAGTTCTTCTGTTTTTCACCTAGAATTTTATTTCCGGAAAAAAAGGTGAGATAAATTACAATGTTTCGTACGGATTTTATTATGAATTTTGTCGAAAAGTGTAAAATTTGTGCTCTATTTTCCATTTTTATTGGGAAAAAAGGAAGTGTGCATATCACGTTTTCAATGTTTACTCCTCGTTTGTATACTCCCAAATCAGATAATACATGACTAAAAGGCAAAAAATTAAAACGTTAAAATCATAAATTTCTCAAACAATGCCCATTCTCACTCACATGATTTCAATTTCCCCTGAGTCGGTTAATCGTGTTTCCCTTCAGGCTAGAAATCATTTCTATCCGGAACATGAGGGGCAGAACACTGGAGCGAGTAGCGCCTGGAATTTAAAGCAGGAACAATGATTGCATTTACTGCTCTCGCCCGCGAAGAGAAGGCGCCCAGTGCACGGAGAAAGAACGATACTAATCAGGCTGCGGCGCAGAGCGGATCGGAGCCAACGCAGGCGGTGGCTGGGAGGGGCGGAAGCGGGAGGGGGTGGAGTTTGTGGTGGGAGCGGGGCGGAACGGAGCACGGGGAAGCCGCGGGTGGCTGAGTTCGCGGCCCAGATGCTGCGGAAGCCGGGCCAGTGCCGCGCCGTGCCGCGCCGTGCCGCGCCGTGCCGCGCCGTGCCGCGCCGTGCCGCGCCGCGTCGCGTCGCGTCGCGTCGCGTCCGCCGAGAGGGCGAAGGCGGTAGAAAAGGAGATGTAGTAGATGGGGGCGTTGCGCTGGTGGGACAAGGGATGGCAAAAAAGTCCATGTTTTCAAAACATTATTATATATTAACACAGCTTTTTTTGTATTTTCTTCATATCGATAAGTTCATAAACATCTAAGATTCAAAACATTCTCATGATTTAATACAATTTCCGGTATCTAATTATTCTGTGTATTGCTCGCAATCAACAGCCACTGACAACTGTCACTGTTGTCGATCTCCAGGTGGCACGAAACTGTTTGCTATTCACAACCTTTCTCCAGAATTGTTAAGTTCGCTATTCGCAACCTTTTCTCTAGAGTTATGTTTTTTTAATATTTTGTACGTGATAATATTGTTAAACTGCATTTTGATCCTTGATTACATGGAACATTGATTAGTAAAATTAAAGTGACAGTAAAATTTAAGATAGAATATAACAGAGATAGATAGTAACAAATAGTTAATAATAAATAAAACTAAGATAATAAATAAAATAAGATAGAATATAAATTTAAGATAGATAACTAATACTGACGTTATGTATCACATTAGAACTAGGACATTTTATTTTCACGATTTACGGTTGAAAGTGAATACGTGGAAAAATAGCAAAGACAATGTTCTTTATTTTTTATTTCGTTCTTTAAATTCGATTAAAAGATACCAAACAATAAATTATAACTCATTTAATTCGGTACTACATTTAAATATGAAAACTGGAAGGGAAAATTCATCTGTTTGATTATGTTAAGATATATTTTCATCGCGATCTGTTTCATCATATTTAAAATAACGACATTTTAAACATATATGTTTTTGTCGATGTATTTCATCGACATCGAATCCGATTTGGTGATGTATCGATGTATCGATATTTTGTTATAAATTTGATATCACTAGGTGGGAAAGGTCGTAAAGTTGCCTTGGGCGGTGTAGGGGCAGTTGGCGGGGTGTTGGTAGATGGGAGTGGGATCACTTTCGGAGGAGGAGGAAGGATCGAGGAGAAGAATGAGGCGTGGGCGTTTGAAAGAAAGGAGGCGGTCGCAGTAATGAAGAGGATGGCAACCTTGGTGCGCGAAAATACGGTGAAAGCTGACAATGAATGGGAGGAAGACTGACAAAAGACGGCGGGGGAGTTTGGAAATTTCTTTAGTCGGTGATGCACTTCTACTAGTTGTGGAAGGGCAGCAGGGGAGTTTGTGAGGCGCTGACTGAGGAATTCAGTAGCTATTGGAGGAGGGTTTTCGAGAGGAACGAGTAAGACGCTACGGTGATTGAAATGGAAATGGGACAGATATCAAATATGAAAAATTCATGTGATGCACTGGACAAGGGTCAAGAAAAGAACATTGGCAATGGATAAGACGATTGTGATAAATATGGTTGCGATGTTCATGGCATCGGTGAAAAAATTCTGGAAATGGATGCTCCAAGTGTAAAGGTAGTCATAGACGCACAGGAAATCCTCAAGAAAAATGACTTCTGCCTTTTCTTTGGAGATTTCCTTTACCCTTCGATCAATATAATTTTTAAAGATAACTTGCCGATAGCAAGGATCATTTTCATTCATTTGAATAAATTGTTTAAAAAATTGCGAGACATGACTGAAATCACTTGATGAGAAATTTGGACTCGAGGACAAAAAAAACTGAATTTGGTTCGGGATTTTTCGGTCTCTTGCCTGCTTCGCGGCCTTAAGAAAACAGCCACACACGTTGCAAAATTCCTCAAGGCTTGGCCCGAACAGTCAAAGTCTTGGGTAAATCCTTCTTGTGTATGGGGCTTTAATATAGAACAACTCTGGTTGGAACGCCTCTTTTATGGTAATAATGGATGTTTCAGAATGAATGTAGTCATTGTAAGGGTGTTAATAAATCAGAAGGGTGGAGTCAGTGTTAAATATGAAAGCAATAAACTGTTGGTGGAAATGAAGGTAGAAACTGTGAAGAAGCGGAGTGATGACAACAGTTGTTTGTGAATGCCCCTGCCGCTTATTTACGAGACACTGTTGACACCGGGGGGGGGGAGGGGCAGCTTCTCTAGAGGGTGCGACGAGTGACGTCATACCTGAGGCGATGATGGATGGCAAAAGTGAGGCTTGAAAAGGAGACTATTTTGAAACGGGTTGCGATAGCTCAGCAGAAGTACCGTTGTCTCCGCAGCATCGTTAACTGGGAAGTCTTGGGGGTTCGGGGGCTGATTAGAGCTGGGAGAATTGGGCGGACATACGCAGGTCAAATTTAACCTCTGTCTCGAGGAGAATTCTAGGGACTGGTTACTAAAACCTGTAGTTTTTCGAAAGTTCCACAGACCAATACCAGGTGAATGTTAGAGCAGTACCCTAACAAATGAGCACAATAATTTCTTTCTCATTTCCTCCTTTTCCCTGCCTTATGCACTACACTACCTCACGTTCGAAGACCAGTCAGGAGCTTGAAGGTTGTTAAGGGGACGGTGACTCATTAGGGGAGATATCTGGCGAAGAAACCCTCAATTCGTGACATACAAGTTGGGGCCGCATCTGACATTCCAGCGGTGAAAGGACACCACTTCGTTCTGGGACATAAATGGGTGCACATTTAGTATTTCAGGGCGCATCAAGGCGCGTATTTGCTCTTTATTTCCGACAGTATAGTGCATGTTTCAACAGAGAAGTAACGGTGGTCCTCCCTTTCCGGAACACGAGATTCAATGCGACCTATACGTGGGCTTGCGGCTTCCCCCTCCAATATCTCCATCAGCATGTAACCTGTCCCAGCTTGGACAAGATAATCCGAGATGTAAGACCCGCTGTACTAATCGGTCCAAACACCTAAGTAATTAGTTAGCCTTATTTTACCTGGCGAAACTGGCCATCACACATGCTCTTCCGCCTGACCACGCAAATTTTGCTACGCTCCTTTCAACATCTGGCGCAGAAAAAAGGGAACACTCGGGCGACGAAACAGGCGATTTGAATTTAGCTAAAATGATTCTTTTAGGCTTGATCTTTTGCATGCAGTAAATTTACAACATGGGACAACCGGATTTACTTCTCCGAAGGGAAGCGTACGAAGGATCCTTTCGCCCTTAAAAATTCCACGATTGAACTCTTAAACTTGGGTACAACAGCCCGACACGCTATCCGTTATACCACCGAAGCTGAGGTAGTTGTCGCGTTCGAAAAAAAACAACCCTCGCTCACGTTTTCGAATGAGGCTAGAGAAAGAATTCAAAGAGTAGGTGTAGTGGCGGCAAAACATCAATGATGAAGTGGGGGCGACTGCGGCGTAGGAATTAGCGGTGGCGGAGGCATCTCGCGGTGAAAGGCACGCTGACCACTTGAAACTCGCCGCTGCCGTTGCCACTTCTTTGCTTGCGGCTTCAGTATCCTCTTCCCTGGCGCGGCCACTCTTATTGAAACACGTGCTAGAACTAGGCCAAATGCGCTTTTTTTATATTTAACAAGCAGGTGAAACGGGTCTTAATTTATTATCATTCAAGTCAGGGTGTACACGTGAACACAATGATATTCGGTGTTCATTGCGACAAGAGGAAACTCAATGCTTGCGTGCTACACTGTACATAACTTACTTCTCTTCAAGTGAAATTAGGGATCTTTGGGGGTGAAGGAATGATAATTTAATTTGATGAGAGTAATTTCGGCAAGAAGAAGTGTAATTGAAGTAAAAGAATAATTAGAAATGGAAGGAATTATATGTGTGTCAACCCTGATTTCTAGGTTGTTGAAAATAGTACAAGAGATTTTGGTGATAACGGAAAAACTTTGATCAAGCCGTTTTCCACAGTGTGATAACCTATTTTTGGAGATATTAATTGTCTAAGTCGCATCTTTCCGTCAGCCAGTATTTATCAAGGACCCTAAAACGCATTAAATTCGAATTCCATTTAAGGCACTTTATTTATATTTCAATTGCCTCGCCGTGGGGTCAAAGATCAATTTCAAACTTTTATTTGTAAATACCCGAGAAAAAATATGAAAAAGAATAAGTTTTACTATGTGGCAACTAACTGAAAGTATGGGAATAATATATAAAATTCCTCAAAATATAATACACGTATAATTTGTTTTTTAGTTCGGATTTGATTATTATTTTTCGTTATAAAGTAAATAAAGTTTGGGGGGGTGGGAACCCCACATAAAAAAGTATAAAATTCATTTAGTGAGGATGTGAGTGCGGAAGACATGGTATTTCCAGGTGGAGAATGACAGAGAGGTTGAGCAAAACAAAGCGTGGATACAATAGAATAGAAGAAGGCTCCGCGGCAGTGCAGGAATAGATGGAATACCTTTTCCTTTCTAATAAATTATTGCAATAAATACCCAGGAAACGCGGGGTACTTCCGCTAGTATATCATAAAACTACTTCCGTACACATTTCTTACCCTATAAAAGCAAATTGAAGAGTGCGCTCTTTCAGTTTTTCTCGAACACCTTGAGGAAATCCACCAAAGTAAATTAGACATTTTTATTTTAAAACGAGTGATGATAGGAGCGAGTTTTCAAGTTTGTTCGAAAGCAATAAAGCAACATTATACACTATACTTTGGTTTTTATTTCTTGGCGCGTTGGGGTCTGTCTTCACAATGGAATATCGTTGCGTCTTTCTCCGTCGTGCCGCTAGATTTTGCATGATGGCGTCCGTATCGAGCAGTGCCGACGATCATGCAAGATCTAGCTGCGCGGCCGAGAAAGACGCAAAATGTCGTGAGGTATTCCATCATGAAGACAGGCCCTCACGTGCCAAGAAATAAAAATCCAAGTATAGTTGGATACATTCTTGTATATCATTATTATAAATTTATAAGAGGATAAAAGTTAAGTTTTGGATAGCACTTTGTGACGTAACCGGCATTTGACATACGCGCCAAAAAAGGTTAGTTGTCTATTCTGTTTATCGCAATCTTCTGACAAATATCTCTCTGCAATTGGTTGAATGTGTGATGTCGCATTTATCTGTCATAAATAGTAAATACGTCGTAATCTGGGCTGCAGGGTGCACTTTTCGTAATAAAGCCTCAAGTTTGTTGCTGGAAAGTGGCAAGAGTATGAAACAACGCACTTTTATTACACTTAATGATTATCTGCAATAAGTTTTCTTGATAAAAGTTATCAAATAACATTTTAAGAAATCAGTTTTCTGTTTTTTTATATTGCTCGTATAACATTGCGGTGATCGAATGTGTCCCCAACGTCAGGTACAAATTGAAAGGTACAATTGGCAGGTAAAATACAATATTGAAGTACAAACATTTTTATATACAAACAATTTTAATATAAATGAATAAACGACATGAACAAACAGAAGACGTAAGAACTAGAAGCTTACCTTTTATTTTTATTATTTTAAATTATTCTAAAATGGACAGTTACAAGAATATATAAATGTAATTAATACACAATTAGTATTTGAATTTTAAGTTTGTAGTTCCATTAACATGAATAATGTTATTAATTGCTAAGGTTACTCCTTGTTATTTATTTGCTTTTCAAAATGTTGACCCATTCAGGTTCTTACGTTTAAAGGAGATAATGTTGCAACAACGTAGTTGAGAAAGGAAAAGAGAGCAATTTTCATTTCTAATTCTATGAATTTTGTTATCTTAGGGATTCTGAAGTTGTTGCATTCAAGGTTTGAAATCAAAGAATTATTTCATTTGATAGTCAAGGTTTCCGATACAATTCTAGAAAATCTTCTAGATTCATTATTTAGTATGTAAACATTTTTAAAATTTTAATTTTGTCCAGTATTTATTCTACGGTTGGTTACTGAATATTGTCGGTTGTTTTGTTCTCTAATGTTTTTTACAAATTCCTTGATTCTAATAGTTAACTTGCACTTGATCCATGTAACTTTTGTCACAATCTTGATTAGTTATCTTGTAAATTGTATTTTATTTTCCATTACGTATTTTTTATCTTAAACATTTTTTATTACATTGGTTTTATTTAAAATTTCATTATACGAGTAAAATAAAACAAAAACAAGAAACTGCATGTTTTCAAATTTTATTTAGAAACTTCTATCAAGACAACAACGCATTAGTTTCCAGCTACCCATGGTAACAATGGGTTTAGCAACGATAATTGTAGCAAACACGGCAGGTCGGTGCGAGGACGGATCAGAGGGTGTAGAGCAAAATGGAGCTGAGCAGGGCGAGAAGAAGGGAGCAGCCGGGTAGGTGGGATAGGGAAGAGAGAGGTCGGGCGAGACAGGGATGGGAAGCGAGAATACAGGTCAGGGTACCGAGGGAGTACTTTAAACACGCAAATAATTCATTTTTATCTTAAAGAAGACTCGATTAATTAAACTGCGGGCAACGCAGGATACATCAGCTATAGTGCAATATTTCTAACTCTGCCTCTCAAGTCCTGTCTTCACAATGGAATATGTCACGGTATTTCGCGTCTTGCTCAGTCGTGCCGCTAAATATTGCATGATCGCGACCGTATAAAACAGTGATGCCTTCATGCGACATCTAGAAGCGGGACCGAGAAAGACGCAAAATGCCGTATGGTATTCCATCGTGACCGTAGGGGCTTGAGAGGCAGAGTTAGAAAAATAGCATTATAGTTTAAACATTCTTCTCATCTTCAGAATCTTCAGTCCACGTTCTCTACTCTGCAGGCTCCTATGGCAATTAAAACATATTTGAAATACCCATCAATTGAACTTAAATCCTCTTATTTAGATGCTTCATGTCCGATAAATATCACCGATACACGATTACTGAAACTGAAGATGTATTTTCAAACTGGCTTCCCCTGCGTACAGCAACCCGCACAACAAGAAAGGAAAGGTGGTTGCATTTGCAGGCGCTTGTGTTTTGTATCTTAAGTGTACTAAATGTTCGCAATTTTGATAAACTAGGGGGGAAATGAATATTTGGCACCACCTAGAAAAACGGATTACTGAAAATTGTAATGAAACTAAATCCAGCAAGAATTCAAAGAATGGAAACACCATTTCAATTACAAATGTATATACACACATACCAAAAAGAGCCTGTCATGGAACTGCAAAATTTGCCATTACCAGACAATAATCAAATCGGAAGCACTCTATGCATCAAAAACTCTTAACCTTGAACATAGAACTTTAAAACATCAGTTAGAAATTTAAAAAAACATAAAAATATGTGAAAAATCTTTGGCTCTAAAATCGAGAATGATATAAATTACCCGAAACCAAATGAGGATATCTAGAAACAAATTTCTAACATTACAGATTCAATGTAAATGCGAAGAATCCAATTATTTGGACATTTAGGAAGAATGAATGCTAGCAGGTTAACAAACCAAATTCATGTCTTCTTGAAAAGGAAAGCCGGGAACCCGAATTGGTACAGACAAACAGAAAGACCTTAGAGAATTGGAATCTCCAAATTTACCAGAG
The DNA here is from genome assembly GCA_031308135.1 of Acheta domesticus. Classification (NCBI taxonomy): domain Eukaryota; kingdom Metazoa; phylum Arthropoda; class Insecta; order Orthoptera; family Gryllidae; genus Acheta; species Acheta domesticus. The sequence continues at coordinate 4,353,587 of JAHLJT010008756.1, forward strand.
GGTGATATAAATAGAAAAATTACAAAATCGCAGTTTCGAGGTGGAAAAGAGTCATATGAAACGTATGGTCTCGGCAACAAAAGTAGAGCCATTCGTTGCGTATGAGAGATTACTGAGCTAACAAGAAGGCCAAAAAGGGTTGATTCCCCGTGGTCCTAAATGACCCATTGGCGATGAAGATTTGTCACCACATTCAACTGAGAAGTTTTGCAGGAAGTAATTTGCAATAGCATTAAGTTCTCCAAAAAGTTAATAAATGCAGATAACGTTAATTTTAATTTTATCGATGCTGAAAATGAGACACAGAACATATTATAATTTGTGTTGAAACAATGTTACAACTTGGAGCCACACGAGGTAAAATTGTTATTTTTATTTTCATGAATTTAAAAAACAAACGTCCAAAATTTACTTTTTTACGTTCTGAAACAATGTTGTGATATTTTATAAGTATTTTATATATACTAGTATATTTTACAAGCATCAAAGTCTGGTGAATTGAAAATGCATTCAAGTTGAATATTTGTGTATTCTTCTTGCAGGTCTATGATATTTTTGTTTTAAATTATTACAATGCGAGTATTCTCATTACATCATTATTGTATTACTCTTATTTTTACGAAATAATAATCGCATTTAGCTTATTATTGTAGACAAATTTAAACTTGAATTGTTACCGTGGTGATAACTTTAGCCTATTCCGCCGACTAAAGCAGATATTCAGCGTTTTCTCCGCTTTCTATCCTCTAGAACCAACAACAGAGCAAGCAAACAAAAATATCTTGGTATGGATATTACCTTTAACCTCCATACAACTGTCGTTGCAGACAGGACGCTGCGTCTATGACTACTGTTAAATGCTTAACTTAACTAATGTATAATTTGGTATTTTTGTTGGCAGTGATTTTGAACAAATGTCGGCTTTGATTAAAAGGAACCTACAAATTGTGTTCATGTACTTGAAAAAAATAAACCCCCTACGTAAAACAATTTGATCTATAATATTTATTAAATTATTTACTCTACTTTGATTATATTTCATTTCTTTTGTGATAGGTAAAATGTCATGAACCTTCATTTATGCAATTTCTTCCATTCGAATGCTGAATTACAAATTTTAGAGTATGATATCTCAAGTGTTTTGTCCAACATACTAATATTTGTTCATGTTACAGGACCTTACTTAAAGTGCTCGCAAAGTTTCTAATTCATGTTAGCACTGTCATACATTACATTGATTTTATTACTTAATTTCCTGCGTAGGTCTTAGCCGATCACACCTCCAGGGAGCCAATTTGCTCAAGTTTTCCTCTCGAGAACACGTAGCAGCGCATCCCCGACAAGATGCCGAAAAAGGAGAAGGTGTCGCTGGAGAACTTCGACACGACGCCCATGTCGAAGGACCAGCTGGTGAAGCTATGCATCCGCATCCAGGCGGAGACGAAGCGAGAGCAGGCGGAGCGCAATTTCTTCATGATGGAGCGGGACAAGCTGCGCGCCTTCTGGGAGGTGACGCGCAAACAACTGGACGACGCGCGCGCGGAGCTACGGTGCGTGCCTCTATTCCAAACACTCGCACTTCACTCGCACTTTACTCGCACTTTACTCGCACTTTACTTGCACTTTACTTGCACTTTACTTGCACTTTACTTGCACTTTAAGCCCGATCCGCTCGCGATTAGTACAGTAGAATCTCGTTAATGCGGACGTTCGGATAACCCGGACCGGTTTTGGAAAAAAGACGTTTAGCGTAGTAAATTGTTTTGAAATGTATGAAAAAGTAGGGTAACAGATGTTTCTATAGTTCCTTGTGTTCCTCAAGCGTGACAATAAAAAAAGTCACTATCCAATATACAATAACAACGCCGGGTCTACTACTAGCCAGTAAAGAAAGCACCACGTTCGTAGCCATATTCCTTATCACCACATCATGTACCAGTTCGTAGCTCGAACGACAATTATCCAATGGGAAAACCGTAGCACTCTGCGTGGTCAGCATAGCGGTCACGATAATAATAAGTCTCTAAGCGCATTCCCACACAAATTATTCTGTCTTTCCGGGCTCCAGGCCGCCCATTATATACGGTCGCCGACGCTGCCCTAGACTCGCTCTCGGGGCGAGATGTTCGGTGGAGCTCTGTATACTTCACTTCACTAGCCGTCTCGTGGGCGCGCGCCAACTTCAAAGTCAACTGTGCGCACACCAGTTTTGTTTTACAGACGATAAATCGCTGACCTCAGTAGGTATAAAACTTAAATTAACTGGCGAGCGGTCGTCTCTTTGCCCTCACCGCACCTGCCAACCCTCCCCTGATCCTTTGTTCGCCTTCAGCAACGGCCATCCGGTGAGAGGATGAAGATGCCTTGGGCATTCTTAAGGCCACCGAAGAATTTGTGTCGATGTGTATTGAAGTCGTACGCTTACGAGGTCAGAGTCCTGCGAGAGCTTTTGGCTGTCCGGGTGACGCACCCGGACAGCCAAGAGCACTCGACAGTTCACAGTGACAGCGACAATGTACAGTTCACATACCTATTACGAATACAAGGTGTTTTTAGATGAAAGTGTGCCGATAATAATTTTTAAACTTCCTCTCATTGTCTGGATAACCCGGATTTTCGTTAACTCTCATTCTCTGGATTTCGTCAATCTCATTCTCTGGATAACCCGACTCTAGTTAAATCCGAGTTAGCGCGGTTCTACTGTGTGCTTTTCTGAAAAACGGTTCAAGTAAATGCGTAGACGAAACAAGTGAGCTTTATAGATTGCCTTGATTAAAAAAGTTGAAATTTTTGGCTACTTTGGTCTCATTACGAAGCAAACGCAAGGCTATTAATGAAGAAAAAGTTCAAATTTTGCAGGCGATATTATAATTGTATAGAATTTCACACGTGCTTATCCAATTGCTTTAGTTGTAAAAAATTTCGCTGCTCTTTCAACCATTGACACTTTCTCATTAAGAATGTCAGATCGATATCGAAGTTTTTGAAATATTGATGTTTTTACAAAAACATTGATATTTCAAGCATCGATATATTAAAACTGATATTTTTAACGTTGACTTTTTTTAACAACTATGTTTTAATTTTTAAAAAGTTAAAACTTGAAATAATAACTGCCGAGGAGTACAATAGAATGTGTTACACCCAATCTGCCATTTTAATTCGTTTTCGGTTGGTATTCATATTGTTTATGAATATTCATATATTAAAAGATTAATGATTACCACAAGAAGGTGTATATTGTTTTTAAGGGATAATTAATTATTTAAGGAATATTTCCGTCCGTTAATTGCAGAGATAAAGAACACCGACTAGACGATGACGACATGGCGAATCTGTCCGAGATCAAATTTCATGAGCAGAAGATTCTGTTTACGATGCTAGAGTACCATGCAAACTACGCTAACATGAAGGTGAGGGCAGCTTTTACCATTTTGTATTCAATAATGCGAATAGAACATTTTTGATCGTAATTTTTGCAAAATGATTGGAAATAATGGAAAGTTAACCAGCTACTTAAAGATGTCATAAATCATTGTGCGCTATTTAATATATTGTTCCAAATTTTGTCATTGAATTCAATATTCATTAATTAATTTCTTTCATATTAGATGATAAAAATGTTTTGAGTAGAAATATATCATACAATTTCTCTTTTAATTGGATTCTGTTTCGGGGAAATATGTTGAACATGCAAACTAAAATATATTATTTCTTATGGTACTGAATAATAACTTCCTTCCTTGCACAGGTTGAGAACATGGAAATATTGAGGAAAGCACAACAAGATATTTGGGCGGATACATTGACGCTTCGTGGAGACAGCGATGGTACAGCAGATATTGCGAGAGAATTGACAGCCGTGCAGGATTGGTCCCTTAAGGACGCCAACATGGTGAGAACTGCACAATTTTCAAGGGCTTTGCTAGTGTTTTAGAATCAGATCTTTCCCTAAATTATGTAGCTTATTAAGTAGTGTTCGTTTTATTTACAGATAGTTTGATTAGTATTGTCGACAGCAGTTGGTAGTGTTAGGTAAATGATCATTTAAGTATTTCATTGAATGCGGGAATCTCAATGCAATTAATTCTATACCATTACCAAAACGACTTTTAGAACTCATAAATTGCAAGAATTTCATTTTTGGTGCATTATTTGGCTGGTTTTATCAATCTGTTGTAAATTTTAAAAATGCTGAGATTCATAGTATATTGAATTTTGGACAACATCGTTATTCATGTTGGATTTCTAATTTTTGGGCGGTTCCCTGCATGAAAAATACTATATATTGAAACAACGAACAGCTTCTGGATATAATATGATGGGAGATACGAAGGAACAGCATTCTTAACCTTTGAGATAGAAGTGAACTGCACAGAGAACAGAATTCTACCCTCCATGTCTCGACATCCTTTTTAATTTTCTTTCTTTATTACAATATAGGGAGGAAAAGAATTGAATCGCCTCAATAATACGATATAAAATTTTCGGTCGCAATATACATGTACAAGGTTATTTTGAGCCGTCTTGAATAGCCGAGTTCGTTAAGGATGAAGGGCCGCGGGTTCGAATCCGACCGCGGGCATGGATGTTTGAGTGTGTTTGTGTTGTTCCTACGTGTTCCCCATACAATTTAAAAATCACAATGGTATAACCAAGATGTTGAGGTTACATGACCAACATGAAAAAGCGACTTTAGAAAAAGGTTATTTTCAACTGCATCATCGCACGCACGCATCAGAGGATTAAGTGCATCAAAGATGCAGAAGGTGGAAACGTACACGGAATTTTAAACCCGAAAATTGGAATGTCTGTCTCACAGGATAGCGAATTTACGTGTGTCAGATTAGATACTTCTGATTGTAAACTTTAAAAATGCGGCAGGAGAAAGTTACAATTGTGAAGATTAGGGTACTTTAATTTTGGGGATTACTTTACACGAGGTACCTGTGATATTCTCAAAATTTTATGGAAAATAATTGTAAATTTGTCCTTTAATTTTTTGCTTGAACAAAAAGTGCGTTTATAAAAATAATTTTTCAATTTTCATTAAAACCAATAACATTTTTAAAATTGCGAAGTTTAAATTTATTTCACCTACTGATGAATATTGAGGCCCTCAAATGCTCGTTGGTTGGCGTGCTCGCTTTCCACCTCGCAACCCTGAGTTTGTTTCTGTTGCTGTGTAACGATGAAAAAGCTCATTTATCAGGTCGAGAAGATACGGCGTAGGGATCGCTATTTGCTAACCACACATTCCCCTTAACCCATGGCCGCAAGGCAGGGACGCCGCTGATAGGCCTTAGCTCCTAAAGAGCTATTGTGCTAAAGTACGTACATACATTGATGCATATTAGGTTTTCAAATAATGAATATACCCAATTTTTAAAACATTAATTTTCGGATAATTTTAAAGGACATTGTGGCAAAAGTTTGAATGTTTTTGAACCTATACTACACTTTAACTATTGCAGCTAGAGATTCCTTTCTTAGTTATTTTCTTAATATTAAAATAGTTTATTATATATTTTCGAATCTCAATAGCTATCCAAATTTTTGAGATATTTTTTTCTTCAGTAACTTTCAGTGCACACACAAATTCAGCGGAGAATCACATTTTTGATTTGACAACCACGAGAGACCATTCGCTGCTGCGAAACTTCGTTTTCAGCTACAATTCACGTCTTACAGCTTTGGTGGCTATCGTTTTATAAACGCAAATATAGTGAATAACTCAATTCAATGACAGAAAACAAACTTCACTTAAAGTTTAGAATTTTCAAAAAAGTAAATATTTGTAGCAATATCTGGCGTTCAAAATTCCACAACAGTCAGTCACACACACAGTGAAAAATAATTAATTCTATGTATCCATACATAAGATTATATATCGTTTAGTATTTTATTAACAAATACAATTAAATATTAATGAGATTTATAATGTAATAAAATATTAAATGAAAGATAATTTATTTTTACACACACTTTATGTAAATAGTTTGTGTGTTTGTAATGCTGTGAAAATCCGCTTTTACAATACTTTTGTATATTTTCAGACAAAACCGTTTAATTTTCCCATATTCAATCCACCATGTTGGATCTCTGATTTTACATTTTTCAATTTTGACATCAAATTTGTAACTAACAGCTCATAAAATCCTTAAATACGCAGTTCCACGCGACTGCACTAAATTTCTAAATATTGGATTCGCCATTTTGAATTTTCCAATTTTGACATCAAATTCCTTATCAGCGACTCCCAAAACCACAATATACTTATTTTCGTAGGGTTTTCTACATAGCTTCCAATTATGGCCAGGTTTCTGATCAGTTGGAACCGATGTGTGTCGCTCATATTTATGGGAGCAACTGTGATCAGAAAACTAGAAAACTGTGAATCAGAGCATTCGACCGCTAGAATTCTCCCCGAGGCAGCGAATGAATTCGAGCTAGTCGTGTAGCTGGACTCGAAAATCCGTCACCGTCGAGAGTCCAACCTAGGGCCTCGCGGTCAGAATTGCTGGCGAGGGAACGACAACGAGCCAGGGGCTTTGAGCTGAACGGAGTCGGTTGGGCGTGTTGCGCAGGCGCACAGCGGCAACATGACGCAGCTGAACGAGGACCACGTGATGACGGTGTTGGACGTGAGCAGGCTCTACGAGCGCCTGGTGAATCTGGTGCGCTCGCAGGCGAACGACAAGATGCGCGTGGCGCTGGACGTGCTGGTGGACCACCAGCGCACGCAGGCGGAGAAGCTGCTGAGGAACCACTCGCAGTACGCTCACCTCTGCGCGCAAGCCCCCCGCCCCCTCCCCGACGCGTTTTTCAATTTCGGCCCCAAACCTCCAGTTAACGATTATTAGTTCAACCCGTGCGATTTCGTTGCACAGACGGAAGAGCTGTACAAAAGCTACGACAGAAAATACTGGGTATCCTTGAAAATGCGTAAGTTTTATATTTACCGAGATCTTTACGCATGCATAAATGGATATTGTTTTGGCCTCTAACAGCAAATCCTGCTGTCAATCTTACCCTAATGACATACACACAGACACACACTGACACACACACAGACACACACACAGACACACACACAGACACACACACAGAGACACACAGACATACACACAGAGACACTCACAGACACACAGACACACACACAGACACCTACACAGACACACACAGACACACACACAAACACACACACAGACACACACACAGACACACAGAGACACACAGACACACACAGACACACCCTAATGAAGTGACTGAATTTTTTAAAGTCATACTGTCATTATGTTTTGTCTGAACCTAAGTAATATATAATTACTAAGATTCATTACTATTACGATTTATTTATTACTCAATTACCTAGGTAATATGTAATTGAGAGGAGCATGTCATTTAATGATCATAGCTACCCCTCGAAAAAAGAAAATATAAGAAAGTGCATTGAATACTTACACCGAATGGTCACAAACAAACGTTTTAACTGATCACACAACACGATGTTTTCTAAGCAAGACCAACTACACTCCCTTTTTCCGCGAGCTTGCCAACTTGCGCATGACGCTATCTTCGCGTTTCAAATTCGTCTGTGCATTTCAAACAACGGAAATTTCGTAGCCCTTTATTAACTAAAGGAAAACTGCGAACTATTCAATATATAGTGAACTTCACTCCAAATTTGTTCGGTACCTCACTTGTTTAAAACCTGATCACTGGGAGCTGATTAGGAGAGGCATCAACACAGTTTTCTTTAGTGCTTTAATGTAAGCTCTCGTTGCAACAAATCCGGTATATATCTCGTGAATTTTAAATTAAGCGCCTCCTAGATAGAATAAAATTTCTCCCTCAAAATAGCTCAGATTAATGAAATAAGCGCCTGATGCACTTAAAGTAGCGCAAAATGCACTTAAATTAGTTTCATAATACTTCACAATTACGCTCATAGGGACAGGACAGACCAAGCAAGCCTTGCGGTGACATGGTGTTAAACAACTTGAAGAAGGCACGGTTTCTTGGAAATCTGCAGCTTCTCCTACAAGGTTATAGCTGAAATGAAACCAAAGCTGGTCAATGAAAATGAACGCAGAGACGTGGTTTTGCCTGGCATCAAAGGGCTGTCATCCGTCATTGCGTATTCAACTCATTGCGTTATTGAAAATGTGAGCCCGCGGCACAGCATGTAAACCTTGCATTGTACTGGTACATTCGCGACAAAGGCTTGAAGCTGGAAATTATAAAATCTGATAGAAATAGACAAGAATCAGACGACATGTAAGCTTGCCTTAATGTAGTTAGGGTTTATAACAAGATTCTAACGCTTGCTAGATGTGTGCTGTCAACTTATTGTATTCTATGAAGTCGAATCGTTCATTGCTGGAGAGGTTCCCATTGTATCAACACGTATCTTCTCTCTGAATCATTTTTTTATATCACTGCTCTCCCAAAAACGTTTAGAAAAGTAAGTTCTAGAAAGTATTTCGGAGCCTTAACAATTGTTGAAGAAATTCTATGTGGACGTTCGCTCCCTCTCTATCATTCTTCCATTCCCCCTGCACTCATCACGCGTGTCTTCCGCTTCCGCAAGTTCCTTCCTCTTTTGATCTCTTAGGTCTGTGTCAGGCATCCGTTTGATGCAATCCGTTTGATTGTACATCACGTTTAATGCTCGATAAGTAATGCACGTCCTAAATTAACACTGTATCTTATGCGAAACGATCACAGCGTTCGTGTGTCGTTTGGGATAAGTTATTCTACATGTGTTACTTACCACGCTTGAGCGCAATGCTCTTGTACAGGACCTCATACGGATATCCCCACGTTCCTCAAACCTTCATTTCTTATTGTACTTACCCTTTAATAAACATATATGCCCGTATCAACGTACGATTTTCTTTCATTCTGTCCACACGAGTGTCTACAAGCTTGTTGTTGAAGTGTTCTCCCACTCCCTGCAGAGCCTTCACTACACGCCAGTTCCACAGCTTCAATGAATTCCGTTTTATGTTTGCAAAATTTCTATATTGCAAGATTTACCCAGTAGGGTAAATCTTGCAATCTACCCCTACAGGGTAGATTTACCCAGTAGGTTTTCCCACACAATTGCTAACATGACTTTCACCAGTGAGGTCCGGGTTCGGTTGCCGTCGATTCTCATGTGAAATCTGTTCCAACAAAACGAGTTGGGCTGCTTCACAAGGGCTAGTCCAACCTTTGTGAAGTGTCCTAAACCTTACCCCCTTCCTTATTCCTTCCCAATTCTGGCCGCTGGGTAGTGACGCAGGGGCGCACGGTGTGAGGTGCGTACGCGGAGATGCTATCTAAGCGTACTGTCCTCTTGACAACCGACGAGACTCAGTATAATATAGCGCCATGTGGAGTAAAGAGAGCGCTTTTAAAGTAATGGAGGATTACTCCGCGCTCAACGCCTAACCAAGAGCTTTCAAGACGCGTTGCGCAAAGACGCAACAAATGTTTAAAAAAAATAATTAATGTCAAACATTCACATGTAATTTTTCCCAAAGCACTACATTTTAATCGCTTTTTGCCTATGCTCATGTTCTATCTATCATTCTCTCAAACCTATCACATTTACTTCACTCTCTCATTTTCACCTACGCACTCGAATAACATATTTTAAAACTCTTTCTTCTCATCTTTTGCATACAATCACGCCTCTTCACAGTTTTCCATTCTTGCCCTACGCTAGGCCACATTTACGTTTCCGAGAGAGATATTTAATGTACATTTGCAGTTGGTAAAACATTTTTTCTTGAGTAAAGATGTGGTAAAATGTGTTTCGCAGGAATATGTTGGGTCTGAAGAATTACTACAACGAGATCACGCTGAACAACCTGTCGCTGGTGGCTACGCTCAAGGCTGAGTGCGGAGAGCTCCGCGAGCGGGAGGACCGAGCGGCGCAGGTAGCTGGCAAACGCAATTACGCTCCATTGAGTTATTCATTAATGAGATTCAGTTAAGGCTGAGCGTCACGTCAGTTTAGGCTGAGCGTCAGGTCAGTTTAGGCTGAGCATCAGGCCAGTTTATGCTGAGTGTCAGGTCAGTTTAGGCTGAGCGTCAGGTCAGTTTAGGCTGAGCGTCAGGTCAGTTAGGATGAGCGTCAGATCAGTTAGGCTGAACGTCAGGTCAGTTAGGTTGAGCGTCAAGGTCAGTTTAGGCCGAGCGTCAGGTCAGTTAGGCTGAGCGTCAGGTCAGTTTAGGCTGAGCGTCAGGTCAGTTTAGGCTGAGCGATCAGGTCAGTTTAGGCTGAGCGTCAGGTCAGTTTAGGCTGAGCGTAAGGTCAGTTTAGGCTGAGTGTCAGGTCAGTTTAGGCTGAGCGTCAGGTTAGGCAGAGCGTCAGGTTAGGCTGAGCGTCAGGTTTAGGCTGAGCGTCAGGTTAGGCTGAGCGTCAGGTTAGGCTGAGCGTCAGGTTAGGCTGAGCGTCAGGTTAGGCTGAGCGTCATGTTAGGTTGAACGTCAGGTTAGGTTGTGCGTCAGGTTATGTTGAACAGAAAGTTAGATTGAGCAACAAGTTGGGCTGAGAGTCATATTAGATTAAGCGTCTGATCAGCTTGGGCGTTAGTTTCCGTTACGCGCGTTGTCAGACGATATTAAAGGAGACCAATAGAGTATGTGCTGTTTTACGAACGTAGGTTCAGAAAGTGTCGCGTGTCACAGACGGCGCGGTCGCTGCGCATGGAGAACAAGATGCTGGCGGTCCCGCTGAGCGAGGCGCGCGAGGAGCTGGCGGAGCTGCACCGCCAGATGCAGAACTTACGAGCGAGACCAGTTCGAGCTGGAGCGCGCCACCGCCCACGCGAAAGCCAAGGAGAGGGAGCTGCAGAACACGCGCTGGGAATTGGATGTTATGCAGATCCTCCTCGACACGGTGCGCGTTTTGGTTATTTTTGGAGCAATAGACAAAATTTCTGGCCTTTGTTTCCATCATTGGGTGTCATTTGCAGTTTACAGCGCTTTTGCCACCACTACATTCGAGTTTGTCAAATTGCTTTTAACACCACCACGTTTGAGGTTGTAAAATTGCTTTTGACACCAAGCGTAAAAAACACGTTCTCTTGGAAAGTTTCCTTTGCAAATATTGGAAACTATAAACATTTCAAAATATGCTATCCTATGGATGCGGGTTGCTACTGTTCAGGAATGGGTTTAGTTTCCTTTACCAAACTTTGTATTAATTTAAACCTATTTTTTATGAGATGTGTCTTTAAAAGCTGTCCAAAGGGTACAGTCATTTCTTGAAATAGCATTTAAAAACATAAGGCGTCATTGTGTTCGGAGGGTCTGAGAAGGCACAGGTAGAGCTGGGGCTGCGTTTGACTGGACTGCGGTTGACCCACTCATGTATTCAGTCTGTCCATCCAAGTGCGTCACGTGGAGCTCGAGGAGTCGCTAAAGAAGACGCAGATTGAGCTGAAGTTGCGGTGAAAATCTCCATTAAGTTTTCCCGTGCAGGTGCGTGAAGAGTGCGTGGTGCTGGAGGAGCGGCTGGAGAAAGCACAGGCACAACTGAGACTGCAAAGACTGGATACAAATGCCCACTCACTCATTCAGTTTTCCCGTCCAGATGCGCAACGAGCGCATGGAGCTAGGGGAGCGCCTGAAGGCGGAACTGAGACTGTGGTTAACTGGATATAAATACCCTCACTTATTCAGTCTGCCCGTCCAGGTACGTGACGAGCGCATGGAGCTAGGGGAGCGCCTGAAGGCGGAACTGAGACTGTGGTTAACTGGATATAAATACCCTCACTTATTCAGTCTGCCCGTCCAGGTACGTGACGAGCGCATGGAGCTAGGGGAGCGCCTGAAGGCGGAACTGAGACTGTGGTTAACTGGATATAAATACCCTCACTTATTCAGTCTGCCCGTCCAGGTACGTGACGAGCGCATGGAGCTAGGGGAGCGCCTGAAGGCGGAACTGAGACTGTGGTTAACTGGATATAAATACCCTCACTTATTCAGTCTGCCCGTCCAGGTACGTGACGAGCGCATGGAGCTAGGGGAGCGCCTGAAGGCGGAACTGAGACTGTGGTTAACTGGATATAAATACCCTCACTTATTCAGTCTGCCCGTCCAGGTACGTGACGAGCGCATGGAGCTAGGGGAGCGCCTGAAGGCGGAACTGAGACTGTGGTTAACTGGATATAAATACCCTCACTTATTCAGTCTGCCCGTCCAGGTACGTGACGAGCGCATGGAGCTAGGGGAGCGCCTGAAGGCGGAACTGAGACTGTGGTTAACTGGATATAAATACCCTCACTTATTCAGTCTGCCCGTCCATGTACGTGACGAGCGCGTGGACCTGGATGTGTGGCTGAAGAAGGTGCAGGCGTGGCTGAGGCTGCGGTGACTGGATACAAATGCCAATGCACTTATTCAGTGTGCCCGTGCAGGTGCGCGACGAGCGGGTGGAGCTGGAAGAGCGCCTGAAGAAGGCGCAGTCGGAGCTGAGGCTGCGCAGAGCGAAGACGCAGATGCGAGCGGAGCGGCGCGAGCGCGACCTCAGGGCTGCCCTGGAGCACCTCGAGGCGGAGACTGCCGTCGCGCAGATGCCGGGACCAACCTGCCAGTGCGTTTTCGCTAGAAGTAATTTCTATCTCGCTTCCTTTGGAATGTTTACAAACACCTGCCACTTCTTAGTTGCACTACTTCAATTAGGTTATATTCTACTACCTGCCAGTTTTTAGTAGCTTACTGCACATTTGTAATTATGGAATAGGACTCTTGAAGAAATCGTCTTTCTTCTCCTCTAAATAATTGTTTACCGCCATATGACAGTGGCAATAATACTAATATTATCTTGACCAACCTTGCCAATGTAGTGTCTCGCTACATTTTGTAATCATTATTGATGGACATAGAACACCTTGTCTCATTTTTCTTTCTCATGTACGTACTTATATACAGAGTAATATACGTAGTATGTAGAAAGATATGTATGCTGCGGCTAAAACATCAATTTTTTGACAGAAAAATCGTATTGTTAGGCCTCGATACATGAAAAAGCGGTGCTGAAACTCTTGGTTCAGTACGTAGTAGTAAAAGGCAGATTGTTTCAGTATGTAGTAAATTACTTGTTTTTGACAGGTTCTGTAGTCATAATCAGAATCTGCGGGTCGTTACCGAAAAATTGGTTTACTGGCAAAACATCTGTCCGTCCGTCCGTCCATCCATCCAAAATGAATATTCCGTGCATGAAAATTCCTCGCATTCTTAAGCGACAACTTTAATTCGATATCATGAACCGTTTACAAGTTATAAAAGTAGTTCCTCTATGATGGGACATAGGTGTATATAAGGTTCGATGACATTTGCTCTTAAGTGGAAAATAACTTATTGGAGATCGGATGAGATTGTCTTATCGTGTGTTGGTGTAGGCAGGTTCTCCTTCTCACGCAAAGAGAATTCGTGAACCTGCCAAATGTGTATCTAATGAACTTTTGTCCCGCAACAGTATATGCTCCTGTAGGCAGCCCGCGAAGGTGGGATTTTCCAATAATTTCAGCTACCAATGCTTTCCACTTATCCAACGTCGCTAGTCCGTTCACCTCACCCTTTGAGGTAATGTGAAATAAAACACGAAGTTCCAAGAAAAAGAAAATATATTGTTCGTAAGTTCCGGATTGCTAATCAATCAGCAAACTGTTACCTGCTTAGATTCTGCAAATATTTTGTTCTGTATACCTGAATCACACATTAATTGTATCTAATACCTTCCTCACGGTTTTGGCAATCTTCTGAAACTCTTGAAGACGCAACTAATTGGGTATTTAGACAATTATTTCCACTTTAAATATCAACTTAATCGCCAGACGTCCATTTCTACGGAACTGCTAGCCAGCATCTCCCAAACAAAGTCGCCTCCATAGCAACCCATTACAGACTTCAATTGTTCTATCTCTTCCGAGTTGATCCACTCGTAGCAAGTTGTGCATTTTCATTCGTAACTGTATCTTCCTTGAGAAGAACTCGGCGCCCTGGCGGTGTGAGCGTGTGTGTGTGCGTGCGCGTGCTTGCAGGCGGCTGGCGGCGCTGCAGCCGCTGCTGGACGAGAAGAACAAGCGCATCGCGCAGCTGACGCTGGAGGTGGCGCGCTTGCAGAAGGCGCACGCCACCACCCTGCAGCAGCTGCGCGGGGCGCTGCGCGAGCGGGAGGCCGACTTCGACGACGGCCTGCGCGTGCCGCCCGCGCGCGCCGCCTCTCCGGACGAGGACCAAGACTGACCGCGCGCCAACAAGGAGTGAGTGAATCAGACCGAGGTTTTTATACACGACTACAGGACCCGGCAATGCTTTGCTGTGTGCAATTGATTGTTCGCCGAAGATTCGGGCCGCGTCGCCTGGGCTGTCAAGGGCTCGCTCGCCCAGCCAAGCGCTCACTCGTCTCCCGTGCTGACATACGGGAACTATCGCTGCGCTCAACGTATCTTAACCCGGGAGAGGTGGCGCGGGGTCTTTTGTGACCCCACGTATCTTTGTTTAGCTGCAGTTACCTAATTTTGCGAGTCAGAACCTTTACATTTCACATACCTTTCACCACATTCTTTACCTTTTGTCTGAAATTTTTTAAAAATCTTATGTGTAATAATTTATCTACAAATATTTGTGAAACCAATACAAACGCTTTAAATTTCGTACTTTCTAAGTTGTATTGATTGGCTTTGAATCATTTTCAAGAAATTGTTTGTTCTCATGTGAGTCAATGTTAGAAAATGAAACTTGCTGAATTTTCTGATACCTTTGTCGTTGAAATATTCAGAAAAAATGTAAATAGAGTAACTATATAAAATGAAAGGTAAATGATAATTTTGCCCTTTTATTTGTTTCAATTCCTCATTTGCATGTTTGTTTGTAATAGTGCATTATGTTTATACGACATTAAAATGATTGATTATTATTAAAATAACTAATTTCGCACTTATTTCTTGCTAAATATAATTTTATAAAGAAATAGTTTAAAGGGGTCAGAAATGACCCCGCGCCACCTCTAACGTAACTCTAGCAACCGCCACCTCTCCAGGGTTAAAGAAGATGCTGAAAGTGTTGTCCATGCATTCTTGGCACCTTCAGAACATATTTTTAATTATCCTTTGAAGTCTAGAGGGATATCTGCAATTTTCTCTTAAAGCGCCAGAGCTTTTTCTGAAATGCGGGATTTTTACTGCACACACCTGATTTTTTCAAGTTCTTTCAAAAGCAAAATGTCACATGTGTAAGATAAGGTAAGATAAGGATCGAACAGCAATGTGATCAGTTACTAAATCCTGTTGAAAGTAACCATGAGATTCTTTCTTCTGGCGTCAATTGTTCGAAGAATAATGTCAATATCTGGTTTATGTAAACGACAGTAATAGCGGTGGTGATGAAAAAGTAAGTTGACCTCAACGCACACCACACTGCGATTTTGACGTGTGTGAAGCGTTTCTTCCCGAAGCAGGTGCTGCATTTCAACAGTGGTTGTTTTGGCTGTTGATGTATCCGCTCAGATGAAATCATGCTTCATCAGGGAAAAGAATCAGAATATGTTCTGGAGGTGCCAAGAATGCATTCGAACCCACGTACTCCACCTTTCAGGGTCGTCAAGGTATTGAGAGTTCCCGTATGTCAGCACGGAAGTTCAGTCGGTGCTTCGTTGGGAGAGCGAGCCCTCAACTGCCCAGGTGACGCGGCTCGAATCTTCGGCGAACGATAAATGTACTCACGTTATTACACTTTACACGCTACTGGGCACGTAATTTTAATTACGTTTTGCGCTACGCTCTGCAACAATTTTAATAGATAAAAGACTCGCGAGTGTGGGCTTGTTCTATGTCCTGGTTTGGACATGGTTGTCAAGTATCCTATTGTTTAAACGTTCTGCCTTTAGTTAGGGCATGCATTCGCTATGTCACTACCTTGGAGAAATTGAATTTACATGTCCGAGGTGACGTTTAAGTAATAATTCCGGCAATATTTCACAATGGCAGAGGCAGAATATTTAGTGAAGACGTGCTTAATACTTGAAGGTGCTGAGTTGTTTAAAGCTTATCAGGGATGCTTGAGTCAGCATAAACGCATAAAATCGTAATCAACGCACCTCTTTGTGCGATATACATGAGCACATTCCCATTATACTACGACTATATTCTTTGCGCAAGTACAAGCATTGAGTTAATAAAGTTTTATCGCAATCGAGTGAACGGCAGCGCATAAAATATTAACAAACATGGATTATAGTTGGTATATTTTTCAATCTTCCTTGCCTTTTTAAATCAATCGATCAATCAATTTGCCTCTTTTAACTGGAGAGGCTCAGGCCTTCCGCCTGACCACGCAAATTTTGCTAAGGCTAGCGCCATCTAGAAAGAAGGTATCACTCGGAGGACGAAATAGGCGATTTGAACTTTTTTCAGAGGATTCTTTTAGGCTTGAGGTTTATTTACAAGCAGTAAATCTACAACATGACCGTCTTCCCCTCCTTTCTTTCTTCCTTTCTTACCTTCCTTCCTTCCTTCCTTTCAATAAATATTCCCCTCCGAAGGTAGGCATATTTTTCGCCCTTAACCCGGGAGAGGTGGCGCGGGGTCTCTTATGACCCCTTAGCTTAGCTGCAGTTGCCTAATTTTGCGAGTTAGAAGATTTACATTTCACATACCTTCCACCACCTTATTTAGCTTTTGTCTGAAAGATTTTCCAAATATTATGTGTAATAATTCATTTATAAATATTTGTGAAACCAATACAAACATCTTAAATTTCGTGCTTTTTCTAAGTTGTGGGGATTGACTTTGAAGCATTTTTCAATAAAGTGTTTGTTTTTATGTGATACAATGTTAGAAAACGATAATTACTGACTTTTCTGATACCTTTGTCGTTTAAATATTCAGAAAAATGTAAATGGAGTCACTACATAAATGAAAGATACATGCTAATTTTGCCCTTTAATTTGTTTCAATTCCTTATTTCCATGTTTGTTTATAATAGCGAAGTTAAAAAGACCTTATAAATGATTGATTATTATTAAAATAACTAATTTCACACTTATTTCTTGCTAAATATAATTTTATAAAGAAATACCTTAAAGGGGTGACCCTGCGCCACGTCCAACGTAACTCCGACAACCACCACCTCTCCAGGGTTAAAAATGCACGGTTTTGATCGTGAATTTGAATCCATGAACTTGGGTATAACGGTCTGATTCGCTAACCGTTACACCACGGAAGCACAAACACTACCAAAGCTATCTTTTAGATAAGGTGTGTTTTTCCTCCTGCAGTCCTATTGGTAGGAACTTTTTTAAATACATGAAAAGCTTGACCTCGGATGCAGCGGATTTTGAACCAGAGCAAGTGTAGACGTGAGCCGAGGCGGGCTAATGTTGCGTAGGGACGCAATAGCGCCTAACGATCTATTGGCCACATTGAGGAGATATGTATATATGAGCTACAACAAGTGTGAGAGTTGTATGCATGGACTAACGGGTACAATTTACGTGGTAATGCATGTAAATATTAAGACACTTCAAATAATAATGTATAATAAAAGGATTGAAATATTTAAATAAGAACACACTATTTTTAATGGTTTTTTTTGCTCTACATTTTGTTTTAGCATACTAGGTAAAGTAGCATAATGACGTGCTGCAGGTTAAATGAGAGAGTAAAAACTATTTGTGCACCATTTATTTATTAGAAATGCTTCTAAATTATTGAAACACAGTGGGCGTTTGATTCCTTCATGGGATGTGGCAACCACTGACAAATGTTGCCAATAGCACAAAAATTCCTCCAGTGGCGCATTTAGAAACTATTACTGATATCAGCAGAAGTTTGAATTAGAAGAACAATGTAAATTTAGTATTAAAGAAATTAATTGTTTTCTACTATTTTAGTAACTTAATAAGAAGAGAATTTGATTTACTCCCGTAATTTTTGACGGGTTACCTCTAGTGATCAATAAAGGTGATTTTGTGAAAATCGATTATTGGTGGAATTGTTTCCACAAATTAATGCTTTATTTTATACATACGAATATCTGCGCGTTATTTTGCTGTATTTATAAAAGAGATACCATGACACCATAGGAAATATCTTGGTTTGCATGCGTATGATGTTACTGATATTCGCATTTACCGTTTTCAACAGATCGTTCGTGTTCCGACATCTAGGCGGCTTGGATTCTGCCGATGTGTCAAGATGGAACAGCAAGTGCATTTTGCGATTAAAGGTTTTGAAGAATATACACTAGTTATTTTCTAGCACATATCTGTATATGTAATGAATTAAGAAATAAAATAGTCGATGCTTCTTTGTCGACTAATAAAATCAAATTGTGTACAAGTTTTTTAAAGTTTGCTGTCAGTCGGTTGTGATCCTTTCAGTTTTAGTAGTCATTTCGGAGTTTAAAGACAGGTCGAACCGGATGTGTTATTTTACTGTAACTGTACCTTGTAGAAACAATGATGTCGAAACCTTTTTCTGTCTTAAGAAAGCTGTCGTGACATTGCACCAAAAGCCGAAACATCTATCATTTAGTCAGCAAGTAAACATTAATTACAATAGACCCATTAATAATAAGTGGAATGCCAATAAAAATTATTGATAAATAATAATAATAATAATAATAATAATAATAATAAATAATATTATTGATAAAATAAATAATGATTAAACAATGTATAAGAGAGACGGATCCCTACCAATTTATTGATTTAAAACACAACTCCTTTGATAAACTACAATAAATAGAACATTTGCACGTTAAAAAATTAGAAAGAACCAAATAAAAAGAAATATATTGTCGAGAGACCGAAAGACGTGCTCGGGGTATTTTCGAATACCATCACTTCGAAGAAACGTGGAAACTTTCAAATGTTAAAAGTTGGCGGCTTTATCTCATGAAATGAACACGAATTGTTATTTTTATCCGTCCGAAATCATGAGAACGAATGGTGGTATAAATAAGAGATTACATCAATGTTATAACAGGGATAACTATTAAAAAATTAGTTTGCAAGAAAAGTTATTGTCAATTGTTTGTTGTTAGGGTAACTTCTGGAATTCGGTTTTCGCCGTTTTTACTGTTATGGACGATAAACGAAACAAATATATTTGACTTTCTAATTTGAAATTATGAATTTGAAGAATGTTGTGACCCTCGAGCTGTAGCGATGTTGCACGAACGAGTAACAGTATGGACTTAGATTTACACATCTTGTATTGCGGGAAAACGTTTTACGTTAGCAACGTACTGCGCAGTATAACAATAGACAAAACCGATAGATGATAGCATTTACACAGTGTCCAATTCTCCATATGACATTGCACTGAGACTAGTTACGCCCATACATGAAGTATAAAAATTAAATGTGACATTAAAAACAAAACAAAATAGCCATTAGCAAACGTTTCAGTTTCCAAAAATGTTACAGACATCCTAGAAAATAATACACATTACCTAGTTTTTAACTTACTAGGCAATAGCCAAGACTTAATATGATTTTGCATATTTCATCTTCTGGATCACTTAAATATGTTAGATAATTAATTGCGAGATGCATGCTCATCCACAAATATTGTCAAATTTGTCTTGTGAAGCTATATTAATAGTGTAAACTATTTATATTTGTTTACTCATGAAAATGACCAGTTCATTCACATGCCTTTGCAAACTATTGTCAAAATATTTGTCCCATTGTTCGAATGTAACAGATTGCAAATAAATATATATAAAAAGCAAACGATAACTGGAACATTATCAATTAGGCGCACTAAGAAAATCAAAACATTAAAATTACCTCTTTGGGCCGATGGTCTATTTCCTTTAGATTGTGAACATTGCTGGGATAAATGCACAAGTTCGCTCCTCATAAATGTTCGCAAGATGCTCCTCATAAATGTTTGTGCAGTTTGTCAATATCATTGTTGGAGGGCCACATGGTTAGAAAAGAACAAATTCCATCTCCGAATTTGAACAGAGTTCATTTCTGAATTTTACAAACAAGTGACTAGTGCAGCTGAACAAGAAACAGAAAACGCGGCAAATGCAGTGAAGTCCGGCCGACCTTAGAATATAATACAAAAACAACACTCATCATCAAATGTGGCTGCAGATTAAATGCCATTAAGCACGGAAAATGATTTGTAAGTGTATTTCTATGTTCTTTACGAGTGTATTTAATTTCATTCAAAAGAGTTTATGTAATTGTCATTTACGCACGATGAAGAACATTAGGAGAATTTTCCATTTTAACAGATCTGTGGATGCAAACAACGAAGTGTAACAATGGTAATTTAGTTTTTTTCTTGTCTGTCCTATGTCGAATTTGAATAAAGAAATGTATTAAAAGTCATTGCTTTTACTTCCTCGTATACGTACTATAGAGGAAGTTATGTAATGCTGGATTATTGAGATTTCCACGAAAATACACGTTTTTGGGTGCCCTGACACGAAAGATGATTTTCCTCAGAAGTACACAAATGCAATTTTATTGAAATATCTCTTACGTCGTTATTTACATCACTGATTATTTTTATACGTTATTGCATCTGAAAGAAGAAGTGCTTCAAATGATTTTCAATGGCGTTTTCTGGAAAACTCAAAAGTTTTCTAGTAAAAAGAAGCTCAAAATTGTCCATTTTCATAATGGCTCAAATAAGCATTTCTTCGAAAGGGCCCCAAATTTTTCAATGCAAATTTGTGTATCGGACCAGATTTTACTCTTCTATAATATTCTTAAAGCCGTATTTCAGTTCCACTGTTAGGGGACCGGAAAATTAAGAATATGTGAAATGACCTATGGAAACCACGAAAAAACCGGTCAGGATGGCCTACACGGGATTGAAGCCTGGGACTCCGTAATAGGAAGTGCGCTACACCCTGAGCCACTTCGCTCGGTTTTTATTAATGTAGACGTACTTAAATCTGTAAAATTATAAGGAGAGCACTGGAGGCTAGTGCCGAAAAAACAGCTACGTGATATTACCATTGGTTTAGCAAAGCGTTTTTAGCACCCGGGGGCAAAACTCCTCCCTCCCCTCCTGAGCATGTATTATAAATATTAACGTATTTTGACGAAGTAATTTTAAAAAATGTTTGAAATTAAACACTAAAATTATATACATATCTGTTTGAATGATTGTTTCTAGCTTAAAATATATGCATGTGCAAATAATAACTAGACCTGAAGTGTTGTTTACAAAATAATTCACATTTTATGGAATAATTATGCTTTCTATTGATAATGTGACACCATCAGACTTTCTCGTTCAAAATAGCGCATGCCAGACCCTGTATCGCTCTATGTGTAGGCGTGAGTGTTAAGAAAAATCAAAGTCGAATTTAATCTGCACATTTAACTCTGCACTCATTCTTCAAAGATTGGCTACACAGAATGGGGAAGGGCCAAAATGTAATGTTCAAAAGGAGTTGACATTGAATTAATTGATTGATCAGTGATTCCTGGAGCGGCAACGGCTACGGTCATTAGTCCTGTAAGTGTAGTGCATGCTTTTTACTCAAGAAAAATGTGGCTGGGATCTTCCCCCGCTGAATAATGAGATGGGGTGCCCATCTATTGTCGCCTTGTGAATTTTTCCCCAACCAGGTATCCAGATATCTCCCACCAGCGGGCCACTGCCCCAGCCGGGACAAGGTCTAAGCTCCGACCGCTGTCTCGGGATGTATATGGTGTCGTGCATATATGTGTGTAAGCAACGAGTGAGGATAGGACAATGGATATGAAGGAAAGATAGGGCGAGATCCGTGGCCCGTTTGTTAGGGTACTGCTCCTGCATTAACCTGGTATTGATCGAAAAAAACACGGAAAACTGTCGATCAGAGCAGCCGGCCGGCTTAATTCTCCTCCAGACACACCTATCTAGCTAGCGTCGAAAATCTTGCCACCATCGGGATTAAATGCTAGGACCTCCCGGTCAGAAACACTGCAGTGACATCAGTTGATGTCTTGAACAACTCTCACGGTCATTTGACTGTGAATTTAATGACAAAAAAAACAACAAAAACAATCGTGACCGTCTCGTGAAGCCGAAAACGATCTTTTGAGAGACAGATTCCACGTAATGTAGGATGATAATGCGAGTTACGCATTGAATGTGCGACTGCATATTTCTTTATAGTACTGCCAGGGCCGGATTTAGGAGCATGCCTGCCGCCTGTAGGCTGAAGTCCATTTGCAACTCCTTTATTGTTCGTAGTTGCATAATACATTTGTTTCATACAACAAATCGTATAGTTCATTCTTGTTTTCATCTTTTTTAAACATTAAAGCACATAGATTCCATTAAATTTACATAAAATTACAATTTTAACGGTTTACACAAAAAGCTTGCATAACAACATACGTTCTTCTACTTGTTTTTTTAGTAACGTCGTTAGTAGTCTTAAGAATGTTTGTTGAAAAACATGAAATGAGTTTCGCACTTAATTAATTTGTTCTTGTAAATCGCATTTTTAAACATTTTAAAAGTATTTTTATACTTTAATGCTAATGACTATATTTAGCGTAATTGAAGATCTGCGTTCAATTTGAATTGAGTTGTCCTACATAGTGAAATTTTATTACAAAAATGTAGTTAATTACTAATTTATTGAAAATAAACAGACTACTCTAATACAAATATTAATATCTAAACAATACACTGTTTATTAGTAAGTAGGAATTACACTTGATACTTTCGCCCATATGCGAATTTTCATAGTTTTCTTACGAGATTCCTTAATGGCAAACTAGTTAATAATATCCTCATATGAAAGTGTTTTATTTGCATTTGCCTCAATACAAAGCAAAGGAAGTGAGCTTAACCTTAATTCAGAAATACTAGTTCGTAGATAGTTCTTAACTCTTCTAAGGCAGGAAAAACTATGTTCTCAAGCGCAATTTGTGGCAGGTTTGCACAAACCTATCCTTAAAGCAATATCCAAATTGGGGTAAACATCTTGTAAGCAATTATATCTCAGAAGTTTCGAAATTTCTTTTATCAGATGGGTGATCAATCCCCACAACACACTGCTTTTGAAAGTGAGTGCACGCTTCAGTGAAATACGAATCTAAAACATGTGGAAACGTGATGAATATTGTTGGCCTTTTCCCTCAATTTCTCTTTCATATGTCTTATCACACAACTGAATTAAGAAATAGAATCGGTCTTGAAACTCGTCATAAGACATTTTCCTTTCTTGAAATCACAAACAAAAGAGTCTAAAAGTGGTAAACATGTTAATTTTAAGGTCATCCCTTCGAGGAAAATTTACATCTTACTTGATCTTTGTCAACCCAAACTTTTCTTTTTGGCTGTCTTTTATTGACTTTTTCAAAAGATGTGGTTTTGGTTAAATTCATGGCCAATTCCTCAAAGTAATCAAAATGTTTTCTCGGTTCCGTGAAATATTCAAGAGAGCCATTTCTGTCCAATAAAAAATTCCACAGTTACACTTCGGATGGCTTTGCTAAGTTTATAGTAAGCAAAATAAATATTCGTCAGAATTGTTACTTTTTCATTATTTTTGCAAATATGCCAAAAGCCTAAGAGTATCAACAAAAACTACAGGTAACGCCAGGTTGCTTACGCATTGGTCAACGTACAACTCTGGTAAATCGCAAATAGCAATTTGCTTCATTCAACAGGACATGCCGCGTGATCGTCTCGAATTTGAGCAATAAACGTGGCAAGAATTCCGGCTCCAACATTCTTTTGACGGGGTCGGCGCATCCCGATAATAGACCAAGTTTCGGTATGGTTCGTTCGCGAGAAAAGCAGAGCCGGAACTAGCGTTGTCAGATCGAATCCCTGCGCTTCCGCCCTTCCGTCATGCAATGTTGTCCAACCAAATTAGATTACACCACAAGAAAGTTGTATTGCAAAATTATGTGCGTTACGTTACAAGATCATGTGAATTTGTATTATGTTATAGTATTAGAAAGTACGTATGTAGAAAGAATAAAACTTACTTTCAAGTAATATCTATTTTTATATTCGCAAGAAAAAATATTATTAACGTCCGAATTATTCATTTTTAACTTTTGAATAAATTGCCAAATTGCCGCCCCTAAAACTCTGCCGCTCTGGACTGTAGCCTACTCAGCCTATTTAGAAATCCGGCCGGCCTATTTAGAGTATAACTTGTAACATTCTACATTTCTGTCGCTAAGTCGTGTTTGTTTAACACATGCGCAGAAATACCCTCTCTAGAATTTGTAAATTAACCTCGTTTAGTAGTAATTGTCCTAGAAATTCTACAAAACTATCTTCCTTAAGCATATATATTTCGTGTAGTGGAGGGTACAGGGAGATTTTTCAAAAAAATATATCAAGACTGTGTTTATTGTCTTACCCGTTTTTGATATAGTTTCCTTTGAAAGTAGTTGGATAAGATTGTACCTATTGATTGAATAATTTCATCAATAACATTCTAAGCAATAGTAAACATATCATACTTATAATTGTAGTGGAATTTAAACATTCTTACGCAGTTACCGGGGTAATAACTTCGGTTTAATTCGCGTATTAATGCATGGTTTTCTATGTGATATATACCTACTTTTTTATGTGTTATATCTACTTTATATATTCTGTGATTTCTGATTATTTTATTCACCAAAACTAACAAAACAAGCCTATGCAGAATATCTAGGTGGGTATTTCCTTCATTATGCAGAAAATCGTAATAAGCTAGTTACAGTCGCTATGGTTATTTTAACATAGGCATTGAAGGTAGGGTGTAATTTAATAATTTTGTTTCTAAAGATAGGTTTTGTACACATTAATATTTTTTCAATCGAAGTAACGGTGGAGATGCCTTCATTATCGATCATTTGAATTATAGAACAAAGTAAAATATTAACGTAAAATACTTTTGCCTACAATATTTATTCAACTTCAATAATACTTCTCAGATTTTATTTATTTTCTTCAATCATGAGTTACGAAAGTGTAAAAAATAATCATTTTCAAAATGTATACATTCAGATATTGGCTAAAACATAACATTGTAATATTGTACTCCAGTGCTTGTTGTCACTTCGGTGCATTCGGAATGTTCAAAGTTCTTAGAGCAGGTCCTCGAACAATCATTTGAAACGTTTTTTTATTTCTTCGCAGGTCGATCACTAATCCAATAATAAAACTCCCGGAAATCCATTTCACAAAATTTTTCGTGAAGTAGGCGTAGCACTCTACTACCACCACCAAGATGCCGAAAAAGGGGAAGAAAGGGAAGGACAAGGTGTCGCTGGAGGAGTTCGATACGACGCCCATGTCCAAGGACCAGCTGGTGAAGCTGTGCGTCCGCCTGCAAGAGGAGAAGAAGCGAGAGCAGGCGGAGCGCAATTTCTTCATGATGGAGCGGGACAAGCTGCGCGCCTTCTGGGAGGTGACGCGCAAACAACTGGACGACGTACGCGCGGAGCTACGGTGCGTGCCTAGATAGCAAACGCTCGCGGTTCCTTTCTCCTGGCCTCCGGTTCAACAAGCGAAGATTCGTGGACCTCAGTTCACTTACAACAATTGACGTATTTAATTATTATTTTAACCTGCACGCCCGTTTGTTGGCTAAATAGAAAATAATAAACTGTGCAACATTTAATACTAGAATTCAATTTCGACACTCAAATAATTTATGGCCTCCCTAAAAAAACTTAACCTTTGCAATAATACCTAGAAGACAACATTAGAAATGATAGCACATCTAGAGATCCCTTCCCAGCGCAACCTAAAAACATTAAAAGTGTTAAGTTAGAGGAAAATAGCATTCACTGAAGAAAATTATGTAATTCAAAATCTTGTAAAGCCTAAAGAAATGAGAGTGGGTTACTGTTTATCGAATAATACACTCACAATTCTGTGGGGACAAAAACTTAAACATCTCTGAAATTGTAAATGAAATATTTTATAGTTCACAAGGTACGAGCATGTGTGATATAGAGGACTCTTCAGGAAATCCTGCTATACACCTTAACTTAAAATAGTCATGCATCACTTATGATTAAAATTACTTTCATTGACAACGAGAAATGTGTATTAAACGATTGCTGAACATTGCATTTATACACACGCACTACTCCTTGAATTTCACTGGGAGTTCGCGTGCTGGTTAGAAGTTGCCCACCCATCTTATTTTTGCTAGCGCGCGACTTCTACTGACATTAGAATGGTGGGTATATCTGTAGCTTCAGATATGTTCCTCTTACCGTCCAGTCTGCTTCCAAGCTTTACATAGAAATCAGTGTTTTCAGTTTGAAAGTCATGTGGGCAACACAGTTCGCGCGAGCACCACTGTTAGGAGTTGAGAAAAACTTTGCCACGCAGGAAATCGGAAAACGATGTGTTATTGTCATAAACTATTGTCAAAATAATATACTATTGACATATACTATGATGATATACTATTATCATGAATTAAGAATGACACATATCAATTACCAATGAAGAAATAAAATATTTTGTATGTCAATTTCGTATCGCCCGCCTTACATTCGTATGTCGTGTTTATACCTTTCATCTGCGAGACAACTTAATTAAATATAAAGGTCTTACCTTAAAGTATAAAGACTTTTATATGCATTGAAATTAATATCTTGAGGTAACAGGGTACTATGGCGATGTATAGTATTAGTATGCACAGTATTAGTTCAGATAATTTTTACGAAACTTATGACTAAACAAATGTAATTTTAACTGAGGCTACATACGTAACCTGCTTGATAATTTGAGTTACGAAACGTGACACGGGTACGCAGGGTTAAAAACTAGTAATCTTCGTTTTGTTAACTGTAACCTGACAAGCTTGCTCGCGCCAGACGAAGAAACGACGTAATGAACAAATTACAGCAGAGTTCATTCTATTTATTTAAAGATATTATTAGAATTTAGTGTTTATAGTATAAAATCGATAAATAACAGCAAGTGTTAATATAGTGTATGGGGTTCACTACCTTTTATTTAAATAAAACAATCAGGAAAGTTTGTTAAGCAGAAAATCCGAAGTTCTTTCTTAGCGGAAACCGTCTATGTTTATATACATATGTTTATAAAACCGTTAATGTATTATATCAGTGGTGTCAAGGTCTTCTACTGATGGCATTGGCACGCTTCGTGGCACCGTAGCATGTCACGAGCTTCTCTGAGCCACTAGCGTCGGGAAAGAGAACTATTACTAGAAACCCTCCGTTTTACAATAATGATGGCGTTGTCTCTTGGTTGGGATGTTGAACTGTGTGGTAGGGGCAATTTCGTCGTGTGCCACGGAGACCCGCTCGTGACATCGACCTTGTCAACACTGTTTCATATACATATGTATATATAAAATAATAATATGTTAAAATCTTAAAAACCTCCATTAAAATTTTTCCGAAAGTTTATTACTTAAATGAATTGAAACATTTAATTTGTATCACTTCTGTCTGAAAATTTAGCTTATTTGATATTTTAAGTTTTGGTTGTGGTTCTAAAATGGTTGGAGAAATTTGCTTTTGT
This sequence comes from Acheta domesticus, assembly GCA_031308135.1. Lineage (NCBI taxonomy): Eukaryota > Metazoa > Arthropoda > Insecta > Orthoptera > Gryllidae > Acheta > Acheta domesticus. Next base: position 4,381,081 of record JAHLJT010008756.1, read on the forward strand.
GCACTCATATCAAGGAAAATCAGAATTTTAAAGGGTCGTTGCAAACGGCAAAAGCATGCCATTTTGAATGATTTGTCAAAGCGAAGATTGCGTTTAGCAAAACGGAGAAGGAAATATGTATCCCAAATTTGCAAGAATCTTATAAACGTCCAGTAACAACGACGCTGCACAGGCTGCAACAAACCACCATACCTACAAAAACTATCAAACTAAAAATATTTGTTACATAAAGCTATAACTGCGCAAAAGTTCCTTTTGAACATTGCAGGACTCGGCATACAAAATTCATTAAAATCCCTAATGGTTGCACGGGGAGCTCTAGAGCATTTGACATGGAATGACTAATTTCTAGTGCCAGCAACGGAAAAATTATGATAATTATTTTATAAATGTTCTTTAAAAAAGTCATTAGTTATTCGTCGGATTCAAGCATTAGAATTCTGAAATTAGTACGGTCCGGCTAGTGGCCACTGCTGTAAACCAAGCCTCTTAGTTTTTCACTTCCGCAGTTTTTTTTGTTTTTTGTTTTTTTTCTGTTTCTTTTTTGAGTGCGAATTATCTGCAGTTGCGGATATTGAATGAGAATACGATTTAATCTATCCAATGGCGTGTATAACTAGCAACCTATCGCGATAGGTCTAGGATCAAACAAGTAAGCACAGGACAGGATATTGTGTTAGTAATTTATTTAATATGCTGTCTAATAATGCCGTTTACCGTTTATTTTCGAAAATTGACAATGCTCTCCGCAGTTGACAATATAAACCGATAACCTCATCAAACTAGTGCTACTACAACAGCACGTATTATTTGCAATTGAAGTTATTACGTATAATGAATATAATTGTTTAGATAGAAAGAATTTATAACTTTTCAAACATTCTGAACTATTTTATGGAAGTTTCCTTAGTATAGAATTCACAGTTATCACAAGAAGCTGTATAATGCAATATGTAGTGATAGTTGCATGTACTGCTTTCAGAGACAAAGACCATCGCCTGGAAGATGACGATATGGATCGCCTTACCGAGATTAAGTTCCACGAGCAGAAGATTCTATTTACGATGCTGGAGTACCAGGCCAGCATTGCAAAAATGAAGGTGAAGTCAACAAAATCAAATAATTATGTTTTAGTTGTGCATGTGCAAGAATTCCGAAAATATAGATATTTCATGGTGCGCTAAGATGCGATAGAGGGAAGCGGGACAGACACTGCACCACAAGGCAATTGTTTGTACGAATGAAGGGCACTTTCAGGGTTTAGAGTTATTTTGAAATCACTTCCAGATTGTAAGTTCTGTACTTGAATTATCAGGATATATTTATGGGTACATGAATGGGCGGGGACTATCACAACGAAAAGCAGACTGAATATAACTCTTAGAAAATAATAGAATGAAATAAAAAATAATGTTTACAAATAGTCATATTGAGGTAAGTCATATTACCCATTGATTTATATAATTACTGTGTAACATTTTATCTTATTATTGACTCAAAAAATGTAACTTATTTCAACATGATAGCAAATGGTACCTTTCCAAGAATACCAATGATGTCATGATGCGTTATTTACCTTACATTTTGACGATAAAATATAGCGTTGATATATTTCGGCACCTTAAATGACGTTATGGATGTTGTATCCAGTTGCATTCACAGTAACAAAATTGAAGAGTAAAAGTACGAGAAGTGATCACTGCTAAAAACATTTTGTTGTTTGCTAAAATTTTTTATTTGTTCTATTTCTTAGGAATTTGTTTGCAAATTTTATTTTTGTTCTAATAGTGAAATCTTGATAATTGTTCAGACATGTTTCAAAACAGTACTGATTCTTGATACATTATTGCAATGCCAATATTAGTAAAATTTTCTGGTTATTATTCCAATATAAAAGAGAGGAAAAGAAATAAATTATTTTCGTAGTAATTCTCATCACTGGAAAGCAAAAGCTCCTCGATCTGTAAGTTTCAAGCTGATGAGAAGCCTATAATTCTCATTGCCATTAGTCAACATGTTATCGTTTATTTTAAAAAAAATTCTACAAAAAGATAACAAATCTTAGTCTACGTACCAAGTATTTAATTACATGAGCATGGAAATACAAATAGAATCAATACAATACCCAAAGCTTTTATGAATATTGAAAATAGCACACAGTTAATTATGGATGTTTTGCTTTAAAATAAATTCTGGAGGACATTCGAGATGTATCTCTCTTGCATCTTCTAACTAGTGTTCAGTAATAAACAACTTATGGAAAAGGAATTCTGGTTTCGGGAGTAAGTAAAAAAGTTTGAGTTTGTTCGTAGTAAATGCGAGTGTTCTCTCTTGCGCAGATAGAGAACATGGAAGCGCTCAACAAAGAACAACAAGTCATCTGGGCGGATATTGGGTCGCTGCGCATGGACAATGAAGAAGCGGCAGAAGAAGTGGCCACTATGACAGCCACGCAACAGTGGTCTATTCAGGATGCAAACATAGTAAGATCTGCATTTTCCAAAACTTTTGAACTTAGGGTGTCGGCTACATACTTCTAATTAAAACTTAAAAGCTCACCAAGATTCTGTAGGGTATTAATTAGAATATCTTTCGTATATGCACAAGACAGCTAGTTGATATCAAGGATTTTGAATGAATTAAGATTGTCATTCAGCGTAATTGAGAGTGAGTTCATTTCTTCACGCTATTCACATTCTTCTAGGCTCGGACTTATTTGTAATTGTATAAATTTTCATTTCTGTATGGTTATTTTATTTGCATCTCAATTTGTTGTCATTTAAGTGTTGTAAAACATTGTAAATTTAAACATCTTCAGAAAAACATATTGAACTTTACTGGAGTTATTGAGCTAATAAATAAGAAACAAAAGTTCTCTACATTTGGTCCAAACAGTTTCGAGATAGAACTGGAGATCTCGAGGAAGAGAATTTTCTCCATCCATATCTCATTATGATTATTTGAGACAATTTATTTAAATTAAATTTAATTTCTAAAATTTAAGTTGATTTGTTCTAGTAAAGAAAAAAGTCCATCTTAACAAGCAAAATACAATGAATCTCCGAATGTTGTAGCACGATATTCAAGCAGTTCATAGTTCACGAGTTGCTATCGTACTAATGCACTTTGGAACAATTCCGGATGGAATAAGACAGCGCACCGAACAGTATTTTATCTTTGATTTGGCGATATCATTCGATATCATTTTTTGCGAAGGCTCTCGTTCGGCTGTCCGGGTTACGCAGCGTTGAGGGCAATGATGTCAACATTTCGACCATTATGTATGGTCTTTAGGGCTGTAATGCTGAATGAAACTAAAACGAACTAAAAAATAGTTTTGACAAATATATGGAATATTATACAATAATTTTATTTTTTTAAACTTTTGAAGGCTTCTTTCCAGAGGGGAATCATGTTATTAATCTGCTTATAACCTGTATATCTACCTCTGCATACTACATTAAACCTTCTTTAACACGAAATCGCTTAATACCAACTGCACTGTAACTCAATCAAAATTTGAGTCCGAGGTAAAGAATACTAAATAAAAGATCGCGACCAGGTTATCCCAGATCTCTCAAGCTCATGGCCAACAGGCTGGGACGCCGTCGTAGCTTGGGGTAGTCTGTGACTATAAGCTGTAGTGTGTCTGAGGCTGTAGTACCCGAGTACATGCAATGTCTGATAACACGACTTCTTTTAATCGAGCATCGATTATTTCGGCCACTTGGTATTTATGTATATATATATTGTAACCGAACGTGCTGATTGGTTTCATCATATATACATATATATATATATATATACACAAACTTCACCATAATACAAACTATATATATATATATATACACAAACTTCACCATAATACAAACTATATATATATAGTTTGTGTTACTGTGCGATAGTATTCCAATGGCAACCGAGCGCTGGAGTATGAGTGGCGGGCGTGCTGCGCAGGAGCACAGCGCCGAGGTGACGCAGAAGCGCGACGACCACGTGGTGACGGTGGTGGACGTGAGCGGCCACTTCGAGCGCCAGGTGACCATCGTGCGCGCGGAGGCGAGCGAGCGCCACCGCCTGGAGCTGGCGGCCATGGCAGAGCTGCAGCGCGTGCAGGCGGAGCAGCTGCTCAAGAACCACGCCCTGTGAGCTCCGCCCCCTGCGGCCCTCCGCGCCGCGACGCTTCTCAATAGCCCGCGGACGGGAACGGGAACGCGAGATACGTGCGCTTCACAATAAAAGCAAACGGGAAGAGGAACAGCGCTATGAACCTGGAGCGCCAAAAAAGAGAACTTGAAGAAACATTTGCCGTAACCGCTTGTAGCCACGCTAGTGTTCACTCTTTGATTTCCTATCTGTCTGTTGTGTTTGCTTGTGCTACTAGGAATAATAAATACTTCAACAATAATAATACAAAATTCACAAACTACTACAAACTTGCAGAAAATGGAACTAACTTTTATAAAAAAAACAACTTGAACGTTCTTTAACAAAATACATAAACATTACTTTCGGGAGAGTTTTAATTCAAAGTATTAATATAAACAAAAACAATGAAACTGTAATTACTGAAATGAACTAAAACAACTTAGAAACGGCCAACAAATCACTCCTCAAGCCGTAACTTTGCAAATCCAAGCTCCAGCTTCAACATCGGTCTACACTCTCCACTCCGCTGCAGATCAGTGTCCCGCATTCGATCTGCTCGAAAACTCCACCGCCATTTGCTGAACTTTCACTTATTCAGAAGATTCCCATCCAAGGACTAAGATAAATGTTGATCATCCTTCCCGTTCCCATCATTTTGTGAACGCCTACCTGAGATGGCCGTCTTTCAACTTTCTTTACGTTCCCATTCGCGGGGTATTGTAGAGCGGGCCGAATGAGGAAGCTCAGTCCCGACACCTGTTGCCTCTGCAGCTTCTTTACTAGGGTTCTAGTGTTTGAGTCTTCTGGCAGCGGATTTTTGACATTAGCTACTCGAATTCAACCACTAACTGGGGGAGAATTATAGCAGCCGGCTGCTCTGATAGATTTCTGCGGTTTCTCCGACCAAGATCAGGCGAATGCCGATTTAACGGATGTTTAATTCATCTCTGTGACCTGCTCCCCCTCCGCCCTTCACACACATACAGGCACTACACCACTTATGCCAGGAAAGCAATCGGGAATTTAGTGCTTTTCCTAGTTGAAGCGGTGTCTCTCTCAGCCTTCTTGGGGAAAGAAAATTCACCAAGCAGACTTGTAGGCCGGTGATGAATTCCATGTTCCAGTGGAGGAGCAACACAGCAAACTCCCAGGATATAACATGCACTATACTCATCACACTAAAGTTTACAGCAGTTGACGCGTCCGGAAATACTAAATACACACCCCAAACGCGCTGCTAAATACTCGCCCATGCCCGCTAAACACTCCTCGCATGTCTTCTGAAAATTGCTGCATGTACTAGCTTGAATTTCTTCTCCGTTGTGCTCATCCCCTCATGCTCATTAACCTATTAACTGCCATGGTCTCCAAGGGATCTCAGACATTTTTCATTGTTGCGTGATATTGTGTACTTTAATTTGCAAATATTATTTCTTCAATAGATGGAAATATCTAAACGAAACATACAAGCAAGATGTCATTCCTGAATGCTAGCCGTGATCGCTAATGCAATGTATATTCCACGACAGAATGTCGTCGGTGCGAACCTTAATCTAAAACTGTGCTTAGGTTTAATGTACACTTTACTGTTCTGAATTCTTGTATGTTTTAGCGACATTATTCCCCATGTGTTTATAGAGTATATAGTCTCGTAGATTCGATATATACACTATCTTTATTTGGAGTTTTAGCGAAAGCACGCGTCCGCAGAGCAAATTCTGGGAGAAAGGGAGAACCCCTCCGGGCATGCGCGAATTCGCTAAAACTCCGAAATCGTTCGTTAAAATAAAGAGTGTAAATTGGGTCTTATTCTCCAATTTCTGAATTTTCACACCTTTCAGACATTACTCATTTAAAAAAGTTTCAGAATGTTATCACCATCCTTCTCAACACACATTATATACTCACGTCATAATTTGAAGACCATCGTTTATATTCTGTTTTTAAACACAATTCTAAATGACTCGCCACATTTCTCTTCTTTCTCTCGTCTTCTTCTGTTGCCTGTATATTCTTCTCCAAATCGTACCTTGCACATTCGAATGTCTCTTCACATTCAACACTTTACCCACATATGTTAGCTTTTACACTACCTAGAAAGATGTCCAACGAATCTGTTTTAAGGTTTTTGCGCATTTTTACTTTATTTTGAGATTTGAAAATAAATGTTTCGCAGGGCTCTGACGGACCTGAAGAATTACTACAATGAGATCACGCTGAACAACCTGTCGCTGGTGGGATCGCTCAAAGCTGAGTGCGGCGAGCTCCGCGAGCGAGAAGATCGCGCCGTGCAGGTAACTGCGATCTCAGTCTAGGCCTTGTATTGGGCAACTATTAGGCCACCTATTGGGCAACTTCTTGGGCGACCTACTGAGCGAACTACTGAGTGACCTATTGGGCGACCTGGGCGACCTACTGGGTGACCTACTGGGCGACCTTCTGGCGACCTACTGGCGATCTGCTGGGCAACATACTGGGCGACCTACTGGGCGACCTACGGGGCGACCTACTGGGCGATCTACTGGGCGACCTACGGGGCGATCTACTGGGTAACGTACTGGGCGACCTACTGGGCGACCTACTGGGTGACCCACTGGGTGACCCACTGGGTGACCCACTGGGCGACCCACTGGGCGACCTGAATGACCTACTGGATGACATACAGGATAGCCTACTCGACGACCTACTGGGCGTCCCAGTGGGCGGCATATTAAACGTCGTATTAGCCGTCTTATTAGACGAAATATTAGCCGACATATTACGTGACGTATTAAAAGCCACAGCAGGACATATTAAACGACATATTAGGCGTCAAAAAGCGCACCCAGTAGGCACCCCATTTCACGCCTCATCAGGCGTCCAATTGCGCAGTAGGCTAAGTGAGCGTGACGTGTCAGCTGGCGCGGGCGCTGCGCCACGAGAACAAGGAGCTGGCGGGCCCGCTGCGCGAGGCGCGCGAGGAGCTGGCGGAGCTGCGCCGCCAGATGCAGAACTACGACAACGACCAGGTGGAGCTGGAGCGCGCCACCGCCCACGCCAACGCCGCCGAGAAGGATCTGCGCGACGTCAAGTGGGAGATGGACGTCATGCAGATCCTCCTCGACAAGGTGAGCGCTTCGCTTCGTTTCGCGATGAGCCGCCTTGCGAAGCCAACCGTCCACAGTGGCTAAGGAAAGGGAGAGACTGAGAAATATAGAAAGAGCGAGAGGAAGAGAGAGAAAAAGATAGAGAGAAAAATAGGAAAAGAGAGAAAAGAGGAAAAGAGAAAGACAGAAAGCGTGAAGAGAGAGAGAGTGCGTGTGGCTAGACGTGTGGCTGAAGAAGGTGCGGGCGGGGCTGAGGCTGCGGTGACTGACTGAAAATTCCCACTCATTCAGTCTGCCCGTCCAGGTACGTGACGAGCGCGTGGAGCTAGGGGAGCGCCTGAAGGCGGAACTGAGACTGTCGTTAACTGGATATAAATACCCTCACTTATTCAGTCTGCCCGTCCAGGTACGTGACGAGCGCGTGGAGCTAGGGGAGCGCTTGAAGGCGGAACTGAGACTGTGGTTAACTGGATATAAATACCCTCACTTATTCAGTCTGCCGTCCAGGTACGTGACGAACGCGTGGAGCTAGGGGAGCGCCTGAAGGCGGAACTGAGACTGTGGTTAACTGGATATAAATACCCTCACTTATTCAGTCTGCCCGTCCAAGTACGTGACGAGCGCGTGGAGCTAGGGGAGCGCTTGAAGGCGGAACTGAGACTGTGGTTAACTGGATATAAATACCCTCACTTATTCAGTCTGCCCGTCCAGGTACGTGACGAGCGCGTGGAGCTAGGGGAGCGCCTGAAGGCGGAACTGAGACTGTGGTTAACTGGATATAAATACCCTCACTTATTCAGTCTGCCCATCCAGGTACGTGACGAGCGCGTGGAGCTAGGGGAGCGCCTGAAGGCGGAACTGAGACTGTCGTTAACTGGATATAAATACCCTCACTTATTCAGTCTGCCCGTCCAAGTACGTGACGAGCGCGTGGAGCTAGGGGAGCGCTTGAAGGCGGAACTGAGACTGTGGTTAACTGGATATAAATACCCTCACTTATTCAGTCTGCCCGTCCAGGTACGTGACGAGCGCGTGGAGCTAGGGGAGCGCCTGAAGGCGGAACTGAGACTGTGGTTAACTGGATATAAATACCCTCACTTATTCAGTCTGCCCATCCAGGTACGTGACGAGCGCGTGGAGCTAGGGGAGCGCCTGAAGGCGGAACTGAGACTGTGGTTAACTGGATATAAATACCCTCACTTATTCAGTCTGCCCGTCCAAGTACGTGACGAGCGCGTGGAGCTAGGGGAGCGCTTGAAGGCGGAACTGAGACTGTGGTTAACTGGATATAAATACCCTCACTTATTCAGTCTGCCCGTCCAGGTACGTGACGAGCGCGTGGAGCTAGGGGAGCGCCTGAAGGCGGAACTGAGACTGTGGTTAACTGGATATAAATACCCTCACTTATTCAGTCTGCCCATCCAGGTACGTGACGAGCGCGTGGAGCTAGGGGAGCGCCTGAAGGCGGAACTGAGACTGTGGTTAACTGGATATAAATACCCTCACTTATTCAGTCTGCCCGTCCAAGTACGTGACGAGCGCGTGGAGCTAGGGGAGCGCTTGAAGGCGGAACTGAGACTGTGGTTAACTGGATATAAATACCCTCACTTATTCAGTCTGCCCATCCAGGTACGTGACGAGCGCGTGGAGCTAGGGGAGCGCCTGAAGGCGGAACTGAGACTGTGGTTAACTGGATTTAAATACCCTCACTTATTCGGTCTGCCCGTCCAAGTACGTGACGAGCGCGTGAACCTGGATATGTGACTGAAGAAGGTGCAGGAGTGGCTGAGGCTGCGGTGACTGGATACAAATGCCAATACACTTATTAAGTGTGCCCGTCCAGGTGCGCAACGAGCGCGTGGAGCTGGCGGAGCGCCTGAAGAAGGCGCAGGCGGAGCTGAGGCTGCGCAGAGCGAAGACGCAGATGCGAGCTGAGCGGCGCGTGCGCGACCTAAGGGCTGCTCTGGAGTACCGCAACGCGGAGAAGGCCATTGCGCAGATGCCGGGCCCAACCTGCCAGTGCGTAGCCGATTTCCTTCTTGCTTCATTGGAATGTTTAACAATTCCTGCCTCATTTTAGTATAAATACTATATTATCTTCGTCCACATGCCAATGTTTAATCGCTAACGGAACATTTGTAATCATGAAATATTGCTAGATTTTCTTTCTTCCTTCCTTCCTTTCTTGGGAATTATTACAAATACTTGCTGTGGGTAAATGGTGACACTATATTATCTCTGCCAGAGTATACTTGCAAACTACATATTAGCAAACATGGATGCTGGCTCGAAAAGCTGTTTCTTTCCTCCCTTCGGATTGTTTACAAGAACCACCCTCCTCCACGTTTAAGCTGCCAATCCATATTACCGTCGCCCAACTACCAGACCATAGTTTCTTTGTAACTGATGGTTTGGTTGCGATCCCATTGCAGGTATGTCCAGAAGTTGAAGCACTTGAACCGGAATTGTATGTGTAAGACATATTTGCTGTTTAGGTATTGATGCAGTCTGAAATGTGCATTGGGAATGTACTTTCGACACTCATTCGTCACAATTCATCCCCATTAATTTGCATTCGTGTACTGGTGTTACCAGGTTCACGTTCTCACGCAAAGAGATTCCGTGTATCTTACAAACAACACAACTAAACACTCTATCAAGCCAGGATAAATGTCATGTGTAACTTCGTTATATAACTTTTTCTACTGTATCTTCGTTAAGTAACTAATGAACTTCCGACTCGCAACAGTGGATGCTCCCATAGGCGCCCACGAACGTACGTTTTTCTAATAATTTCGGCCGTCGCTACTTGCCACTTACCCAACGTCGCTGTCCATTCACCTCACTCTTGAGGCAATGTCAAATAAATCTCTAAAAGTTCTAAAAAAATAAAATAAATCTAAGATATAAAAAAATATATCGTTCGTAAGTTCTGGATTGCTAATCCATCGTATTACCCGCTCCGCTTCTGCGACTATTTTGTTCTGTATTCTTGAGTTACCGATTTATTATATGTAATACCTTTCCCAAGGTTTTGCCAATCTTCTAAACTCTTGAAGACGCAACCAATTGGGTATTTAGACAAATATTCCACTTTAAATATCAAAACTTAATCGCCAGACGTCCATTTCCTACGAACTCTAGCCAGCATCTCCCAAACAAAGTCACCTCCATAGCAACCCATTACAGACTTCAATTGTTCTATCTCTTCCGAGTTGATCCACTCGTAGCAAGTTGTGCATTTTCATTCGTAACTGTATCTTCCTTGAGAAGAACTCGGCGCCCTGGCGGTGTGAGCGTGTGTGTGCGTGCGCGTGCTTGCAGGCGGCTGGCGGCGCTGCAGCCGCTGCTGGACGAGAAGAACAAGCGCATCGCGCAGCTGACGCTGGAGGTGGCGCGCTTGCAGAAGGCGCACGCCACCACCCTGCAGCAGCTGCGCGGGGCGCTGCGCGAGCGGGAGGCCGACTTCGACGACGGCCTGCGCGTGCCGCCCGCGCGCGCCGCCTCTCCGGACGAGGTGCGGCGACGAAGGCAACGACGGAAAGCGATTGGAACTCGTGTGCTCTCTTTTGTCCGCACGCCGCGATATGATCGGTCATTTTGTTTCCGTGCGCCTCAACTGCTATGATCGTTATTTCCGTAAGTGCAGTGCGTGGATTTATCAAGGGAGGAAGCGGATTTCCTGTTCCACTGAATGATCAGAGCTGGAGCGGTTCTAAATGTCCGCTTGCGGGTTTCTCCGAACCAGGTATCTCCCCTAGCCAGACCAGCTCTAAGCTCCAGACAGTTTTTCCACGTGCGCTGTAGTATAGTACAAGTAAGTGTAAGTGGGTGTAAGTAAGGGATGAGGATGGGACAAAGAGAAATGAAAGATAACGCGGTGTGTGACCAGTTTGCTAAGGTACTGATCCGGTAGTCGCGTGGTGTTAATCACAGATACCACGGAAAACTATCGTTCAGAGCAGCCGGCCGCTAGAATTCTCCGCTGGGCTGCAGCTGTATACGACCCAGCTGTAGCTAGGATAAAAAAAACTGCTACCGTTGGCCCCAGAAAACTCGGACCTCCCGACCAGAGTCACTACAGTGACATAGTTAACGCCCAGGCTGCGGCCAGCGCCGTGTTGCTTGTATTTCCAATTTGGGAACTATCTTGTCATAGTCTTCCTAAGGACTGACTTTTTGTATTCCTGACAGCCACAGGAAGATGACCAAAACAGAGGTAACCGTTTCTACGAGATGTCACTAGTACACGGAAGTAATCGATATCAAAAAACTAGCAAACTATCAGACTAGCGGGCAGTCGGTTATCCTCCATACAGCGGCTGTTTTATCCTAGCTATCTAGCTAGGGAGTCCTCATGTTGCCACTGTCGGGAATCGAGCTTTAGGATCCCCCGGGCAGTATGTGCGTGGGTGTGCGCGCGGTACTACTAGCTCTGAATTAAAGTCAGTCGGGCTAATGAAGTAGATATGTAGTACTTAAGTAGTAGTAATTATATGAACTGAAACCGTGAATTTAAGTCCTATGTATATTTCAACTAAGCGTGCATGGAAAATGTTGCTTTTGCTAAACTGAAAGACGTTTGATGTTAGTCGCGGAGTTCAAAGTCTGGAGCCACATCACTGACATGGATATTGGCAAGCAAAGTCAGTAAAATTGTTTAAATCAAGTTGGAAATATTTTTGACAAACATCTAACTCAATCCGTCAAGGACAACTTGCATTGTATAATTTACTGATATGATTCATCTCTTTTTCAATCGAATCCTCACTTCTAAGCAATGGCTCATTGACAACCTTGTTCTCAACGCTTTGGTTATCATACCATAGACTTTACACATAAAAGAGCAAATCTTCTACGACATAATTGCTGAAACATGAACAAAACTAAGGTAGGACATCCTACTGACAGCCATGAGCAGTCGAATAATTGACTGAGAAAGCTTACTACATTAAGAAAGATAATTTGTGCTAAAATTTGGTAACAAAACAGTCCGTTAAAATTAGATATTTTTTTGAATGGCGCGAAAGTTTTGATACAGCCGAGTGCCCTCCTAGAAACAAGTGAACGTAGTAACTAATTGTATTCGATATTATTTTACAAGAGTACACTGACTGAGGGTCTGAGATTATGGTGAGGAGACAATTTCTAATTTGTACGTAACCAATGGTGACGGAATCTTTTTGCCGCTCATTTTCTTTACCATTTATTAATAGATCAAAATGCAACCATAATTAATAACTTAGATAACTAAGCTTTGAAATTTGAAATTTTTATTTTCACTTGCTGTTAACAGAACGTCGCTGCTTCAACACTTACGCCTACAGCCTAGTCACTGTCAGAGGGATCAGAAACTTGAACTTTGCGGGCAAGATGTTTTGAAGAATATACACTTATTTTCTAAAACACAACTTTATGTAATTGTTTAAGAATATATGAAATATTTCTTGCTTATATTTAGAATATTTACTGTATGTCATTGTTAATAAAATAAAACTTTTGTTTATTATCTACAAGGTTTTTTGGCTCCTATATCACTCTTCGGTAGTGTCTTCAGTGTTATTTATTTAAAATTCACATTACGTACGATTGAACGCACTATTCTATATTATTACGTTGATGACCATGTGTTTCTTTTAAAAATCTCTAATGGCCTTCATCGCAAAATATATTTATAATAATTTACTCCATCTCGTACGTCGTCATAATTATTATTAATCACCTATAGATCAGTTTTTGCAGAAACATTTGTAGTTACTTGCTCACTTAAACGCTTACATGGAGTTTAATCAAGAAGCATAAGAATTTGTCTTGTAAAGAAATTAATCAAATATTGACATCATTTATCTCAGAAGTTCCATGTTAACCCTTAAGTGGACGCGTTGGCGCACAGCGTGCGCTCTCGGCGGATATTGTTGCGCCATTTCCGATAAATGAGTCGACATTTGTTATCATTCCGTGGAACCTTTCCCTGTAGTGTTGGCTTCCTGTGTGTGAAGTTTCGTTGTCACACAATCCTGGGTTGAATTATTGGTGGATCAGTCATCGACGGACCGTCTGTCGCGTACTGTGCGCCGCGCGTAGAGTTATGTAGTCTCAAATTATCCTTCTGTTATGAACTTTGATCGTTCCACGTTGAGGGAAAAAATCCTTTTATACTGACTGTCCGCAAACTAGTAAATTAAAATCGTATTCTTTTGAAAACAATAACTTTTTGTTCCAGGGTGATTTTCAAAGAGAAACCTGTCGCATTACGAAACTTGCTCGAATACGAAGAGGAAGAAGAAGTGGGTTGTAATGAATTGGCTGTGCCTTTAATAATTGACTGTAATTATATGTGCCATAAATTGAGACACAAATATTACAATATTGTTGCAGAAAAAACAGAAATCTGCTTGGCGCACTCCGTGCGCCGCGTGCTCACTTATGTTCCGAAATTTGACACGTGCACTTAAGGGTTAATTTATGTTTACAAGCAAGTAAAGTATACGTTCTTTGAAATCCGTTTCCACATTCATAACCTTTAAGATTTAGCATTGCAAGAGGGCAGTTTTATTTAATAGTTTCTGTATCCTCGAGAGCACCATGTACGCTATTCGGAATTTCATATCTTTAATTATATTGACTTCCGTAAGGTGTGAGTTCTGTAAGGCCGACAGATTATTGAGAACATTCGGAAGAATAGAAATTAGTGTAATAAATAAAAGGGATGGAACAAGTGATTTAATGTTTGGTTGAAAAACTCGAAATGCTACCTGAACATATGACCTATAATTTCATTTCTCCAGGAAACAAATAACACAAAGAATTGGAGGATATTTGATTCGTGATTACTTGGCTGATCAATATTTGATATATCCATGAAATGGGTCAGTAAAGCAAGTGAGGCTTCCCCTGGACTTTATAATTCTCTCACATTTTCATTCAAACGAATGAGTGTGTAAGTGTCAGTTATATCAACATTTTATGGGGATGCACATCAGCGATATGTTTAAGTATAGAAAATCATGACAAACGTATGTCGTGAGGTTGGCTGCGTCTAACTATAGTAAGACTTCTGTAACCCAGGTAAGTAACAAAAAATACTCTTGGTATACTATATAATGATCTCAAAAACTATTCTGCGTCAGTGTTTACTTCCAGTCTCAATGAATGAAAATGTTTTAAAATTGTTGCGTCTTTTTCGCAACATATCTCTTAGCCCTTTTGAGCATTGAACATCTACAAATCTGAAGTAATATTCCGTCAAGTACTGCCTTTTTTCTCGTACCGTCACAGTCAATGCTTTTTATCCCTTCGATCAAGGGCTCGGCGCCGTTTGTAACCGAGGTAGCCACAAGTCAACCACCCAGGAATTCGGAGTGTCTCGAGTTGCTTAATTTCCGAGACTTTGCGTTGCACAGTTGAGCAATTCAGCTAACGACTCCGATACCAGTGATTGGGTACATTGTAAGAAAATAATTGTAATTCACACGACTGAAACTATATTATTTCCAAACTTTCATGGAGGTTCCGTGAATAGAGTTGTTTAAAATCGATGTGTGGCTCAATATCCTTTATTTGGCTCTTGTTATCGAATCAATGAAGATTGTTTCAATGCAAGAATGGTTATTCACCGTCACGGAGGATGGGAGGATGTACCATCACGCTCTCTCAATACTGTTTCCTCAAGATTGTTGTAAAGCTTTAAAAAAAATTCTTTTTGAGCATTTCAAGGGGGTTGATACAAGGTTTAACATAACATTTTATAGGCTGAAATATCCTCAGGTCCAAGTATCTATACACTTCCGGCACAAATACGTCCGATTGATAGGCAACATGTGCTTGGCAAGCATTAGTTGGTACTGTACGGTGAGTTTTGAAAGAGAAGTGGTGTGGATCTAACAAGCTGGGGTGTTTGATTGTTGCGGTCGCCATTGTTGGGAGCGCTGCCTCGGAGACGCCCGCTGCTACTGAGCCTCCGCCAGCTGAAGCACCCCGCACTGCTCCCTGCAGCTGCCTTTCGTCGTGAAGGTTTCATCAGTCGAAGTGCGACCCGAATACCTGGCCGATATATTTCCCTGCAAGGTTCGATTGCCGTCGATAAAGTTACAGATTATACTGTATTATTAGAACCAAAAATTAATTATTAAACCCTGCTTAATTAGCTTTTCAAATGCATAATTAATACTATATTTAATGATTCAACTATTTCAAATCAATTTATATATTACATCTAAAGTTATATGATTTTTTAAAAAATTAAAGAAACTATAAATATTTGGAATAATCAATGCAATATCAATAATATAAAAAATGATTTCATGACATCATATTAGTTTTGTAAATCCAAAATTCTTAATTCAAATCAGTTACAGAACACTGTTTTTAAAAAAAATTGGATATTTCGGATTATAAATGGGATTTTCGAGGAGGAAAATTCTCGAACGTTACTGGAATGTACTAACACAAACTTATCAATATTTCCCCTGCGTATTTTTTGAGGATATTTCATAACCTCACAGAGTGAATATTAACAACAATTAGTTATATCAACCCATGTCTACCGCCCGCAGGCAGCCTCTGCTCGCTGCTTCGGCCTCTCCTCTATCCTAATCATGCGAACAGATATAGCTAGTTCTTTTTATTATCAATTGATACATTCAATGGTCATAACGGTCCAAGTTTACAATCTTCAGGCAGCCTCTGCCAGTTCTAGCACCCTCTAGTAATATAGAACCAATGAAAATAACAGATCTAGCTACTTCGCTTTCTATTTATAAATTCATGCATTCACTGGTCATAAGGACCCATGTCTATCATCCACAGGCAGCCTCGACTCGCTGCAGCGCCCTGTATCCGCATCGACCCGACCGCGCTAGTTCAATTTATATTTACGATTTTATATGTTTAATGGTCGTATAGACAGGAAGCCTGTGTTCGCTGCAGCGCCCTCTAACAACATCGACCCAATGAAGTGAATTACGTAAAGCGATCTAGCTAGATCACTACTATCAACATTTCATAGGCTCAGCCGTCATATCCACTCACGTCTACCACCCGTAGGCAGCCTCTGCTCGCTGCAGCGTCCTCTAACAACATCGACCCGATGGACAGATCTAGCTAAATACCTTTATTTAACAATTAGCCATATTGACTGCCGTCTACCGCTCGCAGGCAGACTGTGCTCGCTGCATCCCCCTCTACCCGCGCGTCAACCGTTGGAGCGTGCGTGAGCGAGCCGCGATGGCGCCGAAGAAGGACCCGAAGAAGGAGGGCCCGGTGATCGAGGGCTACGACACGAGACGATGACGCGCGAGCAGGTGGAGGTGCTGGCGTTCGCCTGCAGGACGAGATGAAGCGCGAGCGCGAGGAGCGCGCCTTCTTCCAGCTGGAGCGCGACAAGGTGCGCGCCTTCTGGGAGGTGGCGCGCAAGCAGCCGAGGAGTGCCAGCTCGAAGTCAGGTAAGGTGCGCGCAAGCAGCTCGAGGAGTGCCAGCTCGAAGTCAGGTAAGGTGCGCGCAAGCAGCTCGAGGAGTGCCAGCTCGAAGTCAGGTAAGGTGCGCGCAAGCAGCTCGAGGAGTGCCAGCTCGAAGTCAGGTAAGGTGCGCGCAAGCAGCTCGAGGAGTGCCCAGCTCGAAGTCAGGTAAGGTGCGCGCCTTCTGGGAGGTGGCGCGCAAGCAGCTCGAGGAGTGCCAGCTCGAAG
Source organism: Acheta domesticus (assembly GCA_031308135.1). Taxonomy (NCBI): domain Eukaryota; kingdom Metazoa; phylum Arthropoda; class Insecta; order Orthoptera; family Gryllidae; genus Acheta; species Acheta domesticus. The sequence goes on from JAHLJT010008756.1 coordinate 4,398,000, forward strand.
TCAGGTAAGGTGCGCGCAAGCAGCTCGAGGAGTGCCAGCTCGAAGTCAGGTAAGGTGCGCGCCTTCTGGGAGGTGGCGCGCAAGCAGCTCGAGGAGTGCCAGCTCGAAGTCAGGTAAGGTGCGCGCAAGCAGCTCGAGGAGTGCCAGCTCGAAGTCAGGTAAGGTGCGCGCAAGCAGCTCGAGGAGTGCCAGCTCGAAGTCAGGTAAGGTGCGCGCAAGCAGCTCGAGGAGTGCCAGCTCGAAGTCAGGTAAGGTGCGCGCAAGCAGCTCGAGGAGTGCCAGCTCGAAGTCAGGTAAGGTGCGCGCAAGCAGCTCGAGGAGTGCCAGCTCGAAGTCAGGTAAGGTGCGCGCAAGCAGCTCGAGGAGTGCCAGCTCGAAGTCAGGTAAGGTGCGCGCAAGCAGCTCGAGGAGTGCCAGCTCGAAGTCAGGTGAGGTGCACGCAAGCAGCTCGAGGAAGCCAGCTCGAAGTCAGGTAAGGGGCGCGCAAGCAGCTCGAGGAGTGCCAGCTCGAAGTCAGGTAAGGTGCGCGCAAGCAGCTCGAGGAGTTCCAGCTCGAAGTCAGGTAAAGGTGCGCGCAAGCAGCTCGAGGAGTGCCTGCTCGAAGTCAGGTAAGGTGCGCGCAAGCAGCTCGAGGAGTTCCAGCTCGAAGTCAGGTAAGGTGCGCGCAAGCAGCTCGAGGAGTGCCAGCTCGAAGTCAGGTAAGGTGCGCGCAAGCAGCTCGAGGAGTTGCCAGCTCGAAGTCAGGTAAGGTGCGCGCAAGCAGCTCGAGGAGTGCCAGCTCGAAGTCAGGTAAGGTGCGCGCAAGCAGCTCGAGGAGTGCCAGCTCGAAGTCAGGTAACGGTGCGCGCAAGCAGCTCGAGGAGTGCCAGCTCGAAGTCAGGTAAGGTGCGCGCCTTCTGGGAGGTGGCGCGCAAGCAGCTCGAGGAGTGCCAGCTCGAAGTCAGGTTAAGTAGGTGCGCGCAAGCAGCTCGAGGAGTGCCAGCTCGAAGTCAGGTAAGGTGCGCGCCTTCTGGGAGGTGGCGCGCAAGCAGCTCGAGGAGTGCCAGCTCGAAGTCAGGTAAGGTGCGCGCAAGCAGCTCGAGGAGTGCCAGCTCGAAGTCAGGTAAGGTGCGCGCAAGCAGCTCGAGGAGTGCAGCTCGAAGTCAGGTAAGGTGCGCGCAAGCAGCTCGAGGAGTGCCAGCTCGACAGTCAGGTAAGGTGCGCGCAAGCAGCTCGAGGTAGTGCCAGCTCGAAGTCAGGTAAGGTGCGCGCAAGCAGCTCGAGGAGTGCCAGCTCGAAGTCAGGTAAGGTGCGCGCAAGCAGCTCGAGGAGTGCAGCTCGAAGTCAGGTAAGGTGCGCGCAAGCAGCTCGAGGAGTGCCAGCTCGAAGTCAGGTAAGGGTGCGCGCAAGCAGCTCGAGGAGTGCCAGCTCGAAGTCAGGTAAGGGGCGCGCAAGCAGCTCGAGGAGTGCCAGCTCGAAGTCAGGTAAGGTGCGCGCAAGCAGCTCGAGGAGTGCCAGCTCGAAGTCAGGTAAGGTGCGCGCAAGCAGCTCGAGGAGTGCCAGCTCGAAGTCAGGTAAGGTGCGCGCAAGCAGCTCGAGGAGTGCCAGCTCGAAGTCAGGTAAGGTGCGCGCAAGCAGCTCGAGGAGTGCCAGCTCGAAGTCAGGTAAGGTGCGCGCAAGCAGCTCGAGGAGTGCCAGCTCGAAGTCAGGTAAGGGTGCGCGCAAGCAGCTCGAGGAGTGCCAGGCTCGAAGTCAGGTAAGGTGCGCGCAAGCAGCTCGAGGAGTGCCAGCTCGAAGTCAGGTAAGGTGCGCGCAAGCAGCTCGAGGAGTGCCAGCTCGAAGTCAGGTAAGGTGCGCGCAAGCAGCTCGAGGAGTGCCAGCTCGAAGTCAGGTAAGGTGCGCGCAAGCAGCTCGAGGAGTGCCAGCTCGAAGTCAGGTAAGGTGCGCGCAAGCAGCTCGAGGAGTGCCAGCTCGAAGTCAGGTAAGGTGCGCGCAAGCAGCTCGAGGAGTGCCAGCTCGAAGTCAGGTAAGGGGCGCGCAAGCAGCTCGAGGAGTGCCAGCTCGAAGTCAGGTAAGGTGCGCGCAAGCAGCTCGAAGAGTGCCAGCTCGAAGTCAGGTAAGGGGCGCGCAAGCAGCTCGAGGAGTGCCAGCTCGAAGTCAGGTAAGGTGCGCGCAAGCAGCTCGAGGAGTGCCAGCTCGAAGTCAGGTAAGGTGCGCGCAAGCAGCTCGAGGAGTGCCAGCTCGAAGTCAGGTAAGGTGCGCGCAAGCAGCTCGAGGAAGTGCCAGCTCGAAGTCAGGTAAGGTGCGCGCAAGCAGCTCGAGGAGTGCCAGCTCGAAGTCAGGTAAGGTGCGCGCAAGCAGCTCGAGGAGTGCCAGCTCGAAGTCAGGTAAGGGGCGCGCAAGCAGCTCGAGGAGTGCCAGCTCGAAGTCAGGTAAGGGGCGCGCAAGCAGCTCGAGGAGTGCCAGCTCGAAGTCAGGTAAGGTGCGCGCAAGCAGCTCGAAGAGTGCCAGCTCGAAGTCAGGTAAGGGGCGCGCAAGCAGCTCGAGGAGAGCCAGCTCGAAGTCAGGTAAGGTGCGCGCAAGCAGCTCGAGGAGTGCCAGCTCGAAGTCAGGTAAGGTGCGCGCAAGCAGCTCGAGGAGTGCCAGCGCGAAGTCAGGTAAGGGGCGCGCAAGCAGCTCGAGGAGTGCCAGCTCGAAGTCAGGTAAGGGGGCGCGCAAGCAGCTCGAGGAGTGCCAGCTCGAAGTCAGGTAAGGGGCGCGCAAGCAGCTCGAGGAGTGCCAGCTCGAAGTCAGGTAAGGTGCGCGCAAGCAGCTCGAGGAGTGCCAGCGCGAAGTCAGGTAAGGGGCGCGCAAGCAGCTAGAGGAGTGCCAGCTCGAAGTCAGGTAAGGGGCGCGCAAGCAGCTCGAGGAGTGCCAGCTCGAAGTCAGGTAAGGGGCGCGCAAGCAGCTCGAGGAGTGCCAGCTCGAAGTCAGGTAAGGTGCGCGCAAGCAGCTCGAGGAGTGCCAGCTCGAAGTCAGGTAAGGTGCGCGCAAGCAGCTCGAGGAGTGCCAGCTCGAAGTCAGGTAAGGTGCGCGCAAGCAGCTCGAGGAGTGCCAGCTCGAAGTCAGGTAACGCACGTACCAAAACCTTTATTTTTTTTTGTTATTTAAAGTCGCATCGACTACTAGGTCATTAGCGACCACTATTGGATGAAACGTTATGGTATGAAGATGAAACAACATGATGATGATAGGGGGTGAAAGGACGAACACATACAACCCTGCCCGAGGAGGGACTCGAACCCACAACCCCACGGTCCAAGATCACTACGAAACTACTATCTTAGCGATTTCGGCCACGGGACCGACGTACCAAGGCTTTGTACCTCTCCATCAAAACAGGAGACAAAGCTTGAGGGTGCTACTAAAGGAGGCGCTAGTGCCGCCGGTTTAGCTACAGGCTAGGCTCGCCAACTTCCGCACGTAAAAAATGGATAATTTGAGAGAAATACGAAAAGTGTTTTTTAAATGTTCAATTTTTCATAATATACGGGTGTTCCACCATCTATGGACCACCCTCATAACTTCTAAGCGGTTCAGGTAGAAATGCAGTTTCCGCTTAACAATGCAGGATCATGGGGCAAATAAAATGCCGGAAAGACCCTGTCTATAATATTTTTAGTTTTCGAGAAATTTAATCATCTTTGATTTTTTTAAATGGAACTATATATTTTTCTCACCAGCAACGGATAGATGATGAAAAGAAAAATAAGATGATGTACCATATATTAGTATTTTGATAGTAATTTAAAAATTAAAGATAATTAAATTTTTCAAAAACTAAAAATATTAAAGACAATTTCTCTACAACATATTACTCGCCCCGGTAACTTGCCTCAGAAAAGCAAAAACTGCATTTCGATATCTTGAACCGTTTAGAAGTGATGGGAGTGGTCCATAGTCGGTGGGAAAAACCTGTAAACGTATAAGAAACCGCTTGAGAAATCGCGAACATCGACGCTATTTTTTTTGTAGCATTATGCGCCTGCTTGCGTCTCGCAAACCTACGCAGCACCCACGCACGTTTGAAGTATCGTTGGCAGCAGTTTCGTATTTCAGTTCTTGTAAGAAGGTGATACAGGAGAGCGTGCCACTGTAATAGTCCCCATCACCTTACATGGGAGTTAAAGGCCATGGCCCGTACTACGGTATTTACGCGAATCTAATGCGCCATCGAATCGAATGAGTATCCATTTTTCATTTTTATATTTATGAAAAAATTGTTTGGATCGAATGTAGTCATCAATGACAGAATAATAGATATGCTCATCTTCCCCTACTGTCTTCGCCCAGCAAACACACAACGCCCTGCAGAGAGCAATCACACAAACCACACTATTACGATAAGGTCTCCGTACAATCGGGACGACGCGACGTTATGTCTCGACAGTGCAGTAACTATGAATTGAATGTATTGTAATATTAGATTTTATTTAGCCCTGAAGAAGGATATATTACAACCAGAGAAGTTGGAGAACGTTGAATATTACGAAACACTTGAAAGGTTGCGGCTGAGTATCTTGTTCTATTTAACCTGACAAATCTCTCATTATCGTTTAGAAAGTTAGAACTAGTAAGTTCGTTCCATCCCAACACAAATGACTCGAAGACAACCCGGAAGCAAAGCAGTCTACTCGATTAAAACAAAGGTCAGTTGGGGAAGAGGTGTTTCGGATGACATGAATAAAACGGACGGCAGAAAAGTATATTCTATCTAAGTTGAAGGGATCAAGGTTACACGTCTCATATTTATGTGATTTTTGTCAGACTTAAATAAAAGTTTCTGAAAAATCAAGTGTTTGGTTATGTATCATTTTCTTTGTCCTTTCTACACACGTTCTATGGACACGTTTGTACAGCTCTTGGATCATAATGTTTGTTTCGTGCGGAAATTCTAGGGCATTTATTTAGGATTTGTGAAATGTGTGTTAGATTAATGCCTCAAAATTGATGATAGTTAAATTGTTCGAACCAATGTTACACCATTTAATTTCCAATGAGTGAGATAGTAAATTACAAATCAATTTGAGGTCTTTGACTAACTCTCCTGTTTTATTATCATTTTTAAATCTATTAAAATGAAGAGAAAGTAATCAATACTGAGCAAGGATAAGGAATAAACTAAAAAAAAGTGTTACAAAGTTGAACTATATTTATGAAATATCAATGTAAAGTAGAAAGATCATGGAACTACTCTAAAAAACCCTCCAGAGTTAAACACAAATTTGTTAAATTAAACAACATATATGTGGAATTTTCATAGAAAATAAGAAACTACTTTTGAAATATTAGAGATTACGTAAACGATCTTTTACATCACGTGTTCAAAAGGATTTTCATTCTGTTTTCACTATGAATTGAAAATGGGTTGCCAAAAACCAAGTTCTGCGTACATTGACAGTCTCTACAAAAGGTACAAAAGTTTCAAATCTAAAAGAATGCTTGTTACGATTAAGGTTTTATAAATAAGTAATAAAATTAATTGTAATGATAATGACTTACGACAGCCTTTGATGATGAGGACCACGAACGAGAACTTCTCTCGAAATCACACATACTTGCAATAAGACCGTAGCCACACTAGAATTGGTACTTGAAACATGAAATCACACACCACACGCAAAACCAAACTGGATTCACACGCAAACCAAACTGGATTCACACGCAAAACTTGAAGTTATGTAGTTTAGCACCAATAGTAAACTGAAAACTTGTGATTTCATGCCCGAAGGCCATCTAATGTTTTCCTAATATTTGACTGCAGAGATGGATAAGTGTTGCAGGTAGCAACTCCTACCTCCGACTGACTCTTTAGCACGAACCTGGGAAAAGTCGCCAAAGAAATTTAAAATCAAAGAGTGTGCAGTTACCGTAAATGAATTTCTGGCGCGCTTGTGGCGCTAGATTTGAAGCAACATTACGCTTAAGAACAATTCGCCTTTGATAATTTATTTCTTTGGCTGAACTCAAATCAATTATACTATAGTTCATTCGCTAACGCAATTAGTAACTATCTGCACGAGCGAAAACTTCCTTTTATGAAATATTTTCAACAACTTGCAATCTTTATTGCTTGGTGCTATGTTTTAATAATAATTCAAGTGTGAGAGGTGGTGAAAAGAAAGTGCATGAATTTGATGCTTGCGAATTTGAATTTGATGCGCGCAAAATATGCGTTCTTTCTTTATCATAAAAATAAGAATTTGGTAATGGAGGAGAACAAAAAAATCACAGAAGGATGAAAGTTTTGTAAGGCAGGAAGACTTCGCTTTCATTCATGATAAAAAACTCATTGTGTTATTATTTTGTGGAGCTCTGTGCTCATTATTCCTCTCACTTTGCACATTCAAAGTTGTCCTGATACAACGTGGCATTTCCTAACCAAAGAAATCAATCATAATCGGTCATATCGTTCGTCTGTTGCACGCTATCTGTCACATTATTTCTTTACATAATTTCTTTAATGATTTTACCATTACTACTGTTGTTGCATCTTTTTCGACTAGAGCCAACATGTTTTTCAGGAATAAATAAAGGACATGTTAAGAATAAATAATTTGAGAAATGAACCAAATTAGCGTAAACGATTAAAAGCCGCTTAAAGATCTACAAATATATAAATAAAGTATGGGTCGATTCACATCCACAAATACATCCAATAATAATGGTCATACGAGTAATTAGAAAACAAAGTCACAAAATTTTCTTGCGCTTCCTGCTTTCCTTGTTTTTCGATCTACACACACACACACACGCGCGCGCGCGCAATTTTGGTTCTTAATTTACACCTCCTTCACTTTTCATTTGCTTTCCTCTCGTCTACATTTATGAGCTGTTTTTAGTTACATGATAGGGTGTCACATCACGTGGCATAACCCAGAAGACGATCAGAAGACTTGAATAATCTATTAACAGTCTAATTCAACTAATTCACAAGCCTTATTTAAAACGAAATATAATCCATGGCTAATGAAACCTTCTTCCTTAAACGAATCTTTTTACAGTACAGTAGAATTTTATAGCAGTTATCAGAGTACTTATTAGTAGTAATTTAAAAACTTAACAATTTTAACTGTCCAGTTCACTTTCCTCCTCAAATAAATCACTCGTCTATAAGGAAAACAGAAGTATGAAAGTGAACTATAATGTTAATCATTCATCGTTTTTTTCTAGAAACAAGGAAGCTGGACGTGCGGAGGGCGACAGTGAGCGCAGAAAGGTGCTGAAATTCCATGACACCAACATCAAATTCCTCAAAGATGAATACGATAAAGGCATGGATCAACTGAAGGTACGAACCATCAGGTATTCGCCAAAAACTATCTTCTACGCTGTCCGGGGGACGCCGCGTCACAGGCACATATGTCAACGTCTACGTCGTTAGGCTTCGACCTTCCTCAGGGCAAAATTAATTTCACCCTGAAACAGGTCGCAGCATGACGTCCGAAACTTACGCATCTGTACCAAGGACGTATCGATTTTTGGACAGCCAAGTTCTGATTCTGTACGCGGATTCTTAGAACTGATTCTGGCCACGGAAGCCTTTATGCATTCACCTGCTCATAACGGACAAAATAATGAAACCGAAGCAAAGTAATGTAAAAATATTTAATAAAATAATGATATCTTATTTTGTTTAAAAACCTTCCGTCAAAAGTCGATCTTGTATTCCTATTTGTTTTTATCCAAGATACAATATCTTCGTGAGATATATATAGCTGGACAAATTCGTTTAATTTCGCTCCACAGGGGAGCAAATTGATGAGCCAATTATTCTGACATTTAAAGAAATATTATTTTCTTACCAACTAACTCTGAACAGACAGTTTACAACTGTGATAAACTTATGTTTACTTTTTGCTCTATCTACATATCGAAAAAACAGTCACGTACCAATGGCGGGGTGTCAAAGACGGTTACCAGCGTCATGATTTTCTTCTACCATTGGTCGAGTTACTGTTTCAATTAGTATAACCTGTTAATTACTCTTTGCATTATTATAATCTTTCTGAATCATTAGTGATAGTTTCGACTTATGACGCTTAGATTAAGTTCACTAAAAACTCGAAACTGTCACCATTTGCTGCTGGGAACTCAGTCGTTCTCTTCTGACTAGGCGTGTCCATAAACACGTTGCAAACTTATTTTGGTATCTGCCGATGTAGATAACAGTTAACGAAACGGAAAAAACATTGTGAATGTTACACTCGTTGTTCGAAAAAAGTAGTCAATCTGTGTTCTCGTGGAAAGCACCGCAAGTACAGAAAATGTTCAAAATGTGTATGTCATTTCCTTATACCAAAAAGTGAAAATATTTAACACTTGCAGAAAATGACATTAATTTATCGTTGTATGTGGGATTAGTTTCATAAACTTCTGTTCTTTCCTTTAATTACATTGCAATTTATTCTGCGGTCAGCAGTTTATCGCACCATTGATACGCACCATTGATATTCTTTGAGTACGGGAATGATATTCGTATGCGTATGTGAATAGACATGAACTAGTAATAAAAGAGTTTTTTTATTTTATTTCATGGAATATGATAAAAATATTTTAAAATTACATTTTTATATTGAATAATTAACATTTTGAAAATAATTTTAGGTCAATGTGAGAAGAAATCTACAAACAGACGTAGAAACGCCGCAATGATTAATTGAGAATTAAGTGTGTAACCGTTAGTGGTGAGTGAGAATAAGTTTGGTCGTTAGTTAAATAATGTATTTATATGCTTGCAGAATAATTTCTTTTATTTTTTACAGTTTGTGGCATAGTGACGCTTGTATACATAAAAGACAGGATGTGCCTTTGTCTATGGAAGCCACAAATACAGACCATTAGGTTGAGCAGGAAGGGGGCGTGTCTGAGATGGGTTTAGGCTGAGCCAGGAAGTAGAAAGGGCGCGGAGGCGCCAGGGGGCGGCAAGACACGTCACAGTGGTCGGTCGTATACGTCACAGACGTCGCCTACCAAGCTCTGGGAGGGAGGTCACGTGGGGCACCCACGTCACTTTAATTACGGAGTGGGAGTAGATCACATGATCGGTTGGTCATGTGACCGTATCTATATAAGGTGAGGTAAGGGCATATTAGCCAGGATACATTTGCGGCACGGAGCCGAATTGGTATCTTCATTAAGTGCTCACGCACTGCGCTCCAGGGCGAGCGGCCGGACTTGTCCGGGGGAGACGTCAGTCTCACATTTAGCGACGCGGTTAAGCGTTCGCTGTATCTTGCTGTCAAGCAAGGGTGGGTGGGGGACTCGCAAGGCAGTCGCGGGTAGCGGCTAAGATAAGCTGTTCTTAGGAGGGTTCCGTAAAGCACGGATAAGTGTAAATGAACTTGTGCAACATTTCTTCAGTTACAAATGAACTTGTTTTGTTACTAATCCTTCGTGTCTGTGTCTGAGTAATTAAACGACGCCACAAGTTACATTTTTGCTTTCGATTGGGAGCTCGATAAGCATAACTTACCTGGACTGAGAGGATTATGGTTACGACGGAAATTTCAAAATAGTTGAATGATGCTACAGGTTCTCTTACGAAGGGAATTGAGTGAATCATAAAATGGAATTATGGGAGGGAAATATGAAAAGACAAACCGAGTCAAGTTAACATCTAGTGAATTAGGAAGTAAATAAATCTGAATCATTAAAATTAGGTAGAGAATCACATCTTGTATGAACCATCTGTGATAACTGGCCGTATGATCGAGCGGTGACAAAAAGCCCGAGCGCTTTGGCCTCCGGCTTTCTGTCGCTGCCCGATCTTTAGAACGCTTATAAAGCCCTTGGTGCAAAAATAACAATTCTTTAATTTCTTCTTCTTCTTTTTCATGCTTACGGAATATTCCCTGTTGCACCTACAGATATTTCCATCTCTTTGGTGGTCGACCAACATCTCTTCTTCCTTGTGGAATATAATTGTACATTGATCGTGGAACTCTTGAGGCATTCATTCTCTTTACATGCATGAGCCATTTTTCTATATATGCTGTTATTTTTTCATTGATGGCATATATATTAAGTTCTTCTCTTACACTGTTCTTTGTCATACGGTCTAATTTTGAATATCCTGCCACCCACCTAAGAAATTTCACTTCATTGGTTTCTAGTCTTCTTTTATCTACTTGAGATAATACCCAATTATTGCATTCATACAGCAGAATAGGAACTGAAACTATAAAATTTTAGGAGGGTGTCTAAATTTAGTTTCTTTCCGAAAGTTCTTTTGAGAAGAGCATTAATGTAATTATATCTTTCTATTTTTTTTGTATATCATTCTGAGGCAAGTAACATCACATCCAAGACATTTAAAGCTTGTCACTTGTTCTGTAGAGCAGTTTTCAATGATTATTTTAGAGCAAATCATTTCCTTTCCTTTGAATGCCATCTCTTTGGTTTTTTCTTTAGATATTCCCATATTATATTTTGGGAGTATTTATTAATTAATTTTAATTTTGTAATTAACTTTTCAAAAAATCGCACAAAGTGTTCCCGGACCTTGTGCAAGCCTGCGCACTAACGGCAAGCGCTTTCGCGCATGCGCAGGAAGAGCGGAAGGCGCAGCTGAAGCAGGCGCACGAAGAGTACGTGACGGAGTCACTGCGCCTGCGCAAGAAGAAGATGGCGCTGCAGGAGCAGATGCGCGAGCAGTACGAGAACCAGCTCGAGAAGGAGAAGGAGCTGCGCAAAGTAAGTTGACAATGGAAGGCGCCAGGAAAGTCTCTCCCACGGTGTAAGATGTATAGGTGTGTTCGCTCCCAGTCTAAAACTGAATCTTATGTGAGGCTATTTCTCACAGTTCTCGCAAATAAGCGCTGCTTTGGTCTCATTTGGGCAAGGTCGTGATTGGTCGTGATCCATTCGACAGCTCTGTGGCCAGCTGATTTCAAGTGATTTGTGATCAGTGATTTGTCGTTTCGCGGTGGAATTGGTGAAGTCTAGATTGAACAGTTACGAAAATGGGTAAGAAATGTTTTGTAAAACTGAGTTTCTTGCCACAGTTTATGATGTCATCTTAAGATGTATATCTTACACCGTGACCCAAACAGATCGTGCGCAAGTGAGGAACTAGCCTCAAATTGGCTTAAGAAAATGTGTCCCAAAGGCGGCTAGTTAATACAACTGTATATCTTATACCGTGATCTCTCTATATCGCGATGCATCGGTCCGAATGAGAGCCTGCCAACACCACCGCCGCTTCCGCCCTCATCTTCGTCGCCGTGCGCGGCACTAGTGTGCCCCCATCCCCTCCCCAGCATCCTTTCGGACAGGCCCGGGCTAATCCAGCCGATCATTTTGGGGGGAGGGCACAATACATTTTTGTTAAATAATAAACATATGTGATATTGTATGTTATTTTTGTAGTGCATATATGATACTATACCGTACAAATTATTAAATGATAGAATAGTTACCCGAATAGTTACCCCGAATACAGGTCTAACCCACAAAACGTCAAAGGTTGAGATTTCAGTGGAATAGTGACCTATTGGACGTAATACACAGCACCCTCGATTCTGAGGGCACACCGGCCATTCCAAAGTAAGTTATCCTTTAGGTAAAGTTGGCCTATTGGTGAACTGGAATCTATGTGTGTCGGATCGATGCGAGTATGTTATGAGCGGTACTGCCTTGACTAAAGTTTGACTTCAGAGTTATTCACAGTTCATAATATGAAATTGATGGTACGCAAGTGTTTTACAGAAATAAATTAATTTACACTGATTAGAGTTTTTTTTCTTATTTCCTGAAAACTTTTCCTTCTGTGGGTTAGATCTCTATTCGGGGTAACTATTCATATTACATAATACCAACATAAATATTTAAATCAATTTTGCCAAACAGAGGGAGGTTACAAACGAAATCCCTAGGCCTTTTGGGGGCACGTAAATCCCCTTTGCATCCACCATTGGTCTCAGAGCTGCCTGGTTCTCGTGATGTATGCATGTATTCGGCATTTTTAGGTCGATTATCCGACTTTCCCTGCTAGCTGACGGGCATGGGCGTACCGCATGCCCGAGCCTAGTTTAATTCCCACGAGACATGTGGCAAACATGATGTATTTCCTTCGCTGTAGCTAGCAAAATTTCGTCTGCCTGAGCTTTTCTTCCTCACACAGCTACAGAAACTGGGACGATTTTAAAGGAACGCTACAGCTCTATTTTTGCCTCGATCGAGAGCCGAATCCGGGACCACACTACGGGAAGCTAGTACGCTGCCCATTAGCCATCCTAGAGGCTTGTTCTCGTGGTACCAATATAATTTCTGTTGCTGGCACTCTCGCCAGCATGGTCTCGCTGCGGAGACACTTTCCTGGCGTACTGTAGGAATATATTTTTAGTACTACGTTATAATATCTACTTAACGACTCACAGAGGAACTAATTGCCTAGTATCCATTAAGGATTTAAGAGTTAAGAGAATCGTTAAGAAATCCGTTAAGAAAATCGAAACTATTAGAATTGTGCTGAAAATGCCGAATGAGTACACCCATTCCAAGAAATATTAATTCTTGTCAATAAAAAAAACAAACATGTTTACCAACACCAAATGTATTATAAAATATTGAATGACACACGGCCAAAAATACGAATAACAGACTCGGTTGATTTTAAAGCGCGGCTAATCCTCGGTGTACAAATTTCAATTGTGGGTTTCGTATTGCTTGCTGTTTATCGACCTAATGATTTTAATATAAGACGATAAAACGAAACTTTATCCATTAGTGGAAAGTAATTTATCGCGAGTGACAAAGCCGCCACTGATGCACCTTTCTAGTCAACTTTCATCGAAGAAAATCGAACAAAGTCTTTGACAACAATAGTAGATTATACAATTACCTTATAAAGTTAATCTTTACTGCTGGAGTACATGTTTTGAAAATTAGCGACGTTATGAGCGAGTTTTCGAATTTGTACGAATGCAGTAAAGCAATTATAAACGAGTTGCATACGGTAATTTTTGTATACCAGCATTATACATTTGTAAGTCAATCAAACAAAATTTTGATAAACATCTCTATTTTGACGTCACGGGTATATGACATCTGTGCGAGAAAACGGTAGTCGGCTGTTCCGTTTACCTCTACCACCCACGATTCTCTCGCTGCGACTGGCTGAATGTGTGATGACGCGCAATTATTCGTATCCATAACCGCCAATATGTCACAACCTGCGCCGTAAAATGCCCTTTTAAGAACGATTTCTTGTAACGAGAAAGGTCGTTTATGATGCTGGAATACAAAAACACACTTACAACCCACATTTTGGTTCCCGACCTCGCAGCAACGCTGGGAGGACCAATTGTGATGCGCAGCTGCAAGAGTCGAAGGTGGAGGCGCTGGTGGAGGAGCAGAAGAGCGAGATCCGGGAGCTGGAGAAGCACTTCCAGTCGCACCTCGCCGACCTGCGCAAGGCGCTGGAGCTGAAGCACCGCGTGGAGCTGGCCGAGTGCGAGGAGCGCCACAAGCTGCAGATCGACACCCTGCTGCGCAACCACGCCAAGTACGCGCCAGCGAGAGAGAGACACACAGATACCACTGATAGAGCTGTAGAGAAATGGAGATAATGGGGAGAGATTGCGATATTATGAGAGAGGAGAGTGAAAAGGGAGAGAGGGGGAGAGAGACAGGGAGTGGGACGTGCAGAAGGAGGAAGGGGAGAGAGAAAGGGTGGAGAGAGGAAAGGGGAGAGAAGAAGGGGGTTAGAGAGGAAGGTGAGAGAGTGAAAGGGGAGTGAGAGGAAGATGAGACAGAGGAAGGAAATATACAAGAGGGAAGATAGGAAAGATAGAGAGCGCGGGGGAAGAAAGGAGAGAAGGGAGGGAACCTAAGAAACTTACACATAGTCATCGTATTTATTTGACATTTTTCTAAGCATTATTATTATAATATTCTTTGGAAATTCGAAATTCTTCAGATCAAAATTTGAACTTTGCATTGTATTACGTTTCTTGGGAATGGAATGTCTCAGCATATCTGCGCTCGATCCAAATGAACCGAACAACCAAATCAAAAACACAGCAACACAAACAACGACTGTTAACAGATAATTCCAAATTAAAGAGCTAATTAATATCACATGCTGTTATATGCATATATTAATATTACTCTCTGATTATCAGCTTGGTTCAGAGGTGGCTCGCAGAAGGGTGTTCGTGTAGCGAAATAAAAGAAACAAAATGTAATTCTTCTGCTACTTTATCAATTCATTATTTTTTTGAAAATATTATTTTAAAACCATTCAATTTTTTAATATGATTTTAAATAAAAGCTATAAATTGAATTATTTAAATGTTTTGTTCCGTAGATCATGGATGGCAATGACTTTTTATTAAGTACAGAACATTCTCACCCATCTTTTGCAAGTTAGAACAAATATCTGTCCATCCATTGTAACTTTTCGTGGGAAGATGCATTTCACTGAGAATCAGTCGCATGCATTTCGCTGAAAGCAATCGGCATGCATTTCACTGAAAGTCGGTACACAACTTTAAGTTTAAAGTAAAATTTTTTCTGCTGCAAAACTGTTTCTATACCTTAGAGACTATACTGATCGTGAAAAAGAAAAATAATGTTTAATGTAACAAAACAAAGATATATAATGAATTAGTTTACGTTTGCATTGTATACACTTTTAAAAAATATTTAATTGGCCTGTAACAAGTAATGTACTTCAGCTTCCGGGTCAATGACCCCCATCTCGATCAGGTTTTTGTCCAGTTTCCCTGATCCATTGAGCAAATGCTGAGATGGCCCCTTGTTTTGCTTCTGGACGTAAATGTAGCTTCACTGTGCGCACGTTTTGTTGAGCACTCCTTTTGCTTGTAGTTCATTTACCGTTGAAATTGATTTTCTATAACTCGGGAACAAACATTTTTCAAATATCTTTATTTTTCTAAAATAATTATTTTCTAAATTCATTTTTCGTTGTTGTTTTTTTCTGGCCCTCAAGAAAACGTGCGCAGATAAATTTCTTTGCCCACACGTCATATACAGTTTTTGCTGTTTTTTGACAAATAAATAAGTAAATCGTGTGCAGGGCTATGACGGATCTGAAGAACTACTACAACGAGGTCACCCTGAACAACCTGTCGCTGGTGGCGTCGCTCAAGGCCTCGTGCGCTGAGTCTCGGGAGGGGCGCCTTCGCCACATGCAGGTGCGCCCTCTGCCATCTCAACTGGAGAGGTCCGCATCGGCTCACAGCGTCAACTTATGTCATGTAAAGAGGGATTCATGTAAGAACAAGCAATTTTGACAGCTAGTGCTGGAAACATAACCGAAGGTTCTGTGGTCGTGTCCTTGATCCCATTGAATTCTCCTTCCTCGATTCGTTCGTTTGCAGTTGGCTAACTTGTAAATGGTTTCAACGCTTCCTTTTGTGATGTCCTCGTCCGACGAAAATATAGTGCACCACGAGATATAATTGAAATTAGGAAGTGCTGTGCTATTTGCTCTTCTGTAAAAATTTATTTCTTTTATACACATTGTATGGAATTTACTTTTTGCGTGATAAGATTATGTTTATTTTAAAACCGAGTCTTGAATGTAAGGTGCGTATTGGTGCACATGTTTCTGAACAGCTGCCGCGGCGGAGGGATACTTCTCTGAATTACATGTGATGTTCACTTGTTTAGCGAACTGTCACTTTCGCTTGTTCTTACGTGAATTCTTCTATAACCGGGAGATCTTAGAGTTCGAGTATCGACGCTGCCAGAATTTTCGACACTATACTTCGGTTTTTCTTTCTTGGCGCGTGGAGGTGTGTCATCAAAATGGAATATCTCACGGTATTTCGCGTCGTTCTCAGTTGTGCCGCTAGGGGTCACATGATCGCCAGCACTGCTCGATACAGTCGAGATCGTGTTGATCGTCTTGACGTGTCGGGGGGCCACACGCCAAGACACAAAAACGAAGTATAGCAAGAGAGCTAGATCGAATTCAACCGCTGTCGCGGGCACGTTGTTACAGTCTAATAGTTCGGTTCGCGAATAAAACTTTTCCATTTTCTGTATTCTTCTCTGACGTTTTTACACGTGATCCGCTCTGCCAATGTATGTAGATTTTCTAAACACGATGAATTTCATTCAGAGCGGGCTAGCCTCTGTACGCTTTGTACACACAATTGTCGCCCATTCTCAGCACCCCTGAAAGTAAATTGCGACGCACTGCGCTAAACCTTTTCTAGACTACCTGATGCGAAATTCTATACAGGAACCCATCACACCGTATTCCAACGTGGGTCATACTATTGACGTATATGCTAATTCTTTAAGCTTGCGAAACTTTTATTCATGTATATCTTGACGAAGATGAGAATGATGTTTACAGCCGTGCGCCATCGTCTGTGTTTATAGCCGAAACGATAGAGACGGAGATAGACAATTCAAAATTAAAACAGTGCCAATCTATTGCGAAAAAAGCGTGATTTATTTCGTTGCAAATCTAGTATCTTCCCAATTAATATTTTAACTGTATTTAGGACATGTCTGCACCTCATATTGGAAGAAATAAAAATACTTTTCTCTGCAAAACGATTCAAAATTTTGAAACTTTTTCTTTCGATGAGCAGTAACATTCATATAAATCGTTTATTTTAACTTAAGTAGTTTTTCAGAATATATACTAAATAAAATTATTTTTAATGTAAGAAGTAAGTACCACCATAATGAAGAATATCGTAGATACTTATGGCAGTAAAGTTGTTTTGGTACTTTATTGCATACCTAACAAACCGCCTAAAGCCTATGGAAAAAAGATGAATGAAGGAGAATACAAAATGTTTAAATTCATTGAATAAGTATTAAAACTTCAATATAAATATAACTTTTTATTATATTCTTGTACTAGAATGGTGAAAAGTAAAAAAAGCAACTTGAAGGGACAAAAATAAAACAGTGAGTGCAAATCTTGAATGATGCGTCTCTGAAGTTAGATTTTATCAGATAATTCACAATCTCTATGAAATGGTGATTCCGTAGAGGTAGTTTCTAAACTCACTGGCTTCTGGCGACTTTTGTTAGCGAAACTGAGTGTACAAACCCATGTTTACACTGTTAGTTCCACGGCGCGCCGCAATCACATCTTTCATTCTTCGCTTGGTCGAGTTATATTTACGAATAAATCTATGTATTATTTTTTTAAAAAACAATGTAGTCGTGGTTTGCCTAGCCGGGGGGGGGGGCTCGAAGCGGTGCTGAGTCCGCTGGCGTGTTGGTGCGCAGGAAGCGCGCGCGCTGCGCGCCGAGAACCGGAAGCTGGCGGGCCCGCTGCGCGAGGCGCAGGAGCACCTGGCCGACATGCGGCGCCGCATGACCAACTACCACAAGGACAAGCTGGCGCTGGCGCGCGCCCGCCAGCGCGCAGAGACGGCCGAGAAGCGCATCGACGCCCTGCACTGCGAGATCGACGCCATGCAGGCTGAAGTGGACCACGTACGTTAACTCTCAATGGCTCGCGAACGGGAACGGCAGTCTCGTGAACGGGAACGGCAATGCGAAGGGGGAACGGGAACGCGAGATACGTGCGGTTCACAATAAACGCGAACGGGATAAGGAATATAATGGCGTTACGCGCCTGTAGCTGCAAAACAGAACTTGAAGAAATTGTTGCCGAAACGAGTTCACTTCTAGCTAGGCGGACCGGAAGAGGTGGCGTAGGGCATCAACTGATATCACTGCAGAGCTTCTGACCGGCAGGTCCCGGGGTGCAAGTCCCTACGGTTTTCATTGATTGATTGGTGTTTCCTGGCGCGCCAACTACTCAGGTCATTAGTTACGTTAGTGTAGTGCGTGTTTTTCTCGGGAGGTAGCGCCGACCTATCGTCGACTAGTGAGGTTTTCCCCTCAACCAGGTATCTCCCACAAGCGGGACACCGCCCCAGCCGGGACAAGCTGTAAGCTCCCGACCGGTCTCCCAGCATGTGTTGTAGTGTAGTGCATGTTAGTGTGTGTGTGTGTGTGTGTGTGTTTAAGAGGATAGGATAGGACAAGGAAGAGGAAGGAAAGATCGCGCGCGGTCCGTGGCCCGTTTGTTAGGGTACTGCTCCGGCATTTGCCTATCAAAACTATCGATCAGAGCAGCCGGCCGCTAGAATTCTCCTCCAGACAGCGACTGAGTTCGACCTAGCTGACTGGCTAGTGTCGAAAATCCTGCTGCCGTGGGGAGTGGAACTTAGGACCTCTCGGTCAGAGTGACTGCAGTGACATCAGGTTGATGCACTGAGCCTTCTCTTCCAAGTCCCTACGGTGGCACACTGAATTTGAATAATTAATATTTGAACGAAAGAATAGTAAATAGAGAAAATGAAATGTACGAATGGAAAAATCAGAAACTATTTCGAACTTACGGAAATATGAAAAACAAACAACTCCAATGTGTTTTAGCGCAATATATAACACATAATTGTATACCACTCAATAAATATATAACACATTTTTGGAAGACTTTTAATTCTAAGTATTAATGTGAATAGGAAAATAATTAAATTGTAATTACTGAAAAGAACTAAAACAATAACTAACAAAACCCGCCTTAAACTGTAACGTCGCAAATCCACGCTCTAACCCTAATATCGCTCCACACTAAACTCAACTTCCGAATAGTGCCGCGCACTCGATCACTTGGAAAAATCCGCCGCCTTCTACATTTATTAGTGGAGAGTGTTCCCGTTCGCGAGCCAAGACCAATGTTGACCATCCTTCCCGTTCCCGTGAAGCTTCACGTTCCCGCCGTGTTGAGAACGCCTCGCTGAGAGGTCAGTCTTTTAACTTTCTTTACGATCCCGTTCCCGTTGTCGTCCCATTCCCGAACTATTGTCAAGCGTCCTTTGAGCTACGGGCACAGTGCATTCGAAATATTGGTCGCTCGCTACCGTCTCGCTGCGAGCCAAATCGTCCGATTTACATCATCCGAAAATCACCCCAATGTTGCGCCCGAAATCATCCCAATATTCCCATAATACCACAGCTTATTGTTGGAAACACTTGCGAGAAGCACGCTCAAGACCATCTACTTGTATTGCAGGTAATCTTGGTATTCTGGAGACGATTTCGGGAAAATTGAACCGACAAAATCAAACGAAACAAATCTTATTTCGACAGCCGATATTTCCGTTTTTTTTAACTTTATTTCTCCTCGTTCGACTTTTCTGTCTCTCGAGCTGTTTGAAAACAATACATTTTATATTATAACGTTTTGGATATGGCAATCCATAACAAAGAGTACTCATTCCTACTCGTAAATATGGTCTAAGGTTCGAATATTTGCTTAGGCTTCAAGGTGTGGTCTGAAGTGTTACGTTGAAGTTATGGTTGCGCTAGGAAAGATGTAAACCTCAGAAGTTAGGGTGGTCTCAGTATATCCTTGGGGAACCTTGATTTAATACGGGGCCTTGAGGCACGGCAGCCCAGATTAAATATTGTGGAACAGGGTGAAGAGTAAAGATTTGGATAGAAATGGTCAGCTATTTTGTTAGTGTTCATTTGATGGCAATATATTTAGCTCGCGATGAATTTGGGAATTTTGAATAAACCATGGCGCTTTCAGGGTCTTTCTTAGAAACTTATTTTGGAATGCAACTAACTTTTGGTGGACGCCGCCGGAAGATGTCGTAGGGGTTCAATTTGCCCATTTCCATTGACTAGCTAGACGTGTTTGTACGAAACGGGCATTTCGGACTTAGAAGACCGATGTCGACCAACAGACTTTTTGACCAAAAGTTTGGTCGGACTGTTTACATGCGATTTGACAAACGATTCCTGGAGTTGTAGCAAAAGCGAGCATGCGCTTTGGGGCCTTTCGGACACCAGAAGCGTCACGGTGCCTGCGCGCGTTCGCTAAAACTCCAAAAACGTGTCCAATGGCAGCAAGCTGCTTCGCTTACACTTGGTTTAATTCCAGAGGAGACGTATGTCGTCCCACAGCGGGTCGCTAGCGTTTAGACTTCCTCCGCTTGCCTCGGGTTGCACTGATTTTGTCAAACGACGTACATCTGTTGAAGAAAAGGACCCGGAACAAGGGTGCACGTGCCGAGAAATTTCTGGCACGCGATACATGCGTGAGACCAAATGGTACAATCTTTACAAAAAGAAGGCCACACGAAAGAAGAAATAAAAATTTAACAGAACTTCTGACGCCAGACCGTGACAACAAATGCATGGCTTCGAATACGCACTTTCGCATAGCTTCAGGTACGAAAGGTCTTGTTCGAGATAATGTGGTATCACACCAAACCAAGGCTGCAGAATTTGCAATGGTGAAACTCTTGAGTTTTAAAGAGGAATATTTACGTCCGGAAACAATCTTGAGTTTCGGAATCCTGAGCTTGAGTAGTAGCTACCTTCACATAATGGATGAATTTGGTGTGAATTTCTTCAAAGGCGCGAGTCAGGAAATCTGCAGCTACATTATGGGGTCCAGCGATGTACTGAATATCAGTTGTAAATTGTGAAATGTAGTGTAAGTGATTAACTTGTACCGGCGGAAGTTTCCCTCTCTTGTAGTTAAAAGTGAAAGTAAGTGGTTTATGATCGGTAAAAATTGTAAAGTGATGACCTAAAGTATATCCGAAATGATGTACCGCAGCATATGCAGCCAAAAGCTCCCTTATAATACGTCTGCCAGACCTTTTGTTTCTCAGACAGCCTCTTAGAGAAGCAACCAAGAGGTTGCCACGTGTCGTCTGGTAGATTCTGTTGCAGAGAGCCAGCTGTAGCCGTGGATGACACATCAGTAAAAAGTGCGATCACCACTTGAGGGATGGGGTGTGCTAGTAAAGTAGCGTTAGCATGCGAGCACTGGCATTCGCGGAGAGTGGAAAGTGAATTATCGTCCCACTGAATTTCATTCATAGGTTTGCATCCTTTAATTAATTCGTGCAATGGGCCTTGTATAGCAACAAAGTATAACAACTTTCGGGAGAAAACGTAACTCCGTAACTCCTTAACCAGTGTGGGTGGTTTTAAATTGACAATGACGTGCACTCTAGTAGTAAGAGGTAAATTTCCTTTGTTAGAAATAGAACAACCTAAAAATTCCACAGTGGTCTGGGGAAAACGACATTTGTTTACTTTAATTAAGATTCCTTATTATGCAGTAAAAACTTGTCGAACTTGCTGGATATGTTCATCTTAAAAACAAGAAAATGTTAGGATATCTTCGATATACGCGAAATAAAAGCTGCTGAAATCTCTCAGTACGTAGACCATGAACGTTGAAATGTTTGCCCAGCATACGTAACCCAACGTTCATATAAGAGAATTCAAATAGCCCAAAGGGTGTAGTTATGGCAGTTTTCGGCATGTCATCAGGATTACCTGGTATCTGTGTATAAGCCTTGATTATGTCTATGGAAGTAAAATAATTACATCCTGCATGAGATGCGTTACAGACTTGAGTGTGGCGCATTGGGTATCGGTCTGGTATAGTGCGAGCATTCAATGCGCGGTAATCGCCACATGGTCGCCAACCAGTAATATTTTTCTTCACCATGTGAAGGGGGAAACTCCAAGGACAAGAGGAAGGACGCGCGACGCCTTCGCGTACCATGGCGTCAGATTCCAATTTGGCAGCGTGAAATTTGACGGTATCCAGTCGGAGAGGACGCCTCAAGCATGGAGGACCAGGTGTAAAATGAATAAAATGCACTGTGGCTTGTAACGTATTGTGACGAGATGTACCTGGAGGCTAAGAAATATCTGAAAATTCCACCAAAATGTCGTTAAATGCCTTATTTACATGTTGAATTATCAATACGCTTGGTTGGTACAACGGACGGTCATGTTAGTGTCACTATTCGTTAAAGTACCTGATGAAAGATGAAAATACCATATCCGCTCCAATGATAGGCGTATTAACATTGGAAATAATGAATTTGCATGTGAAATCGCGACATAGGCTGATTTTCAAGAACAGGTAACGATGTCCAAATATCGCGAGCACTATGCCGTTGGCAGCGCGCAAATGAATTCTTGTGTCTTATGATTGGTTAGAGCCATAGTTAGGAAAACAAGACACTTCGGAATCAGTATCAATAAGAAATTATCTTCTCGAAGATGTGTCGTATACAAAGAGGCGGCCATGTGTAGCTGGCTTGACGGAATCCGCCGTTGACGTCAAGCATATGTGTTTTCCGAATAACTGCAGGGGGCTTTGTACTTATGTGCTTTTTTTGCATATTTTGAGTGGTAATAATACATACCTGTATTGTCTTTGGATTCGGACTTATATGTGAAACGCTGACAGCTCCGGGAGGATCGACGAGGAGCAGGCTTAAGAATGGACGTTTGTAGTGCGTCAAAATATTTGGTGAGTTGCACAATTTGTTGCTGTAGACTAGAGTGTGTTGAGAATATGCGACGAGGTGTGAATTGAATGGACTTCTGGAGTTGTCTAAATCACATCCATGACCTATTCAGCGATTTCAGCACACTGTGACAGCTCGGCTTGTTGTTGGCATTGTAAAAGTGCTTGAATATTTTTAGGTAGACGTTGTGCCCAGATATATTTTAAAAAATTGTCGTGAATATTCATGTTAGCGATTAATGATTTTAAGTGCCAGAGAAATTGTGAGGGGCTGCGGTCTCCCAATACTTCATCATGCATCAGTTGTATTCGTTTTTCTTGGGATGTAAATAAGCGTTTAATAATTTCGGAAGGCAATGTTTCATATTTATTCGTAGCTGGAGGAATGGTTAAAATATCCTCGACTTCTTGAGAAATGCGGGGATCCAGGTTGGATAACATATAAACATATTTTGTGTTATCTGCAGTGATTCGTCGAAACGCAAATTGTGCGTCGGCTTGTGCGAACCATAATGCTGGTCTGTTTTCCCAAAAGGGCGGCAGCTTGATAATAGCGGTAGATATACTATCTACGTTGCTATCTAGTTCATTCTGGGATAATTCGGTAGAATTATTCAATGCCATGATGTTGACGTGTGACGTCCATGGTCACCAGATGAGGCGAGCGTTACCTTTATGTCGGTGCTGCTTCACCTTGTAATTAAAATGTTTCTTTCTTGCAGAGAAGAAATTAATATTCAAGATATAATTGTAACGAATATGTTATAACTCTTGAATTACAGTTTAATACATTAATTGTCAGGAGGAGTTCCCCTGTCTGTCACTAACTCTGCTTATTATTTTTTTGCTATTATTCTCCCCGGCAATACGTCATAGTACTTGTCGTCATGGGCGCGTCCCCACAACATCCCGACGATGCTTTGGATGGACGTGTCGCCACACAGGTCATTACTCCCGTAAGTGTAGTGCGCGTTTTTCTATCCGGAGGTGGCGTTGATCTTTCCCCGCTAGATGGTGAGATCCGGCGCCGACCTACCGTTGACTAGCGGGATTTTCCCCCTCTACTAAGTATCTCCCACCAGCGAGGCACCGCCCCACCCGAGACAAGCTCTAAGCTCCCGACCGGCATGTGTGGTAGACAAGAAAGAGGAAGGAAATATCGCGCGCGGTCCGTGGCCCGTTTCTTAGGGTACTGCTCCGGCATTCGCTTGATGTAGATCGGAGAAACCATGGGAAACTACCGATCAGACCAGCCGGCCGCCAGAATTATCATCCAGACATCAATTGAATTCAACCTAGCTGACAAGCTTGTGTCGAAAATCCTGACGGAGTGCCGTCGGGACTCGAACCTAGGACTCCCCGGTCGGAGGAACTGCAGTGATATCTGTTGATGAATTAAATAGTCGAAATCGTTCGTCAAAATGAAGCGTGTAAATCGTGTCTTACTGCCATCTGAAACAGTGGTGTTGTCGCCAGGGCCATCAACCTTTCATTGAAACTGTGGACAAAACTGCAGGATATTTAGGGGTGTTAGTTTCGTCCGCTTTAGGCAACATTCGGCAACTTTTCATGACACAAAGGGTACCCCCACACAAGGTTTTGTATCGATACTTTCTTGTTAAGTGCCAAAAACTAGGATTAGAAAATTCAGAAACATGATAATTACAAAGTCAATATATTACTAGGTGCTACGTAAATGTATACAAATGTATAATAAATACTAAAATAAATGCACAGAACTGTGGCAGATATTTTCAAAGAATTTTTAAAGTCGAGGTGATTTCAAGGCGGGGAAAATGGTAAAATTGGTTTTTATTTTTTAACTACAGCTCAGCAGTCGAAAAATCTTAAATAAATTCACAACAGTTTGAGTTTTATGAGAAACTTTTGAGATTTTTCGAGCCTGCTCCAAGATTCTAAAAAATAGTAAACATTTTTTTTGTAATTTTTTTGAAATATTTTTTTGCGTTTGAATTTGGCACTAATAATATCAGAAAATGTGTTTCTGATAGTATGAAGTATTTTATTATTTGTAATATTTTTTCAGTCATATAAAATAGTGTGTTGACAAAAAATTATGAGAACATGTTTTTGGTTGTAGAGAGGTGTGGATGGTAGGACAGAGGCTAATAAACCTTTGAAAAATATTAATTTTATGTTAGAATTATAGTGTGACTACTCAAATGTCATTTGCTTTAGGGAGACTTTTTACATGTTATCCGGGGGTACCCTTTGACGAATTGCTGACAAATGCGAAATCTGTAGAAATCGGTGTTTGTAATGAATATACCCCGGAAGTTTAGGCATTTATTTTTACCAAGCCGGCCAAAAGGCATTTGTTCTGAGTAAAGTAGAGTTAAAAGAGGCATGTGAACAATAAAAATCACCATTTAAAATTAATTTTTGTACAAAGTTAATAACTAAAATGTTCAAAATTTTATTTTAACTCTAAAATTTACATGAGCACTTATGTACATAAAAAAACACGATATTTTTTTTGAGATCTTGATTGCACTCGATCACACGATATCATCACTGTGAATTTGTTCACTCGTGACGCTGTGCCAACGAAATATATTGTGGATATTCTTTGAATTCTGGAAAGGCGTCAATGAAACTGCAATTATAATTTTCTTTCATTGCACTTGTGTAATCGCCAGCATTGAGAGCATCGTATATCATATTCAGAGAGCTCTGTACTCAAAAGGGATGAAATGCAATAATTAAAAGGAAGATGGGATTCCTCAGGGGTGAACAAGGCCTGGCAGCATTATGAAAGAAAAACGTTGACTGTTATCATCCTCCTTCCTCAATCATATTTAAACACAACCTCTCTTTGTAACTTTGTCTCTTTGTAACGGCGGCACCCGACAGTGCCTTCGTGTTGACACGACTTGAAGGTTTCCAACTTGATCGAGATAGGTGTCAAGATAAAAGAAAAAAAATAATGTGGAAAAGTCTTTAAGATCGTGATTTTTATGTCTAAAAAAATTGAGCTAACACACATGTTAATGGCACATAATTTCTTTTGAAATTATGAATAATGTGTCTAGTGAACAGAGAAAAATTCTAAAATGTATAAGTACATTTCTTTTCAGGGCATTAGTCTCTTGATTCTTCGTAAAGAAGCTCTAAATATTCTCTCTAAAATCTTCGCTCTAACATTACTTCCAAGAAATAATAACATTTTTTATGTTAATTATTTCTTATTTCAAAAATATTTTAATTTGATTAGTTAGTTTATAAAACTACTTAGAGCAGTTAAACAGTGATTTTCTACGGGACCAAGAACACAGAATGCCTTCATGAAAATAAATGCATTGCTTTTAAGAAAATAAAATTCCCTTTTTCATTGCGGAACCTTCCCCTCCATTAAATTCCCATTACGCCACGCTGCAGTTGCGAAATGACCACGTAAACCGCGCGATTGCCCTTCTCATTGCAGCGCGTGGAGCTGGCATGGATCCCGACACACGAGGCAAAGGTGTTTTGCCAGCGCTACTTGGCCGTTCGGATTATTTACTGTGTGGCGTCCATCACAACTACCGCTAGGCCGAGCGGCCTCCTATGCGCCGGAGACGTTGTGGGGCCTGTGTGCCAAATTTCTAATTCAGGAAATGCCTTAATGGATTCGTTGCCAGACGTTCCACATTTCGTAGATCCGGTTCTACATCGCATCCCTTTGTCCTGCTTTTACTACTACTGCTCGCTTAATGATTGACTCGTATGTAACTCTCTTGTGCTAATGAAGTCTAGAAATCGAGTTCGTCCACATGTTTTTCTTTTTTTTCCAAAGAACAAGACAATGAACTTTCAACTTAATATAGACTGGGCTCTGGGAACGAAATTGAATCTTATTGCCTCAACTCGTCCTTGAGACGTGAGTTCACAGAGGAAGCAATATCTATTTAGTACAATTTATAAAAGTTAGCAGATAATCTTTATGATTTTGAGAATATTTCATTCTTGAAGTTCATGAAGCAGTATGAAACAAATAGTAATATGTAAAAAAAACTTTGGTCAAGCAATTTATCAGTATTTTTAAAATGTTTGAGATGTTGAGGCAAGTGACATAAATTGTTTTACAATAAACTTTTATACATAAGGTATCTATCTCTATGTATACAATGGCAACGACGCTTTATGATGAAGTTACGTTTCAAAATACCACGGAAATGTTTTATCTTTGGAATGGCTTCAAAGTGCGACGAATCGTTAAAAAACGGCAATATTTCTGCAGCCTAATCGATTTCACTTCCGTCCTCATTTGGTAGTATATGTACTTCAAACGCACTTTCCTGCCTCTATGTGAATGAGTGTAAACTGTCACTAAAGTGTTGAATAGAAAGCAAACGCAGTTGTCTTTCATTCATCATTTCGTTCGCTCCCTAATAATTAAGCTGCGGATGTTTACCTGTTTGCTGATTTTTATCCTTCAATTGAAAATGCAGTATTTTAGACTGCTTATTCATTTTGAGGCATTAGTAATATTATATTTTAATATACCTAATGCTTCAAAATGAATAAGTAACCTAAAATAGAGCGTTTTTAATTAAAGGATAAAAATCGGCAAATGAGCAAAAATCCGCAGCGTATTAGTCATCACACTACTCAGAACTATCTCGCATTGCTCGTTTAAATCCTTTACCCCTCAACGTTCCGCCATCTGTCCAGTTACCACAACAACTTTAACAGTCATCTCTCCTTCGACATTCTTCAGCAATATTCCGTTGTATCTGCTTAACGTTTATCGTTCAAAACCATCAATGAAACCTCACTTATCATCACGATACCGATATCCACAACGTATGTAGCGTTTGTATAAGTCCGTTCATAAATCGGATCGCTGAGGTGGTTCATCAACTGATGACAGTGCCTCTGACTAGAGGTCCAAGAGTTCGAGTCGAGTAAACTTTCCTTCCCTGCCCTTGTCCTATCCTTCCCCCTTACACGCACTTACTTTTACATGCACTACGCTACCACATATCGGGAGAATTGTCGGGAGATTAGATCTTCTCCTGGCAAAGGAGATGCTCCGCTGGTGGAAAATACCTAGATGGGGAAAATTCTGCAAACCGACTTGCAGGTGGGAAATTTCTAGAAATTTCTAGAAACCGATACCCTCATCGGCGGTTTTCGTGATTTCCTCGTATGAATTTCAGATGAATACAGAAGAACACCACGGACTGTATGCGATACTTCCTTTTCAATCCTTTTACCACTGAAATCCTCGTATCTTATCCTAATCACCCAATTATTTGGGAAATCAACGAAGTCTGGTAATGTAGCGATAATCTGCAAGGCCCTTGAGATACACAACTGTCTGTGGATGTCTTGTGGAATAACTGTCTAAGGAAAATAAATATTATATAGCCTTGGCAAGAAGCAACTTCGGCACCAGCGGCTTATTTCGGCACTTTCCCCTTAAATTACCTTTGTTCACGAATCTACTTCTGACACCGCGAGATTTCACAACGAAAGCATAGAAAACAACACACTGGAATGTCGGAATTCTTGTCCTATAACCCAAATGAACGTGGTTAAACTTAGTGTTTAATTTCGTGTCAACAGTCCCTTAATTTCGTGCGTTCGTGCAAAGTTTGTTTCAGTGAAGAAACAGGTTCCAATTTTTTTAAAAACACATTTTGTGTGTAGAAAGAATGGTCAAATAAAACATGCAATAAATATTTGAGTGTAAAGAATTGACAGAGAGGTTCAATTTACAAGAGACACAAAGAATTCTTTCGAAAGTATTTTAAAGGCAAATACTGAAAAATAAATGCATCCATTGTCGTTTTCTTTGCTAAAGTTCGTCAATTAACGTTGGTTTCTTTTTAACCGAACAGTTTGACAACAAAGTGTTTTTCCACAAAATGCTTAGGAAATTATAAATGGTGTAGACTCAAGGTTGCATTATGATAATTGGAAAGGCCCAAGGGTGAAGTCACCTCACTCATTGAGACTCGCATAACTAATGGTCCACTGCGTCCTAAAAATATAGGTTTTAACCCGCCATTTCGTCATTTCAACCCGAAGTAGCAGGCCACACCGGTTTGCCTGCAGATAAGCGCCGCCAGGACAGGACACCCCAAGTGGAGCGTCCACTTGGTTATTTAGTTCCGGACGCGTCAACTGCTGGTCATTTTGTCTTTCCTTCCTCTCTCTTGTCCTACCCTCACCCCTTACACCCCCCCCCCACACACATATTTACATGCACTACATTACTAAACACGACGGGAGACCAGAGCTTGTACCAGCTGGAACGGTACTCCTCTGGGGTGGAAGATACCTGGAGGTGTGGCAAATGTTCGGCTATTTGCAGACGATTGCATAATATATCGTAGTATTAACTCGAAAAGAGATGAAGAAATACTGCAAAAGGATCTTGATGCGTTATATTACTGGTCGGAAAATAACGGAATGTCCATAAATAGCTCTAAAAGTAAATCCATCACTTTTGGCAGGGGTCATAATTACAGTGAAACACATTACCGTTTAAATAATGACATCATTCCGAGAGTTTCCTCGTGCAAGTACCTAGGAATTCATTTCGATAGTAAATTAAGTTGGAAAAAACACGTAGATTTTGTTGTAGGGAAAGCCTGGAGATCTCTTCACTTTGTAATGCGCATCCTAAAAAAGAGTACGGCAAACGCGAGGGAAATTGCTTATTTATCTCTTGTTCGTCCAATAATGGAATATGGAACAATTTGTTGGGATCCGCACAAGATTATGCAGTGTAAACACTTGGAAAGGATTCAGCATAGGGCAGCTAAATTTACTTTCAGGGACAAGAAAACGGCAGGGTGGGATTCACTCAAAAACAGGCGATCAGTAGCAAGACTCTGCGCCTTGTATAAAGCTTATAATGGTCATCCAGCTTGGAAAGAAATTAATCGGCGGCTATGTATTCCTACATACCTCAGTAGAGTGGATCACAGGCACAAAATAAATTTACGACAGCAGATAACGGACGTCGGGAAATTTTCTTTTACAAATCGAACGATTACGGAATGGAATAAGATTGCCTGCAAAAACCTTTGAACCCTTTCCTCAAAGTGTTCAACAGTTTAGGAAATTAATTTAGGGTATTATTAAGTAAATGAGGGAGAATAGTGGGTTATATAGCGATGCATAAGTGTTTTATTGTGAAGTGAGGTGTAGTGCAGTGTATAGCAGAGAAATAAAGAAGGATATGTTTTCAGGTCTTAGTGAAGTGCAGTGAAGTGCAGTGTGATACTAATGCAGTGTGTGTGTGTGTTTTTTCTCTCTTAATGTAATTTAATGTTTTTATGAATCAGTCAGTTTTTTATTTATTATATCATTATTTACCATTATTATTACTACAATTAGTATATAATTTGCTAGTTATATTACCTTCTTATTATTATTATTGTTATTATTATTATTATTATTATTATTAGTGGTTTTAGAGTTCTATAATTAGTTTAAATAAATCTAATCTAATCTAATCTAAAGTATACTAAATAATCTATACTAAACTATATCAGTTTAAATAAATCTAATCTAATCTAATCTAAAAAAAACCCGCAAATCGATGTGTAGGTCGCTGACGGATCCCATCATCCAGTGGGGATGATCGGTCGACACTCCCGAGAAAAAACAAGCACTATA